>JARQOD010000007.1:160481814-160586165 GCA_033576555.1 Oophaga sylvatica | reverse complement strand
CCCCACTACACTATTGCCAATGTTGTCCCATTCTACTGCTACCCTTCTATTCTATATCTTTCCTTAATCCTATACAAGATACATGTAAAGTACATACACATTGAAGTAACAGTAAACAAATACATTCATAAAACAGCACGTATTTAATGTGAACACTGTTGAAAGAAGGGGGAACGCACACGGCAGCCTCGGTCACCCCCTTACACACGCACAGTGGGCATGATTTTTCTTTCGATCACATCCACTTTAATTGAGCTGTTAAATGCAGCAGATTTTCTGCACACAAAAAAGCAGCATTTACACTTTGTGGTAACATGATTTGAATTGTGACATCAGTTTAGCAGTTTTTCGGTTTAATCCAAAATTTTTGAAATCTGACCAGTGTCACTTCATATGGTAATAACTCTGGAACGCTTCAACATATCTTACTGATTCTGAGAATGTTTTTGTGTGACATTTTGTACTTCATGTTAGTGGTAAATTTAGGTCGATATGTTTTATGTTTACTTGTAAAAATATCTGAAATTTTGCGAGAATTTTGAAAAATTTGCATTTTTCAAACTTTCAATCTTTATGTTCTTAAACCAGTTAGTCATACTGTACAAAATAATTAATAAATAACATTTCCCATTTGTCTGTTTGAAATCTGCATCATTTTTCAAATGTCATTCCATTTTCTTAGGATGTTAGAAGAGTTAAAAGTTTAGTAGCAATTTCTCATGTGTTCAAGAAATTTAAAAAACCTATTTCTTGAAGTATCGATTCGGATTGATTTAAATGGACTTTGCGGGGCCTACGTGTTGGAAACGCCCCAAAACTGATACCATTTTAAAAACCTCAGCCGTTCATCATGCGGTAAAAGTAATAAGACCGGTTTGTTCGCCGGGTCGGTACGATTACAGCAATACCAGTTATTTATTTTTTTTCATGCTTTGCTGCTTTTACAGACTAAAAACAATATTTTGCAAAAATGAATTTGTTTTTGCATCACCATATTCCGAGACCTGTAACTTTTTTAATTTTTTCCCGAATGAGCCAATTTAGGGCTTGTTTTTTGTGTGAAAACTTGGCTTTTTTATTTATACCATTTTTTTACATATGACTTTTTGATCGCTTTTTATTCAATTATTTGTGAGTCAGTATGCTGAAAAAGCGTCATTTTTGGTGTGTTTTTTTAATTATATTTTTACTGCATTCACCGTATTGTAACATGACAGCTTTATAGATCGGGTTGTTCCAGACTCAGTGATAACTTTTTTTTTTAATCTTTGTTTTATTTCAAAGGTTGCATCTTTAGTGGCGAAAGGCTTTTTGTGGTTTTTGTGCGCTTTTTTTGAGTTTTTTTTCAAATATGTTAATTTACTTTTTTCACTTTTTCACTAAGTCCCACTGTAGGACATGAATATTTTTTACTTTTTTACTTTGATTTCTGGTTTCATACTTCAATACTCGTGTACTACAGGGCCTGAGGACTGTCAGTGTCTCACTGACTCAGCCTGTGAGACCCAGTTTATAGCTGGATCTCACAGGCCACCATACCCTGAGGTCGTCAGATGACCTCAGGGTACCGTGGCAACGATTGGCATCCACGATTATTCTGCCATAGAGATAACCCCCTTTTAGCCACTTAGATAGCATTGTCGCAATTTACAGTGGTATTTAAGGGGTTAATCAGCCTCGATTGGCTGCAAAAACCGGCCTGGGATGTTACCATAGGGTATCATCTGTCATGTACAGCTGTAACCCGTAGGAGTTGCGCCTGCAGAAGGGGGAATGCTATTCACTTATTACGGACTGCTGTTTTAAAATGGCGATCAGGAATAAGGCCACTCTTAATGCGTATTGGCCGTTGTTAAGGAGTTAAATTTGAAGACAATTGAATCAGGAGTGGACATTTAGCAGGAGCAGTTGGTGCAGCTGCACAAGGTCCCTGAGGTGAGGGGGAGCCCTTCAAAATTAAACTTTCATAAGTAATAGGCCCTGTGCATTAGGTAGCCTATGGACCTGGGAAGTTTTCAGGTCCACTCACAAACGACATTTTAGAATGACACTGCTATAAATACTTATAACTTCCAGGTCAGGTTTAGCGCTGTTAGCAGGTTAGCTCAACAATCCGAGCTGGAGCTTTGCATCCCAGGGTTCAGCTTGTTGGAGTTCAGCTCTAGGAATTGTAAGTGTTTGTAGCAGTGTCATTCACTCTTTACAGATATGTCTAAAACGTGGTTTGTGCAGTTATAACTATGGACATGTTGGGCATGTTTGTGCTTAACTGACATATTTGTCCAATGTATATCCGAAGCTTATATGATGTGTGCAATATTCTTGTGCTACATGTCTGCCATGTGCTCTGTGCTTGTGTAATGTATCTGCCATGTGCTCTGTGCTTGTGCGATGTGTCTGCCATTTCTTCTGTGCTTGTGTGATGTTTCTGCCATATGGTATGTGCTTGTGTATCATGTGCTCTGTGTGTCATGACTCTGTTGTTGGGGGTCCCAGGACTGGTGGGCTCCTTCCCTGCAATATACTTTGCTACATGTCTGACATGTGCTATGTGCTGGTGTACCATGTGCTCTGTGCTTGTGGAATGTATCTGCTGTGTTCTCTGTGCTTGTGTGATGTGTTTGCCATGTGCTCTGTGCTTGTGCGACATGTCTGCCATGTGGTCTGTGATTGTGTATCATGTGCTCTGCGTGTCGTGACTCTGTTGTCAGGTGTTCCAGGACCAGGGGCTCCTTCCCTGTCACTAACGCTAGGGGTGAACTAGCTCGCCCTGTTCCCCTGATTACTTCTGATGGTGAAGACGCCGGGCCACATACCTTGCCTTAGCTCCTGAATCCGCCCTCAGTCTGTACCCTTCCCCCACCCAGGGGAGAGGGGAGTAGTAGTCTACCATAATACACCAACCAGACTAACAAGGTAATACAAACAGAGATAATGAAAAATACCAAGCATGCAAATATACTCACACATACAACAGAGGTATACAGCGGGCAGGATCAGGTTAAATCAAAGTAGGAGAAGAAAGGGAATTATCACACACTCAAAACCTAGCAACAGTCACATATAAATTCACCAAAAGCCTTCTCTAATAACAGCCAACAACAACCTCTAGCCATGCAGCATAAGCTAGCTCTGACAATAAAGATTAGCCAGGACCCAGTTTATATAGGAGATGGGAGTGGCTAAAAGTGCACAGCTGAGAGCATAAACGCTACAGGAGCACTCAACAGAGCAGATTAACCCCTGCACTGCTAACATAAATGTACACCATTTAATAGGAAGGTGAAGTGCTTCTAATCAGTGCAGGAGTAGGAGAAATCAGACGCTGCGGTCTTCTTGCCCATGAACTGCTAACTTTGGATCCTTCCACATAATTTCCATAGGATTAAAGGGGTTATCCAGGACTATTTTTTTCTGGGTTGAAGAACTTACAGGCAGGTAGTTGCTAACTACCTGCCTGTTGTTCCCAGTGCGGATCTCTGGACTGCTCCTGCCTGCGATTCTGCAGCTTCCGGTGACATCACGTAGACAGGGCAGCTATTTCTTTTCTGTTCTGCTCTCTTGACATTGTGTAACTGCTGATGTCTCGTTGATAGACAGTTGTACAACTGCGGGGAGCCGGCTGTCTATCAGCATGACGTCAACAGTTAAGCCCCATCAACAGAGCAGCATGGAAGAGGGAGAGCCGCTCCGTTGGCATGAATCAACAGGAGCGGTCTTTGTTTTTAGCCAGCGCTGGGCAGAACAGACAGGTAGTTAGCAACTACCTGCCTGTCAGTTCTTATACCCATGAGAAAAAAATATAATGGCCATTCCAAAACATTAAACTTTTTCTCTTTCGCCATTTTAGAACGACTTATGTGCTTTGGGTCGCTTTCTTGCTGTATGACCGACATTCTCTTTAGATTCAGCTCATGGACAGATTTCCTGACATTTTCTTCTAGAATTTTCTGGTGTAATTTGGAATTCACTGTTCCACCAGACAAGGAGTAGTCAAATAGGAGTCTGAGAAGTGGAGAAAGAAACATATTTCTTTAATAAGATATATTACAAAGTCTCTTATCTTTTCTTGTACTGTTAATTTGCAAAATATAAAAATAAAACAACAGCTGTTCTGTTTCTTACAAGGTATCCTCGACAATAGGGTGATCATGAGATGTCCCACTGTAGAACAGAAGAGGTCATCTATTTACTAAATTGATGGCACAGCTTTTTAAGGAAATGATGTATTTTTGCATAATTTTTCCTTCCATTTTTCCCTGGTTTTATTCAATAACAACTGGTGCAGAAAGATGTTAGCTGGAAAGGAGTGATTAAATGCATTGAGTTTTTTTGTGCCATATTTACACATTTATTTGTGTGTTTTAGGTTGTTGGTTTTTTTTTTAAACACAACATGCTCTAGATATGGCTTTTATATGCATCTTCCCATAGGCTTCTGTACAAAAATTAAAATGACTGATAAATAATAAATAATGAAAGCATTAATAATTTTTACAAGCCTAAAGAAACTATGTTTAAAGGAAGCCTACTTTATAGAAGACCATATATACAGTAATATAGTCAGTATATAGAATAAGCAGTTAGAAAAAAGCAGGTTCAAAGTTATTATTAAAATAGGAAGAAAAGGTTAATCACATACTTCTCCCAAATAAAGATAAAGATATTTTAAACAATAAACATATTTGGCATCACCACGTTCAGAAAATTCCAATCGATCAAAATAGATAATTATTTAACCATTCTAGAAAATAAAAATTGAAACTCCAGAACTGAATCATCTCTGTAATTACCAGAATCACCTCTGCAAAAATTTAAAAAACAGCGATCAAAACAGGGTGTCAATAAAGACGTCAGCTCGACATGCAAAAATCGATGGAAAAATAAAAAAAAGTTACAAGATACACAAACATTTATTTATTTTTTTACAAATTTCTGAATTTTTTTTTCACTGTTAACTTAAAAAAGTTATATAAGTTTGATATCAGCGTAATCGTGTGGAGTAAAAATGTTCCCAAGTTATTATTACCACACAATGCCATAAAAAGAAAACCATAAAAACAATGGCGTAATTGCTGGTTTTTTTTAATAATTACATCTCACTTGGAATTTTTTTTCCCCATTTTTAGTGCACTGCATGGTAAACTTTTAGAAGAGGATGTGAAATCTCAAAAATGAAAAATTGGTTGAGGAGGGAATGGAATAATGGGCAAAGTGTTTTAGGGTATACAAGTTGCTAATATCCTGTATTTTTTCCACTGCAAAATTGTATGAGAAAACAAATCACAGTATTTTACATTACCAGCAAAGTGGAGATTTTTCTAAAAAAAAATATGCAGTGGAATTTGACCTGTAGTGCAAATGATTAATGCAAAATGATGAAATCTGAAAAAAATCTGTCGCATTGGAACCTGCTTCAAAAAACTATTCTACTTGATATGGACATAACCAAACAATATTCACAATATCCACAGCAGTGAATACACGGTCACAGTGAAGCCCCAAATGCAGTATGATGCCCCCACAACCACTTCACACAATGTAATGCCCAAACAAGCCCCACACACAGTCTGATACCCCCACATTGCCCTTCAATGCATATTTTCTGATGCAGACGAAGATGGAATACACTGCACCTCCCAGGACAGTAGGTTAGCTGGGAAAATTATGGGTATGATCAGCAATTTAAATATATATGTATAGAGTACAAAATTCCCTTGACATGTCATCTGTATATTTTTGTTTTCATGGACTATCTTCTTTCAGAATTTTTGATTATGATGTTCACATTTTATTTTATCCTGCACGTCACGGATTGTTTTTTTGTTGACCTGTGTAACACAGAACGGCTAATGTTAGGTAGATGCCATCACCACAACAAACATTAATAAACATCTTCATGCAGATAACCACTCTCTAACCATAAAGTCCCTTTCTGCATCCTGGAGAACTAGGCTAGGTGGCATTACACACCTTGTGTATTCAGTGGCAAAATGTGCACAGGTTGCTGTTTGTACAAGCTTTTGAAACTCTAGAAGGGGAATCCCTTACAACCTGTTCACATTCATTACAAAGATATTTTTTGCAGCAGTGTTATATGTCTGATAAGAAATATTTGGAATTCCCCATTTAAACAATATAAAATAATGCAAACAACTGTTATTATATAACGACACGTGACTAATAATAATTCCTCAGCCATAGTCATCTATTTTGCTCACTTGTATAGCACCATCATATTCCACAGCACTTTCATCAATGTCCCCACTGGGCTCACAATCTAAATTCCTTATAAGTATATCTTAGGAGTGTGGGAATAAACTGGAGAAACTGGAGGAAACCCCTGCAAACATGAGGAGAACATACTAACTCCTTGCAGATGTTGTCCTAGGCAGGACTGAAACCTAGGCCTGAAAGACTACTATGCTGACCACTGAGCCACCATGCTGTAGTATCCTTCAGGCCACGGTCACACGATCACGATTTGCTCAGTTTTTTTACCTCAGTATTTGTAAGCCAAAATCAGGAGTGGGTGATAAATACAGAAGTGGTGATATGTTTCTATTATACTTTTCTTCTGATTGTCCCACTCCTGGTTTTGGCTTGCAAATACTGATGTAAAGGAGTGTGGCCTGGATCCGGCAATGTGAGATGCAGGAAACCAGAGCTCCATGGATACATCTTTTCAAGCGACTTGCTCAGGATTTCCAGACACCTAACTACTTGGGGAAGATTCTGGACATCCTGAAGAACATTTAGTGACTTGAACTGTCTCTTCAGCTGCTGGTGTAAGGAGGTCAAGGGTATTAACCCTTGAAATGTTTTATTCTTTATATGTGTGTTAATGTATGCCTTCTATGTACTGTATGAGGTCATCTTTCTGTGTTATTTCTGATTAGTGTTGGTGTAGATATAGATAGATAGTGCATCCTTGGGGACAACAGAGGAGGGCACTAGTAGTGTAGAATATATATATATATATATATATATATATATATATATACATATGTTAGGTATAGTTTTGCAGGGGATCACTAATGGGGGGCATGTTAGAGATCCAGTTAGTCAGTTATAAAATATGTCAATGCAGTACTTGGGTAGGACTCTAGATGGGGCATTGAGCACATCCCTCGTAGCAGGAGTCTGTCAGGAAGATTTCCTCGAAGCGGAAGTCAGTCATGGGTGGACCTTGCTAGAGTAAGGACGTCCACGTTCCTGGGCCCTGTAGCAGAGACAAGAAGAGTGGAAGGTACCAGAAACCTGAGAGCAGCCGGTGAAGGATTCACCGTGGTAACGTGAGCCCAAAGTCTGTGGGTTGACGTGGCAGAAGTGCCAGTGAAAGGATTCACTGTGGGAATGCTCAGCAGAAGTGTGCGTGCATGAGCGTAGTAGCGAGTGGGCCACCAGCGAGTATCCGGGCAGGATAACCAGAAGTGGGTGGATGACCTAGTAGATGTGTATTTCTATACTGGATTGAAGTGTCTGCAGGGAAAGTTTTCACCGGGCTCCTTGTCTCGTCAATACTTTGTGGTCCATTCTGGTGTAGTAGAAGAGAAGAAGCGGAGTTGTGGAAAATGTACTGCTGGTACCGTATAAGACGTGCTTATGGTGTCTTGGATGTGCTGTGTCCGGAGGAAAATAAAGCAGAACTGTTTGACGTGATTCTGGACTCTGACTCCAATTATTCTGTATACTCTGCCACGGGGGGAAGAACACCCCAGGAGAATAGAGGTAACTGGAGTGAAGAATGCAGCTGCTCCCAGTAAGTTCACCCCTCGGCTAACCCTTTACACTGGCACTCCACAGTTACTCACCAAATAAGCTGGCGGGGTCGCAATGCTGTAGGCCTCTGGAAATCCCTGCTCTGTAATCCGATCTCCTGAATCAGCTGACACTGAAGACAAAGTGGACATCCCGAGGAGTCATCTGAGGCTGTAAAGACTGGGGAACATCTGCAGAATCATAAGAGGGACCCTGCGACGCCGACTTGACAAGCAACAAGCACCGGGCACGGAGGTTTTCTGGGATGTCTGCTGAAGATAAGGAGCTAAAGGAGAGGAGCAGTCTTCCACGCCTGCCTTTTTGGAGTCTCGTAGGGGCTGCTGGTGGGCTTTGGGACAGCTGCTGACACTAGAGGAAGGTGTTACAGGGCGTTGTTACCATAGCAATGTATTGGGACAGTCTTGTGGCTTAGTATCTGAGCCATCATTAACGGGAACTTCTGTCCACAACAGTAATAGAAGACTGCTATGGGACTTTGATTTGTGCTTATATTATAGACTATCTCCTGGTTTTATGGCAGCAATATATATTGTGATGTCATTAATTAAGGCTTGGGACTGGCACAGTAGAAGCTGCAGAAACACTGCTCCTGAAGGGATAATTTATTAGTAATGAGTAAACATCAACACCTAAGCTGGCAATCTGATTAAGCAACAGGAGGTAAGACAAAGAACATTTGTATAGCTTCTTGCTTGTGGGACATTTTATAACTGTTAAAGCTATATACTGTACTGTGTAGGTACTGCCACACTACTCGATCCCGCTAACGATCTCGTTAGCGTCGCATACTAATGAGATCGCTAGCGGGATCGTTTACAATATCGCTAGTGTCGGCCACATTTAGCGATGTCGTTAAGGACGCTATCGCGGTTAGCAATCTCCTTAACGACTTTAGCGGTACAAAAGTACCGCTAAATCGCTAAAAAAGGTGCCACACTCAGCGATATATACTTACCCAGCGGGACGCCGACGATCAGAATAGGGTCCGGAACGATCAGGACGACGGACGAGATCACAGCAGGGGCCACGTCGTTGCTGCATGCCGCACACAACAACATCGCTAACGGGATCGCTAAATAGTGACGTTTTTTAGCGATCCCGTTAGCGATGTTGTTTAGTGTGGCATACCCTTGTGTTATAAAGTGATTACTGCGGACTGGAAAGCTTATTAGCAATATACAATCACTGTTAATGCAACATATTCCATAATAACCCAGGACTCAGACATTTGGGTTAAGCATTCTGAAAAGGTTTACAAGTACCAGTGCTAGTTATATTATTAAACCACTGAGAAAAGGAAATAGTTGTGAAGCTGAGTTCACTAGATTCAACTTTTAACTTTATTCCTTTTGAAGGAATTAATATATTCAATCCTACATACAGGACATTGACCAATGATATTTTATATTGGGACTTATATAATTTTAGATAGCCCTTCCCTCCCTTTTTTAAACACTTAACACATAACAAGAAACAACAAAGGGAAGGATATATATATATATATATATATTGTATATTATATATATATATATATATATATATGTATATATATATATAATTATATACCCATAACAGTAAAGCTCATACCTCCTTATAATACAGCATTATGAAGAAGAATCATCAAAAAAACCAAGGCTGGCTCATCAACCCCCAGCAAATTACCTATGCCAGAAACCAAACTTAAACCATAAAGAGAGAAGTACGCTCAAACACTTACCAATAACCCAGATAAAACCTCAAAAGGCACAATTTCTACCAACTCTAAACTTTCACTCACTAAAGAAGATAAAAAGTTAGAGGACACCAAACACAAAAGCTTATCTTCATACAGTTCCTTCGTTAAAGAGAGTACTTTGGATAAAGAATTTAAATTCAGTTCAAGCCTAAATTCCTCATTAAATGCGAAGTTCGCAAAAGGCGTTAACTCCTCTTCCCAAATCAGAAACACCCCTTCACAAGCCAAACACCCTCCTTCTGAAGAGATGGATACGACCATTAAAATCAAACGCAAAGGTCCGAGAACTTGGTGTTTCAGAGAGACAAATCCATCTGCGGGCTCTGAAGACACGGATGAGCCATCCTCGTCTCCAAGTCCCTCCAAGAATAAACCAAGACTTGACCAGGAATCTCCAAAGGATCCATACGTCAACGTCAGACCCAAGTTATACACTAGAATTGATGAATTCCATACCTCAGAAAAAAAGACTTCTGAAAGCTAAGTAAGAGAAATAGCCAAAGCAGTCAGCAATAATATGAAACTGGGCTTCAAAGGCAGGCTCAACTATTTGAAGCAAGTATAAGTGTTGTCTACCAAAAAATTGACGTCAATGACCAAAAGATAGAGCAAGTGGACAAGAAAACAAAGGTATTAACTAAGAAAAATCAGGAGATGACGCAACAAATACATAACCTCTGTGCAAAATTAACGGACTTGGAAGATAGAAGTAGAAGAAACAACATCAAGCTCAGAGGAGTCCCAGAAACCATCTCACAAAACAAATTAGCTAATTATACGTACGAGAAACCTACTTATAGCTGCAATCCCTTCTTTAACCGACTTGGAGACAACCATTGATAGGATTCATCATCTGCCTCATCCTCCCTCTATTCCAGCTGAAGCCGCTAGAGATGCTATTTTAAGATTACATTTCTATTATACCAAACAGAAATTAAATTACTTAAAAGATAAGAAACACCTTCCTCACCCATATAGTCAGATACAAATATTTGTAGATTTATCAAAAGTCACCATCTCAGAGAGATCATTCCACGACGTAACAAACTCATTACACCAAATGGGCATTACATATAGGTGGGGCTTCCCAACCAAAATCCTCATCATTTTCAAAGGCAAAACTATTCCTATTCTTATTCCCCAAGAAGGCATTATACTCATTACAACAAGAAGAAGACCAAAACTCGAAATGTTGAACAGTGACTTTACTTCTTCAGGATTGTCTCTCTTTAGGACAAAACTCCTTTGTCTAAAGTTAATACTTCCTCGATCTGATCTGAAGCTAAGATTAGGTCCTTATTTAAACAGATTCAAAAAGCTGTTTTGTTATGTTTTCATATCTTTACATTGTAATCCTCTTATGATATTATAAGATGGTCCTTGTAACTTCCAGCCTAAAGGAAGAGAACCTCCAGGTGTGAAGGTCTCTTCAGGAGAACATTCGTTGTGTAGGTTTATTGCATACTTGTATATTTTGTGTTGTATTGATTTAACAGGCATATTTAAGTTTACTGAGCACAGCTTTAATCTTTGTATTAGATTTAGAGTACTATTCAACCTTTCACATTAACGGTAGCCCCTTTGTGGCTGCGCATAGATATTCGCGACTATCAACATAATGGACAAGAACATACTTACTTTTAACGTTAGAGGCCACCTTAATAGCCCTCAAAAGAGATTCCTCGCATGGAGAGAAGCAAAAAATAGTAAGGCTGATGTCATTTGTTTACAAGAGACAAAATTGACCGATTAGGTAAACATCCAACACTAAATGATAAAAATGATCCATACATATTTACATCTCTAAATGACAAGAAAAAAACGGGTAGCCACAATTATTAAAGATTTAGTCTATTTTAAATTGGTTTCTGAATACACCGACACTTAGGGGAGATATCATATCCTAATTAGTTACATTAACAATCATTTATGCACAATTGTGAACATTTACTCCACAAATAAAAAACAGATTTAGTTCCTTGATAAAATCATGGTAAACATAATGGAAGTAAGGAAATGAGATACAATAGTACTAGGAGATTTTAATCTTGTCCCAGATGCAATACTAGACTCTACTTCTCCATAACGCGCCTCCTCAACAACTCTAAAGAAATGGTTATAAAAACATTAATTATTTTATACATTTAGATGTATCAATACCTAATTTTGAAAGTTCTTCATCCAATCTTTTTTCGTTCATCCAGAATAGACCTAATGTTGAAGGATATTTTCTCTATTTCCAAATTCTAAAAAGTCATAATTAATCCCGAGTCATTCTCTGACCACTCCTCGGTACTGGGAACACTTTCCCTAGGTCCATCGATCCAATCTAGCTTATTATGGAAATGTAACTTTTTTCCCATTCAATCTCAAAATTTCAATATGACATTGAAACGAAATAAAAAATGATTTTAAGGAAAATACAACGTGCCCTTTCACGATATGGAATGCGCATAAAGCGTTTTAAGAGGGACTTTAATGAAAATATCAGCTTTATACAAGAAAAAGAAGAAGGATGAACTTAATAAACTACAGAGTGAATTAAAAATTAGGGAAAAATCCTTAATCAAAATTCCCCTTCTGCAACTACACATACTTACATACTAAAAGATATTAAAAAGCTGTTGTTTATGGAATACGATACATGTATAAAAACTGTGAAGACTAATTTCTATACTCTCTCCGAGAAACCAACTAAATTCATGGGCCAAAGACTTAAATAACATAGAATTAAAAATAGGATAAACAAAATCAATACATCGAACGGCAAAATAAAAATCCATCCAGAGGAAATAGTGACCTCCTTTGCTGAATTCTATCACAAACGGTACAACCTAAAAGAAGGGTCAAACCCTCAACCAACTAAAGAAGATGTCAAGTTTTCTTTCCAAGGTAAACCTCCCACCTATACGGCAGGAACACCTAGTACAGCTAAATGCCCCTATAACAGAATCAGAAATATCAGAAACTATTGGCAAACTCAAACTAAGGAAGTCACCAGGACCAGATGGTTTTATTAACGAGTACCAAAAATTTTTTCGGCCCTTCTAGCACCTCATTTGGTAAAAATATTTAAAAAAGCTTCAGTCACAGGCAGTTTTCCCCATGAAATGATTTACACTAACATTATCCTTATTCCAAAACCTAACAGAAATCCTGAACATGTAAGCAACTACAAGCCAATCTCACTCATTAATACGGATATCAAAATTTATTCAAAGATCCTTGCTAACAGACTGAAAAACTCTCTACCTTTAATTATAAATAACGACCAGCTAGGATTTGCTGGAGGTCGTTAAACATTAGACGGCACAAGAAGAACATTAAATATGCTAAATATAATGAATGCCTCAAAACTTCCCTCTATGTAAGTAATGCTAGATGTCGAAAAGGCGTTTGATAGAGTTAGCTGGGCCTTTTTAAAATCATCTCTATCGAAATTTGGAATTAGTGATCAATTTATTCAAACAATATTGGTATTATACTCCGACCCCTCAGCTAGAATTTACCTCAATAACTATCTTTCAAAGAATATGCCTATAACTAACGGAATGAGACAAGACTGTCCCCTTTCACCTCTAGTCTTCGCTATAGTTATGGAACCGCTAGCGGAAATGATCAGATCAAATACCAATATAGAAGGGATTCACACAACTAAGCGTAACTTAAAAATGAGTCTGTTCGCAGATGATATATTACAGTATTATCCCTAACAAAGTCATCACGTTCAAATAGAGAAATACAATCTATGTTAAATATGTATGCTAATGTCTCACACTTCAAAATAAACTTAAAAAAAAGAAAAAGAAAAAAAATATAAAAAATAAAAAAATTTTGGTTTTAATTAGACGCTAAAATGAAAAACAACATAAAAAGCTTTTCTGAAATTGAATGGGAGGAGAAATCAATTGC
The DNA here is from genome assembly GCA_033576555.1 of Oophaga sylvatica. Lineage (NCBI taxonomy): Eukaryota > Metazoa > Chordata > Amphibia > Anura > Dendrobatidae > Oophaga > Oophaga sylvatica. Next base: position 160,572,737 of record JARQOD010000007.1, on the reverse strand, counting down.
ATTCTGCTCTCAAGGAATGTCAAAATGACTTTAGAGATTAACATGGAAAAAATTACTAATCCTATAATGAAAGTCGAACATTATGTCTACTATTGATCTTACATGGACAGGGAGAATAGTCATATTTAGACTGATAAGCCTTCTTATAATTTTATATATCTTTAGGGCTATTCCACTAGGAATTCCAATTAAATACATTCTTAAGTTACAAACTATGCAAAGTAATTTTATTTGGAAGTAAAAATGAGCAAAAATCTCCAAACGTATTTTAATGAGAAACAAATTAAGGAGTGGATTGGTGTTTCCAAATTCCGAAAGCTACTACTATGCTAATCTCATTAAACAAAGCCAAAAATAGTTACGGTAAGTGCCGATTCACATGCAGCTTGGGTAGAACTAGAATATGGAAACATCTTACCAACCCTTTATTCCCAGATTCACCTCACCCTATCTTAAGAGCCACAATCTCAGCCTGGAAAAATTTAACGAAATTTTCAAAGAGGATTTCGAAATATGAACAAATTAAAAATTCATCATTATCAGTTATCCAAACCCTAACTCAGGGATCCCCGATTACTGGTTCCAATTGTCTTTTTGTTATATTGGTGCAGTTCACTTTATTCCCTGTCTCACCGCCTGAGGGGCAGTTCAGGGGCCCAGGTTCCTCATCCCCTGTTTTCCCAATACTGCGCCGTGACACTCCAATTGCCCTGAAAAGACTTATGTAACACTGAGGTCTCCTAGGATTGTATTGAACCCCTTTCAAGCAGCCAGATTTCCTATTTCTCTCCCCTTCCTATCAGTTGAATCTCTGTACTAATCACAGACTAATATACTTATCTTCACTACTGCAGTTTTACACACACACTATTCATATTTGTCTAATGTTTATGGCTTTCTCTCCCTATCCTTATTACCAAACTGTGAACTCTCATTATCTAGATTCACCATAAAATGGCTGTTGAATTTCCTGCCTCGGCTTTTATACAGTCTATGATAGTTCCTCCTGTTTAGCTGTGCTATAACATGTAATGTTACAGCTTTAAGGCATTATACACATGCCCACGTGGCTATAAACGTGTCCAAAATGCTATTGTTCCTGATCGTGGGCATGTAGTCTTAATGGGGCAAAAGGGGGTGATTTGAGCTCATATTTTTTTTTAATTTGTTTTCAACTTTTCACTGTATTTATTAGTCCCATTGAGGGACTTGAACCTGTGATCATCTAATTGCTTTTACTATACACAGAAATACAAGAGTACGGTCATGACAGGCACAGGGTCTTCAACAGACCCCAGGCTGTGATGGCAACTCATCACCGTCCATGTGAGCGGTGCGCATGGAATTACGCGCACCCCCAGCTGGCACACTATACATGCAGACTCTGCTCCACCCACAGCTGTTAAAGGCAGATGATGGCTGAAGATCACAGCAATCATCTGCCAGGAAAGATGTGGGCTCAATTTCTGAGCCTGCATCTAAGGCAGGGAGCTGGCATATGACGTAACTGTACATCATTTATCAGTAATGGATTAATTAAGTTAGTTTTACTTACCAAAAATGCAGCACAAAATGCTGCAAAACCCATTTGCTGTAGTTTTTGCAGCATTTTGGACTTTCTCATTGCTTTCTATGGGTAAAAAAAACGCAGCAAATGGTGAAAGAATTGACATGTAGCAAATTTCAAGCACGGTAGAGTTCTCAAATTCAGTCAGGAAAAAACTAAACAAGTACACGAGATTTCTTAAATCTCATACTTTTGTTGGTGTAAAAAAGAAGCTTTTAATTTGCAGAAAAAAACACTGCAACAAAATGGTGCATGTAAACACAGCTATCCAGGCGACAGTACTACTAAACACGGGTCACGATTGCCCTCCTTTGCCTGCAACAATTTATTAGTGTGAAGGAAGTGGAGGCCATTATGAAATACACATGGTGCATCACTCATGTCAGTCACAGAAGGACGATGTTTCTTCTAACAGCGACACCATCAGCTTGAGTCATTACTCTATAGGATTTTGCAGCGGATCCGATTCAAAGTCTATTTCAAAAACCGCTGTGTGAACATACCTTTAAGGTGTTAATACTTGAAAAAAATGCTTAAAATTTGACCGCTGAATCCATAGAAGCAGAAAAACACCCATGCACAGAAATGTGTCAAAAACCACAATGCAATTGATGGTTAACTCCTTCAAGACCTTCAGGACCTTTGACATATATCTGTGTCAAAGGTCGCCTCCCTCCCTTTGATGTGGACTCGCACGCCAAGCTCGCTCACCTTTCCCCGCACATGATGACTAATTTAATCAGTCATCATGTGCCTTCAACAGCTACTGTGGGTGTTAGCCAGTTAAATCCCACTGACAGCGGGATTTAACATGCATCGGCAGGAAGCGCATCATTCATCACGGTCATCAAGCCCCTGTCATGACAGCGGGGGTCTGCTAATGACTCTCATGCCTTTCCCGGCTCCTGATGTGCAGCTCACATACATTAAATTACATTCGGAGCACTAAATCATATATACCCCGAATTGTACAGATTGGGGGATGAAGTATTTCCCAGGGTTGCAGCACTTCTAGAAACAATTTTCCAACCATTTTTGAGAATGGTTTGAAGTTCAGGCTCCTCATCTAGAACTTGTAAGAAATTTAAAACTGTATTTTTAATCCTATTAAATTGATCACAATAAGTGAATACCAAAGTAGGTCTATGGTACTCAGTAGGGCTTTTTTCACCAGTTTATTTTCTCTCATCTGAGAGAATTGTGCCGATGATGCTAACCACACTCAGATCAAACTGATGCCTGGTTCTGTTGGATAAGAAGGTGGAGAAAAAAAATGTCTCTATCTTCTCTATTCTGTCAGTTTGTGAAAATCGGACTGCAATCAGATGTCATCTGAGTGCAGTCCGATGCTTTCTACAGACTCATTGACTTGATTTCCATGGCTGATAATCAGATCCAACTCGGCCATGCTGCTAAAAAAATCGGACATGTACACAGCCCCATAGAATAAATTTCACTGGGTGCAATCTGATGTTTTGGTGTTTGTTTTGTTTGGTGTGCACAAGCAATTTAATAGAACTAAAAATAAAGTGTAGCTACAAAATGAAAAAAAATTTTGATCATCGAAAAAAGAAAAAATATTTGATCTATGGCCATATTACACGTGATACATCTATCGTGGTATATATCATTCAGTGCTCCGAATGTAACTGAATGGGCTGCAGAACACGTCCTCTCAAGAGCAGAATTTTGGAATATCTTAATGATATATTTTACAAAAATTGTAATAGATCTGATGCAGCCAAACATTTAATTGATGTCCACCATAGCAAAGTAAATAGCTTTTGTTCCAATGGAATCGAAACACAACAAATACTAGAAAGGCATTACTTCAACGTGAAGTCTTCGGGATTTTCCACTTTAGGAATCATGGGGATTAAATTTGAGCCATGAGATTACACAATATTAGTAAAATAGCAGTATATATTATATATATATATATATATATATATATATATATATATATATATATATATATATACTGACAAATGAATATTGTCACCTGTTATCTTTCACCTGTTTGTAATTAATGCTTGCATATAATGTCATTTCCTATGTGTCAACCACATGCTATGATTAAGAGTGTGGTGGGCACTCGAAACATATCAGCTGCAATTGTCACTTTATCTGGATATTTGCACTGTACATTGAAAATAAAGTAAGAAAGTTTTAATTCTGGACTGCGGTGCTTTTAGGAATTGTTTTATACGCACCCAAGCCAGGGGCCAAGTCTGTGCGGGATTTCATATGGAAACCTTTTGTGAGTTTCTGTTAAAACTCTTTTGTTTTTTTCCATTCACCAAACAAAGACTCATCCATCATATGACTGCCAGATAAAGAAGTGTGATTTCTCACTCTACAGAACAAGGTTTCCACTGCTCCAGAATCCAGCAGCAGCGTGTTTTACACCACATCTGTGATGTTAAAGAAGCACTCCCATCAAATTTGTATCCTCTGAATATAGTGCAGTCATTATATTATACAGCACTGTGTACTTGCAATTGCTCATTTTGCCTTTCTACTCAGTTGATTCTTCTCTTTTCCATTCGGTTTATGACATGACATGACATGATTAACAGACTAGATAAATCATTCTAAGTTCTATGTAGAAACAGGAGGTCAATTTTCCCTGTATGAGTCATAAGTCACTGCAAAAGTCCCTGGTAGGGAGAAGCAGAGCGGGAGAGTTGAAGATGGGAATGATTTATGCAGGGAAAACAGACTTCCTGTTTCTACATATAGAAGAGAAAAAGAGGAGAATTAGCTGGGTAGAAAGGCAAAATGAGCAATTGTAAGTACACAGTGCTATCTAATATAATGATTGCAATATATTAAGCAGATAAAAACTTTGATGGGAGTACATCTTTAATGCCAGGGGTGGTTTAGATCTCTGCAATTATTGATTCAGCCAATCATAATGAATGGCTCTCTCGACTAAAGTTCAATGAGAGATTCAGAGACAGTTGAGTCAGTGATTCCCTCAGACTTCAAAAGAGTGTGCAATGCATCCGAGCCCTTTATTCTTTTAGGCTAGATAGTATTAATAAAGTGATTTGGGATCCAAAGTAGTTGTCACTGGTGTGACAGACAGTCATCCTGGATCCGGCTGAAGAAGGTCTCTGTGATTAGCTCAAGCACCTTCTTGATTTTTGTATCTCTGTTGCGGAGCGATATCCCTCTCTTTAGGACGCAACGGTTACCTCCACCTTGTGCTGCTAATTAGACACATGTGCTGAAGGTTTATATTCATTCAGTGGCTGCAGCAGGTTGCTGGTGTTAGCGCTTATATGTCTCTGTCTAGTTGGATGTACTAACAGTCAGTCAGTTCCTTCTCAGTGGACTCTTGAAGGATTGCTGGCGTGACATCTCAGTTGTCTTCTCAAGCTAAGTGTTCCCTTGTTTGTTTACCTTTGTCTTTAGTTGTAGTGGGGACTGACTAGTGATGTCCTCATTCCCTCCCTAACCAGGGCCTATTGCTAGGGTCAGGCAGGGATTAGGTTCCTTACTCGGTGATAGATGCAGAACCTATATAGGGACAGTTAGGGCAGCAAGGTTGATTTTAGATCTTCCTAGGGATCTCCACTCCCCACTTCCCTAGTGTTTGAGCTCCCCCCGCCCTTTCCCCTTTGTTGTGCACTTACTTATCCGTCACTCAGCGTGAAAAGTAGTGTTTTATCGATAATAAATACTAGGGCTGTATCTAATAAATGGCGTGCTTTGTAGTAATTTCTTACTACAGCCTGGACAATAGTATAGGTAACATGAACATTGTCATCGGATAAACTGGAATGGGAAGAAGTAATAGGGGCCCGTAAATCCCCAAGATAATGGAGACCATGAAACACATTCGCCTCGTAGTCTCTTTATAAGCCTAACATATTAACAATCATTTCAAAAAACATTAAATATTCCAGTAAAACAATTACATCTGGAGTTCCCCACTATAAATATTCATTATTCAGTCCTTCAGACACATTAATGAATAATCTGTAAGAGCCAAGCTTGATAGTCAAGGCTTAAAAATAGGACAGTTGCCCAAGAACGGTACTGCCGTTAGAAGTGGCTACATCAGGTCTTGCAACCACTCCAGTTTGTAGAAGATGGCCATTGGTCCCCAGTACCTCATTTTATTAGGTAAATAAAACCTTTTATCACGTACTATACGGTCTTCTATGTAATTAGTTTTTGTTTTGCAACAAAATATAATACTAATTCTGAAAGTGGAAGTAAAGTTCCTCTTACAGAGTTCACATGATTTATTATACATTCAAACTCTACCAAATGTATTTGTTTTGCAGCATACAAATGTCTATAATTGTTTTTCCTATGATTTAGCTATGTGTGGCATTTAAACAATGTAATTCAAAAGGCTACCCCTCAGGACCAACTACAATTGACTTCCATTGCCAGCACGATGGCTTACCCAGTCCTTGCCACAGTGTGTTACCAATGCTAGAAGCAATGTCCACCAGAATGTCAGCCATGATTTCCTGTTGTGATAGGCACAGTCTCTAGCGCAATAATGCAAATCCCCTCATACCATTTACCTCTTCTGTCTTTGCAGACATCTGCCCTTTCTGTGGCAATTATTCTTCAGTGGCCAATATACAACGGCACATAAGATTCCGCTCCCTGTAATGAATGACTCTCCACATGAGGAGTAATCTGTAAAAACATTCTTTTGTGACTGCCAGAGAGGAATAATCTGTAAAGAAAGATTACAAATGGAAAAATGTATATACTACACTATACTATATATATATATATATATATATATATATAATATATATATATATATATATATATATATATATATATACACAGGTCCTTCTCAAAAAATTAGCATATAGTGCTAAATTTAATTATTTTCCATAATGTAATGATTACAATTAAACTTTCATATATTTTAGATTCATTACACACCAACTGAAATTTGTCAGGTCTTTTATTGTTTTAATACTGATGATTTTGGCATACAACTCCTGATAACACAAAAAACCTGTCTCAAAAAATTAACATATTTCAACCGTCCAATAAAATAAAAGTGTTTTTTAAAAACAAACAAAAAAACCATCAATAATAAAGTTCAGTTATGCACTCAATACTTGGTCGGGAATCCTTTTGCAGAAATGACTGCTTCAATGCGGCGTGGCATGGAGGCAATCAGCCTGTGACACTGCTGAGGTGTTATGGAGGCCCAGGATGCTTCGATAGCGGCCTTAAGCTCATCCAGAGTGTTGGGTCTTGCGTCTCTCAACTTTCTCTTCACAATATCCCACAGATTCTCTATGGGGTTCAGGTCAGGAGAGTTGGCAGGCCAATTGAGCACAGTAATACCATGGTCAGTAAACCATTTACCAGTGGTTTTGGCACTGTGAGCAGGTGCCAGGTCGTGCTGAAAAATGAAATCTTCATCTCCATAAAGCATTTCAGCCGATGGAAGCATGAAGTGCTCCAAAATCTCCTGATAGCTAGCTGCATTGACCCTGCCCTTGATGAAACACAGTGGACCAACACCAGCAGCTGACATGGCACCCCACACCATCACTGACTGTGGGTATTTGACACTGGACTTCAGGCATTTTGGCATTTCCTTCTCCCCAGTCTTCCTCCAGACTCTGGCACCTTGATTTCCGAATGACATGCAAAATTTGCTTTCATCAGAAAAAAGCACTTGGGACCACTTAGCAACAGTCCAGTGCTGCTTCTCTGTAGCCCAGGTCAGGCGCTTCTGCCGCTGTTTATGGTTCAAAAGTGGCTTTACCTGGGGAATGCGGCACCTGTAGCCCATTTCCTGCACACGCCTGTGCACGGTGGCTCTGGATGTTTCTACACCAGACTCAGTCCACTGCTTCCTCAGGTCCCCCAAGGTCTGGAATCGGTCCTTCTCCACAATCTTCCTCAGGGTCCGGTCACCTCTTCTCGTTGTACAGCGTTTTCTGCCACATTGTTTCCTTCCAACAGACTTCCCATTGAGGTGCCTTGATACAGCACTCTGGGAACAGCCTATTTGTTGAGAAATTTTCTTTCTGGGTCTTACCCTCTTGCTTGAGGGTGTCAATGATGGCCTTCTTGACATCAGTCAGGTCGCTAGTCTTACCCATGATGGGGGTTTTGAGTAATGAACCAGGCAGGGAGTTTTTAAAAGCCTCAGGAATCTTTTGCATGTGTTTAGAGTTAACTAGTTGATTCAGAAGATTAGGGTAATAGGTCGTTTAGAGAACCTTTTCTTGATATGCTAATTTTTTGAGACAGGTTTTTTGGGTTATCACGAGTTGTATGCCAAAATCATCAGTATTAAAACAATAAAAGACCTGACAAATTTCAGTTGGTGTGTAATGAATCTAAAATATATGAAAGTTTAATTGTAATCATTACATTATGGAAAATAATGAAATTTAGCACTATATGCTAATTTTTTGAGAAGGACCTGTATATATATACAGTATACATAGCAATAATGCTACTCACTTGGGAGCTATTTGAGGTATCACAGGAACCTCTTTGTTTAACCCCTTAACGACCGTCGATACGCATTTTAACTGCACTGGTTAAGGGTACTTAAACCACAGCGCCGTGAATTCACGGCTCTGTGGAGAAAGTATATAGCGCCCCCCCAGAGTTGGATTTTCTCCGGGGTCTCGGCTACCGGGGATAGCCGAGACCCCAGGGAACATGATTCGGGTCGGTTTTTACCGACCCGCTTTTGCAATCGCCATTATTAACCATATAACGGCAACCACAAAAAAAACAGCGATTTTGCATTTATTTCTCTCTCCTCTGATGTAGGGTCCACCGATCTGTCCCCTGTACCCCCCGGTGTCCCCCCCGTCCTCCCATGGCTCTCGCAGCTCCTGGCATCTTCTTCCAGTAAAGAAAATGGCGGGCGCATGCAATGTGCGCCCGCCGAATCTGCTGGCCGGCAGATTCATTCAGTTAGTGAAAGTACATTTTGATCACTGTGATAAACCCTATCACAGTGATCAAAATAAAAAAAAAATAGTAAATAAACCACCCTTTATCGCCCCCTTTGTTAGGAAAATATAATAAAATAAAGAAAATATATTTATTTTCATTTTTCCATTAGGGTTAGGTTTAGGTTTAGGGTTACGGTTATAACTAGGGTTAGGGTTGGAATTAGGGTTAGAAATAGGGTTAGGGTTACAATTAGGGTTAGGGTTACAATTAGGATTGGAATTAGGGTTGGGATTAGGGCCAGGGTTAGGGTTGGGATTAGGGTTAGGGATGGGATTAGAGTTAGGGGTGTGTTGAGGTTAGGGTTGGAGCTAGAATTTAGGGGTTTCCACTATTTAGGCGCATCAGGTGGTCTCCAAACACGACATGGTGTTCAAAAAGTCAAACGGTGCTGACTCCCTTCCGAGCCCTGCCGTGCGCCCAAACAGTGGTTTACCCCAACATATGGGGTATCAGCGTACTCAGGACAAATTGCACACCAATTTTGGGGTTCTAATTTCTCCTGTTACCCTTGGGATAATAAAAAATAGCTGGCTAAAAAAAATCATTTTTGAGATAAAAAATTAATTTTTTTTCACGGCTCTGCATTTATAAACTTCTGTGAAGCACTTGGGGGTTCAAAGCGCTCCCCACACATCTTGATAAGCTCCTTGGGGGGTCTAGTTTCCAAAATGGTGTCACTTGCGGGGGGTTTCTACTGTTTAGGCACATCAGGGGCTTTGCAAACACAACATGACTCCCGCAGAGCATTCCATCAAAGTCTGCATTACAAAACAGCGCTCCTTCTCTTCCAAGCTCTCCCATGCGCCCAAACAGTGTTTTCCCCCCCACATATGGGGTATCAGCGTACTCAGGAAATTTGCACAACAACTTTTGTGGTCCAATTTCTCCTGTTGCCCTTGGGGAAATAAAAATTAACGGGCTAAAAAATCATTTTGAGGAAAAAAATGATTTTTTATTTTCACCGCTCTACGTTATAAACTTCTGTGAAGCACTTGGAGGTTCAAAGTACTCACAACACATCTAGGTTAGTTCCTTAAAGTGTCTAGTTTCCACTTGTTGGGGGTTTCCACTGTTTATGCACATCAGGTGCTCTCCAAACGTGACATGGCATCCAGCCAATTCTGCTTTGAAAAAGTCAAACGGCGCTCCCTCCCTTGCGACCTCTGCCGTGCATCCAAAAAGTGGTTTACCCCCACATATTGGGTATTGGCGTATTCAGGAGAAAATGCAAAATAAATTTTGTGGTTCATTTTCTCTTTTAACACTTGTGAAAATAAAAAAAAATTGGTTCTGAAGTAAATTTTTTGCAACAAAAAGTTAAATGATAACTTTTTTCCTTCCACGTTGCTTCAGTTCCTGTGAAGCACGTAAAGGGTTAATAAACTTCTTGAATGTGGTTTTGCACACCTTGAGGGGTGCAGTTTTTAAAATGGTGTCACTTTTGGGTATTTTCTATCATATAGACCCCTCAACGTTACTTCAAATGTGATGTGGTCACTAAAAATAAAATGGTGTTGTAAAAATGAGAAATCGCTGGTCAACTTTTAACCCTTATAACTTCGTAACAAAAAATTTGTTTCCAAAATTGTGCTGATGTAAAGTAGACATGTGGGAAATGTTATTTATTAAGAAATTTGTGTGACATACAGTACAGACCAAAAGTTTGGACACACCTTCTCATTCAAAGATTTTTCTGTATTTTCATGACTATAAAAATTGTACATTCACACTGAAGGCATCAAAACTATGAATTAACACATGTGGAATTATATACTTAACAAAAAAGTGTGAAACAACTGAAAATATGTCTTATATTCTAGGTTCTTCAAAGTAGCTACCTTTTGCTGTGATTACTGCTTTGCACACTCTTGGCATTCTCTTGATGAGCTTCAAGAGGTAGTCACCGGAAATGGTCTTCCAACAGTCTTGAAGGAGTTCCCAGAGATGCTTAGCACTTGTTGGCCCTTTTGCCTTCACTCTGCGGTCCAGCTCACCCCAAACCATCTCAATTGGGTTCAGGTCTGGTGACTGTCAAGGCCAGGTCACTTGGTGTAGCAACCCATCACTCTCCTTCTTGGTCAAATAGCCCTTACACAGCCTGGAGGTGTGTTTGGGGTCATTGTCCTGTTGAAAAATAAATGATGGTCCAACTAAACGCAAACTGGATGGAATAGCATGCCGCTGCAAGATGCTGTGGTAGCCATGCTGGTTCAGTATGCCTTCAATTTTGAATAAATCCCCAACAGTGTCACCAGCAAAGCACCCCCACACCATCACACCTCCTCCTCCATGCTTCACGGTGGGAACCAGGCATGTAGAGTCCATCTGTTCACCTTTTCTGCGTCGCACAAAGACACGGTGGTTGGAACCAAAGATCTCAAATTTGGACTCATCAGACCAAAGCACAGATTTCCACTGATCTAATGTCCATTCCTTGTGTTCTTTAGCCCAAACAAGTCTCTTCTGCTTGTTGCCTGTCCTTAGCAGTGGTTTCCTAGCAGCTATTTTACCATTAAGGCCTGCTGCACAAAGTCTCCTCTTAACAGTTGTTTAAGAGATGTGTCTGCTCCTAGAACTCTGTATGGCATTGACCTGGTCTCTAATCTGAGCTGCTGTTAACCTGCGATTTCTGAGGCTGGTGACTCGAATAAACCTAACGTCAGAAGCAGAGGATCTTCCTTTCCGGGGGCGGTCCTCATGTGAGCCAGTGTCTTTGTAGCGCTTGATGGCTTTTGCAACTGCACTTGGGGACATTTTCAAAGTTTTCCCAATTTTTCGGACTGACTGACCTTCATTTCAGCCACTCGTTTTTCTTTACTTAGCTGCTTTTTTCTTGCCATAATACAAATTCTAACAGTCTATTCAGTAGGACTATCAGCTGTGTATCCACCAGACTTCTGCACAACACAACTGATGGTCCCAACCCCATTTATAATGCCAGAAATCACACTTATTAAAACTGACAGGGCACACCTGTGAAGTGAAAACCATTTCCGGTGACTAACTCTTGAAGCTCATCAAGAGAATGCCAAGAATGTGCAAAGCAGTAATCAAAGCAAAAGGTGGCTACTTTGAAGAACCTAGAATATAAGACATAATTTCAGTTGTTATACACTTTTTGTTAAGTATATAATTCCACATGTGTTAATTCATAGTTTTGATGCCTTCAGTGTGAATTTATAATTTTCACAGTCATGAAAATACAGAAAAATATTTGAATGAGAACGTGTGTCCAAACTTTTGGTCTATACTGTATCTCTCTGATTTAAGGGCATAAAAATTTAAAGTTTGAAAATTGCTAAATTTTCTAAATTTTCGCCATATTTCCTTTTTTTTCATAAATAAACGCAAGTCATACAAAAATTTTTTACCACTAACATGAAGTACAATATGTCATGAAAAAACATTCTCAGAATCAGCCGGATTCGTTAAAGCGTTTCAGAGTTATAACCTCATAAAGTGACTGTAGTCAGAATTGTAAAAATTGGCCCGGTTATTAAGCTGCAAATTGGCTCTATCACTAAGGGGTGAAAGTCCAGCTGGTTTAATTCAGTCCTTATAAATCAGATCACAGGAAAACTTAAATAAAGCCTTTGTTTGGCAAAAAGTGAAACATAAAGTAACAGATCCATAAAATAGTGCTGGTTAGCCTGCCTAGCTCAGAGTCCAGCTTAGTTCTTTAGCAAAGCCGCTGAATTCAGTAGATCTGCACACCTCCATACACACAGCCATGTGTGAGACAAACAGTTCCCAATTTACAAAGTGAAACACACGGAGGGGTGGAGGAGCAGCCTTCTCTCCTAACTGTTCATCTGCTAACAATCAATGTGTCATGGCCGATTAACCCCTTTTAGTCCTGTATGTACCAAAGCATTACTACAAGTTTATCTCCTAACCACTAGGTGTCCGACAGCCACCTTACATACTTCCCCTCTCTCGGCTTGGCACCTTCTACCACTAGACATGGGATTCTCAAGAGGTCATTACATGTAACTCTCGGCTTTATGTTCTACATGGAAGCGGAAATCCTGCAGGGCTACAAACCAGAGAGTAACGCAAGCATTTTCCCCCTTTTTCTTCCTCATCAATGAGCGGGGAAAGGTCTGACACTAATTTACATTTTTGCCCTAAGAGATAGTGTCCACCGTCCACTTTATGGCCCAGCATTCCTTTTTTACTATTCAATCATTTTTCTCACATGCCGACAGTTGTCTACATCAAATAGAGAACGACATGTGTTATGTTTCGGTAGCTGAGGAGTGCAGGCAAAAAAGGCAATACACCAGAGCAGTTGGAATCTATGAGATTGCAGTACCCTGACTAACCACAACAACTAGAGGCAGCCGTGGAGCGTTCCTACGTTGGTCCTAGACGCCTCGTCACAGCCTGAGAAACTAACTACACCTAAAGATAGATATAGGAAAGCTATCTGCCCCGGAGCAGAACCCCAAAGATAATAGAAAGCCCCCAAACAAGTAATGGCGGTTAGACAAGAAGAAATACTGACACAGACAGAAAATAGTATGAGCAAACGTTGGGGCCCAAACTAACTAAATAGAAAAGGATAGGAAGGGTACTTACTGCAATCCCAGAAAACCCTGAAAAGCACCAACTCTACTAATTTCAAAAACACCTGAGATCACACGACCTCTACCACCTAAATTAGTTCTCTGGTGTAACAAAATCAAAACAGCAGCCACTGAAAAAACTGGAAAAAAGCAAAAGTACAAACATCAGTGGCTGAACTAAACTGAGAGGGCAAAAGCCCCCGGAGGGGACCCTGAAGGCCCCCACAGAAGTGCAGAACAAAATGCAAAAATCAAGCACAAAAACAAAAAGAAGAAAATGTCTTATCTGTTAGCAGGAGATGCAGACACGACACAGCAGGCTACAAGGGAAACAGGAATCAAAGATAGAGACCAGAACAATTGATCACCGGCAACCCTGATGGGAAGGTGACTCCCTTATATAAGACCAGTCGGTAACACCTGATTCCCAATCCTCACAATCTTCACAATCTTCACTGGACAGACCAGTACCGCTTGTAACCACCAGAGGGAGCCTCTGCTCAGAACTCATCTCAAGCCCATTCACAACAGACATGCTCCTCTCTGTGTATATACTGAGTAAGGACCGCTTCTCATGAGGGTCACAAAACTCCCTGAGTCTAGTTGTCCTGTCATTTGCAGACTGTTCACTTTTACAAGACAAGCTTGGGGCCCCTCACCAGGTGGACAGTCCACACTGCAAGCAGGATATGCGCAGAATGAACACTGGCGTTCCATGCTACAGTCCATTTGCTTGGTGGTCAGGGGACAATGTGCAGCTATAAGACCTGGGCAAATTAAATCCCCCCGATGAGACCCTTGGCATGACCTCTGCCGCATCCTTGGACTTTGGATGTCCCACCCCCTTTTTAGTCTCCGCCCCCTGATAGGACCTCCAGTATGGAGTGGGTTTCCTCCCCAAAGAACCGTTGACTCCCTGATACCTTTTCACAAGTCCAACCAATGGCTTTCCAGGGATTTGCCTAGGCAAATCAAGTCTACATTGGGCACGGAAGGGAGTGCACGAACCGACCCATTACAACTTGTTCTACCATCTGCGCTGGGGTAGAGGACTCCAGCTGCAACTACTTTTGGACAAGATGCAGCAGATCAAACATTTGAGAACGAGGGGGTTTGTCATGGTGATATGCCCAGTGGTGGATCCATTGTGCTCTTACAGACATAGTCAATTTCAAGTGCGACAAAATTTACATTTTCAATTTTACATTTTCTTTAACGTCCTGTAAGGCTAAATCATAATAGGCCATTTGTGGCCCCCCTGTTAAGTATGGCGCCAGGAATTCAGCTCAGTGCTCTGAAGCGATTTTATCCCTATTGGCGAACCTTTCAAAAACGGTTAAAAGGCCTCTATATCATCATACAGGATCATTTTCTGCAAGGCTCTCCTCACCACCTACAGGAGAGAAAAATCATCAGCTGATCTTGGAGTCGGAGATGCCGGCATGCCACGAACCACCTCTGTCAGTAATTCAATCTGATGTTGCTGTTGTCGGTGCTGTTGCTGGTGTTGCTGCTGCTGGAGCTGTTGCATAAGCAACTCACTTGTCTCCTGTTGTGCCAGCTGCTGTTGCTACTGCTGCAGCTGTTGCGATTGCTGCTGCTGGGCTTGAACCAGGTGTTTAATCATATCCTCCATGCTGTCTGATGCTGCTGCCTGGCCTATAGCCACCTTCACCCATGACAGGCAGTACTTCTGTAGCAGTCACATGTGTTACTCCTCCCACATTCTTCCCCAATTGTAACAATGCTACTCACTTGCGAGTGGTCTGAGGTATCACAGGAACCATTTCTATTTAAAATCCAGCTGATTGTCAAGGGTGCATCGCCACGAGGATCGTCGCGATTGCACATTCTGACTTCTCGCAGCTGAGTTGCTGTTACTTTGTGTTTGGTAATGAGAGAGTTAATTTTACCTAGCTCTTTGCTAAGACTAGGTCCAGCCTCGCCCGGCTGCTTTTGATTATGTTCTAATTAGCTTCCTTTATATCCCTGCCAGTCTGGGTGTTAGATGCCGGTGAAAGCCTTCATGTAGTCTAGCAGACTGGATCGGTTCTGAGAATACTTAAGCTAAGAGCTCCTTAGTTGTTTTTACTCTTATAGCTTATAGTTTATCTCTGAGACCTTAGGTGTTCCTACTGTGTGTGAGTGTTGTATGTAAGACTTTATTTACTTTATTTCTTGTCTTTCTTGTATGTCTTTCTGTTCATTAACCGTTACCTGTTCATTCCCTTTGGTGGTAATCAGGGTCCTTCTTAGGACTAGATTACAGTTGGCAGGGATTGATAGGAGACAGGGTTTACGCTGGTGGCCTGGACCTCTGTACCTTTAACAGTACCTCCAGGTAGAGGGATTAGTTAGGACCCCAGTTTAGGGTCAGCATAGACCCCGGTCACCCTCTAGCCAGAGACAGCGTATAATGGATTCCGTATTGACCCACTGGACATTCTGTCAGGTAATTCTATGTTATCATATATCTATGCGCATGTTATATAGTATGTTGCCCTTTTGATATAGATTACTGTCATCACATATATATATCTGCTATACAGCGTGACACTGATGTATTTTAGTCAACATAAACCTTATCACAGAAAAACTTAAATACAGTCTTTTTTCGGCACAAAGTGAAACATAAAGTAATAAGTTCATACAATAGTGCTGGTTAGCCTGCCTGGCTTAGAGTCCAGCTTCTTAGTTCTTTAGCAATAGCACTGAATTCTGAAGATCTGCACACCTACATACACACAGCCATGTGTGAGACAAACAGTACTCAATTTACAAAGTGAACCCACACGTATGGGTGGAGATATGGTGACAGCCATGTCTCCCAACTCTTCGGCTGCTCACAATCAATGTGTCATGGCCAATTAACCACTTTTAGTTCTAGATGTACTAAAACAGTACTTCCAAGTTTATCTCCCAACCACTGGGTGTTCCCCTAGAATATGCTTAGAAGCAAATTGAACCCACTGGTGTGCACTGTAATCACAGCTGCAGCTGTGGTTGCAATGCTAAATAAAAAGAGAGTGTGGATTTGGTCAAACTATTTGACCAAGTCAGATTTAAGAAAACCTGAAATGGGATTTTATTTTTGGAGAGATCTTCAGGAAGGCAGTGGGGAGGGTCTCTCCCTCCACTCTGAGTTTTGCAAGGGGCCCATGTCCACGATTCACATTTAAACTTTGAGTTGAGGTCTAGGTGTGTCAGTTTGTGTTTTGCTAGCAGCAGAGTAGGAAGCTCTGTGCAAGACAGGTCTTTGTGAGTTTGAACACAGGCCAGAGCCAGGAAGCAAAAAAAACCCTGACGCACATACAAGTGACACGGTGGTGCAGTCGCTCATGGCAACAGACTGTTACGGACTGTGAAAGACAATCCAGCTGTGATCCAGAGAAAACAGTTGCTTTTTTCATTGTATGTTTGTTGTGAATACTCTGGAGGCGACTTCTGAGCTGGAGCACCCTCCAGTGGTTGCTGAGGGTAATGAACTAATTGCTGAATGGCCTTCAGCTGGCTCTGAATGGTCTGATATAAGTGACCTGAACTCCCTTCAGACTTGCCAGTAATCAATTGTTCTTCCTGGTCTTGCTTGGAGCTCAGCTTGCATTCCTGCTCTCATTCAGATAAGTGATTTGCTGGTTTTTTTCCTCTGGTTGAATTTTATTTGCTGGTTTGCTGCTTGCAGTGGACTTCAGCCTGGTCCCCTTTTGGGGTCTGGCACTGCAATTGTGCTCATTTTGTATTTGCACTTTTGCTCTGTTCCTTTGTCACTTTTTATTTGCTGAATTGCTGTGTGTTACACCAGTGATCTGATTTAGGTGGTAGAGATCGTGTGATCTCAGGTTTTTTGTTAATCAGAAATGTTGGTATTTTTGTCAGGGTTTTTTTTGGGTTGCAGTCAGAATTCTTTCCTATACTTTTCTATCTAGACAGATTGGGCCCCAGCGTTTGCTCATTCTATTTTCTGTCTGTGTCCGTATTTTCTTCTTGTCTAACCGCCATTACATGTTTGGGGGCTTCCTATTTCTTTGGGGGTTCTGCTCTGGGGCAGATAGTTTTCATCTTTCTGCCTTTAGGTGTAGTTATCTCTCCCGCTGTGACGAGGCGTCTAGGATCACCGTAGGTATGCTCCACAGCTACTTCTAGTGTGGCGGTTAGTTTAGGGTACTGCAATCCAATAGTTTCCAGCCTCTCTGGTGTATTACTACTTTGGCTATTTTTGCAATTTCTCCTCAGCTACCGAAATATAACAATGTTGCCCCAATAAAGACTTTTAAGTTGGACTAACCTGGGTTAATGCTTCTTTACCGCATTGTGTGAACACTGCTGCATTACTATATATATATATTTATATATATATATATATATATTATATATATATATATATGTTATGCCCGTGCCAAGGCTGGGTGTCGCGAGCAAGGGATTGTGGCCCCACTGTGCCACAAACTTTCACTGGAGCCTCTGATGGTGAGGTCAGGCTTGTGCGGCAGGCAGCTACCAGGTACCATTCCAGAGCGGTGTCTGGCTGTAGCAGCTGATCCCACTGAGGGACTAATTACAGTTAGCAGGTACAGGTAAGTACAGACAGGCATGACTGGTACTATGGCAGGCACAGCTGGTACTCTTGGCAGACAGGCGGGCATGGCTGAGACTCAGGCAGACAGGCGGGCATGACTGAGACTCAGGCAGACTGGCGGGCACGGCTGAGACTCAGGCAGACAGGCAAGCACGGCTGAGACACTGGCAGACAAGCGGGCATGGCTGAGACACTGGCAGACAGGTGGGCACAGCTGAGACATTGGCAGACAGGCGGGCACGGCTGAGACTCAGGTGGGCACAGTTCAAACGGAAGGGGCAAGAACAGACTTGATAGAGACAGGAACATGGGCAGGTATGAGTGGTAAATAGGAACAGGTAGGGACCTGTTCAGACTGGAGGAGAAAGACCCGCAGGATGCGGAACGGAAAGCGTAACAGAAACGCAGGTAGGCGGAGGAAGTGCAGAGCAGAACCGCAGGTAGGCGGAGCAAGTGCAGAGCAGAACCGCAGGTAGGCGGAGCAAGTGCAGAGCAGAACCGCAAGTAGGCAGAGCAAGTGCAGAGCAGAATCGCAGGTAGGGGGAGCAAGTGCAGAGCAGAAGCAAACACAAATACACACAGAGCAGGGAAGGAAAGACCACAGACTGGGACACAACAGACATGGATATAGGACTGAGTACAGACAAGGTCAGGTACGGGATAAGATACAGGAACTAGGATGCAGACCAGGATATGCAGCCTCCTGGAGGGTGGAACAAGTGACACAGCGCACAGAAACAGATCTGGGTATGCAGCCCCCAGAGAAGATGGAAAACAGGACAGGACCTGGAAGCTCAGGACCTGACTGAGATAGAGTGTAAGGTTCTATGTATATATTCCTGAAACTCAGTTTGTTCGTCAGCCATTTTACTTTCTGTCTTGCTGCAGCTATCTTGCCCTCAGTCAAAATGGAGTTTCCAGCTTGCATGTTCCCGCCCTGATTCTCTCCTTTGCTTCTTAAGCAGCCACAGCTGAGCAATCAGTGCTTCAGAATCTAGCCTGCAGTGAACCTGTGACTTGACTCCTGTAAGCCTTGGACCTTGTACTCCAGCTATTCCTACTGAGGAACTCTGAAGCACTTGTGGACTCTGAACCCTGCTCTTTGAAAGACCCACGTTTGCATGGACTTACGGTAACAGAGAAGAAGATCCTGAATCTGTATTGGAGAGTGATTGCTGAGCTTGGATTACTCTGGCCTGCTGTGTCTCCTGTTTCTGTGTCTGCAAACTGTGTGACTATTTCTGCCAACTTGTATGAAGTAATACAGGACTTTTCTATATCAAACCTGTGACTCCTGTGTTTTCATCGCACCCAAGCACAAGACGCTATATGAACTGTACTACATACATTACAAGATTCTGAAGCCAAAACGTTAGTGTCTGCTGGGTCTGGAAGGCTGTGTCTGCTGTACTGTGGATATCAGACGTCCGGTTGTACTTTCTGTGATGACAGTGGTTGTGACTTCTCACAACCATTCCAGGTGAGCAATTCCCTTAAGTTTTTTCTTTTTGCAGTGTTACCACAGGTAAACACTATTGTTTTTTTTTTTTTTTTTTTCTTCCTTTCTTTTCTCTTTTTTGTCTGCTGTAACTCTGGATATCAGATGTCTGGTTGAAACTTTCTGTGATGATAGTGGTTGTGACTTCTCACAACCATTCCAGGTGAGCAGTTCCCTTAATTTTTTTTTCTCTCTGCAGTGTTGCCACAGGTGAACACTATTGTTTTTTTTCTCTCCTCTTCTTCCAGTAATCCTGTCTTAAAAGATCTGGAAAATGGAGGCCCGCATAAAGGAACTTTGCGGAGTGACTGATAATATCCTTGCAGATTTGCAGAATATAAAGACCCGTTTTACAAATCTACAGGACCTCAATAATCACAATTTGCAAGTGGTTGGACAGACTACCCAGGATTTGCGAGCCAGGATTGAGGTTCTAGAGGGGCGAGTCCAGGCTCCTGCCGTAGCCCCGAGTGCTGGGATTCCCAAGTTGCCCCCTTTTCGTTTTGGCGGTGAACGTGAGAAATTCAGGGGATTTATTAATCAATGCAATCTTTTTTTTTCTGCACATGCTTCACAATTTCCCACTGAACGATCTAAGGTGCTTACTATAATTATGTTGCTTACCAACAAGGCTTTAATGTGGGCAAACCCTCTGATTGAGACTGAGGATGATTGTTTGAATCACCTTGATGATTTTATTTCAGCCATGGGGCAGGTGTTTGATGACCCCAATCGAGGTGCAACAGCTGAAGCAGCCATGTTAGCTTTGCGCCAAGGTAAGCACTCGGTAGCTGAATATGCCTTGGATTTCAGGAGATGGGCCCTTGATACCACCTGGGACAGTTCCGCCAAAAAATCTATTTTTCGAAAGGGGTTATCTCCACTGATTAAGGATGAACTTGCTCGTGCCGACCCTCCCACTGCGTTAGGTGACTTTATTAACTACTGCATCCGTATTGATACTCGTCTGACTGAACGCAGGCAAGAGAGATGGTTCGAAAGCAATCGTACTAACCTTTTCCTACCTTCCTCTCCAGCTAAGGAACCTTTGAGTAGGATTACACGGGAACCTGAACCTGAACCCATGCAGGTAGACTCTTTACAACGACGGGTTAGTGATGCACGCAAGGAACATCGTTTTAAGGAGAATCTATGTTTCTATTGTGGTAAGTCAGGGCACTTCATTATAAACTGCCCCAGCCGTTCTCGTAAGACTACTGCAGCACTCATTCATTGTGAGTGTTGCGAGAGGGATCTGTCAGGTCCGAGCCTCAGGCTCCAGAGAGATCTGCAGCAACAGATCTTGATTTCTCGGACTTAAACTCCGTTACCTCTGAGGACGTTGACTGTGTAAACGCTGCCATTTTTCAAGTTTCCTCAGCGGTGTCCCAGCTGAGTTGTAAGAAAAACAATTCTCATTGCTTTCTTTCCATCAAACTCTGGGTTGACTCAGCTTGGGTGTCTAGCTCTGCTATGATCGACTCAGGGGCAAGTGGAAATTTTATGGATGTCTCCTTTGCTCTGAAACAGGGAATACGTTCAGTGAAGAAGGCTACTCCAGTACAGATGGAAACTGTGGATGGCTCCCTGCTGACCTCTGGACCAGTGGATCAGGAAACAGAGCCTTTGAGGGTTCTTATGGGTAAAGATCATCAAGAGAAACTGTCCTTTATGCTTATCTCTTCTCCCCACTTTCCCATTATTCTAGGGCTACCATGGCTGCAGGCTCAGAATCCTACCATTAACTGGGAGACCAAGGAATTACACTTTCCAGAGAAACAGATGAGTCCAAAAATTTCAGCTTGCTCTGTTCCTAAAGGAATCATGTCAGTCCCTGAACTACCAGCTGTATACCAGGACTATGTGGATTTATGTGACAAGAAGAACGCTGACCAGCTTCCTCCTCACCGTCCATATGATTGTCCAATTGAATTATTGCCTGGAGCAGAGATACCTTTTGGTAAGATCTACCCCCTGGCGGGGCCCGAGCTAAAGGCTTTAAAGGATTACATAGATGAAAATCTAGCCAAGGGCTTCATACGCCCCTCTTCATCTCCTGCAGGTGCACCCATCTTCTTTGTAAAGAAGAAAGATGGATCTCTGAGACCATGCGTAGACTATAGGGAACTCAATAAGGTTACTATTAGAAACCGTTATCCATTGCCTTTAATCCCTGAGTTATTGGAGAGAGTGCGACATGCCAAAATTTTTTCTAAACTAGATCTTCGTGGGGCCTATAACTTAGTCCGTATTAGACCTGGGGATGAATGGAAGACTGCATTCAGGTCACGCTATGGACACTTTGAATATCTAGTTATGCCTTTTGGTCTGAGTACCGCCCCAGCCACTTTCCAACACTTGGTGAATGACATCTTCAGGGATCTCCTAGATACATTCGTGGTAATTTATTTGGATGATATTCTAATTTTTTCTAACTCCACAGAGGAACATCATGGACATGTGAGAATGGTCTTGGAACGTCTAAGACAAAATCATCTTTACATCAAACTTGAAAAGTGTGAATTCCATAGGACCGAAATTCAATTTCTGGGGTATGTACTGTCTACACAAGGAATTAGTATGGATGGAAGCAAAACCTAAGCCATCAAGGATTGGCCAAGTCCTAGAAATGTGAAGGAGGTACAGCGCTTCATCGGGTTTGCCAACTTCTATAGACGTTTCATTAGAAATTTCTCTGAGGTAGTGTCACCTATCACTCAACTTACCCGGAAAGAGTCTAGGTTTTCCTGGACTCCCCAAGCCCAGGAAGCATTTTCCCGTCTAAAAGATAAATTTACCACTGCACCTATCCTAGTACATCCCAACCCCGAGCTTGCCTTCATAATAGAGGTGGATGCTTCAGACTGTGCCGTTGGAGCTATACTCTCTCAGAGAACAGGTGAGAAGAATGTCTTGCATCCCTGTGCCTTCTTTTCCCAGCAGTTGTCTTCGGCTGAGAGGAACTACGATGTGGGCAATAGAGAGTTGTTGGCCATTATTGCCGCCTTCAAAGAATGGAGACACCTTCTTCAGGGAGCTGCACAGCAAATAGTCGTCCTGACAGACCATCGTAACCTTGAGTTTATCAGGTCGGCTAAGTGCCTGACTCCTCGCCAGGCTCGCTGGAATCTTTTCTTAAACCAATTTAATTTTATCATCTCTTATAGACCAGGATCGCGCAATGGAAAGGCTGATGCACTCTCTAGGATTTACTCAGCAGAGACACGTCCAATTACTCCTCCTAAGACTATTCTTCCTGACTCTAGATTCCTAGGAGTAATTCATAATCAAGACCTACTTAAGGACATCAAGGAAGCATACCATGCGGATTCCTTTTTGGCACAACCCCCAAGGGACGTAAGTCTTGTCTTTAAGAATGGTGTGTGGATTCAGGGACAACGTCTGTATATTCCTGAAACAGTCAGATTAAGAGTATTGCAACTCATTCACGATTCCAAGATAGCTGGGCATAGAGGAATTCTAAAGACACAGGAATTTCTTTCTCGTTTCTTTTGGTGGCCCACTTGCAGGAAGGATGTTTTGAATTATGTCACTTCATGTGAGGTCTGTGCAAGATGCAAAACACCTCGCTCCTCACCAACTGGTCTGTTACAGCCTCTTCCCACCCCGTCCCGCCCGTGGGGATCCATTTCTATGGACTTCATTGTGGAGTTACCAACCTCTCAGGGGAAGAACACCATT
This sequence comes from Oophaga sylvatica, assembly GCA_033576555.1. Classification (NCBI taxonomy): domain Eukaryota; kingdom Metazoa; phylum Chordata; class Amphibia; order Anura; family Dendrobatidae; genus Oophaga; species Oophaga sylvatica. The sequence goes on along the minus strand of JARQOD010000007.1, from coordinate 160,549,848 downwards.
CTAGTGGTGGTTGACCGTCTAACAAAGGCAGCTCATTTTATCCCTTGTTTCGGCTTACCCACTGCAAAACAGACATCAGATTTGATGATTAAAGATGTGTTTCGCTTACATGGAGTACCGGATGAGGTTATTTCGGATCGAGGGGTGCAATTCACTTCTAGGTTTTGGCAAAATTTCTGTGCAGCATTGGACATTAAAGTAAACCTTTCTTCTGCTTTTCATCCCCAGACTAATGGACAGACCGAACGAACCAATCAAACCCTGGAGCAGTATCTCCGCTGCTTTATCTGCCACCTACAGGATGATTGGGTGGATCTACTTCCATTAGCTGAGTTCTCGTATAACAACTCTCAGAGTGCCTCCACTAAACAGTCTCCTTTTTACTCTAATCTAGGTTATCATCCTAACATTCTACCACGATTTCCCATAGAAACGCCTTTACCAGCAGTGGCTGAAAGAATCACGTCTTTACAGAAGAATATGGATCTTCTAAAGGAGAATCTGGAACGGCTCAAGAAAGGTACAAGAAAGCAGCAGATAAATTTCGTAAACCTGCACCAGCTTTCAAGGTAGGAGACTTGGTCTGGCTGTCAACCAGAAATCTTAAGTTAAGGATTCCATCGTCTAAGTTGGGACATAAGTACATTGGACCCTATAAAATCAGTAAAATTATAAGTGCCGTTGCTTGTCGTCTTCAACTGCCCAGAACTATGAGAATCCACCCTGTCTTTCATGTATCCCTACTAAAGGCTGCAACACCCAATACGTTTCCTGGACGTTCCTCTCCTTGCCCTGACCCAGTGCTAGTCGATGGTCAGGAAGAATTTGTGGTGGAAAGGATTTTAGATTCCAGGTTGTATAGAAATCAGTTACAATATCTGATTAAATGGCAGGGCTACCCAGTGGAGGACAACTCATGGAACCGGTCAATAACGTTAATGCTCCTCGCTTGCTCCGTCAGTTTCATCAGAGGTACCCACACAAGCCTGGTCTGAGGTCATCCGGAGGTTGTCCTTAAGGGGGAGTAATGTAAGGTTCTATGTATATATTCCTGAAACTCAGTTTGTTCGTCAGCCATTTTACTTTCTGTCTTGCTGCAGCTATCTTGCCCTCAGTCAAAATGGAGTTTCCAGCTTGCATGTTCCCGCCCTGATTCTCTCCTTTGCTTCTTAAGCAGCCACAGCTGAGCAATCAGTGCTTCAGAATCTAGCCTGCAGTGAACCTGTGACTTGACTCCTGTAAGCCTTGGACCTTGTACTCCAGCTATTCCTACTGAGGAACTCTGAAGCACTTGTGGACTCTGAACCCTGCTCTTTGAAAGACCCACGTTTGCATGGACTTACGGTAACAGAGAAGAAGATCCTGAATCTGTATTGGAGAGTGATTGCTGAGCTTGGATTACTCTGGCCTGCTGTGTCTCCTGTTTCTGTGTCTGCAAACTGTGTGACTATTTCTGCCAACTTGTATGAAGTAATACAGGACTTTTCTATATCAAACCTGTGACTCCTGTGTTTTCATCGCACCCAAGCACAAGACGCTATATGAACTGTACTACATACATTACATAGAGCTTTGCTCAGATATCCTCCTATGGGCGGGGATGCCTTAAGTACCTGATGCCTCATGGCAATTGGCTTGGGACACCTTAGGAAGGTGCACATTGTCTCTATAAGACTCAGGAAGAGCCAGCGCCGCCCCCTATGCACACAGCCAGGGAGTATGCAAAGAGCAGGCAGGAGATATGAGGTACACAGCATGGAGCCGGCAGAAGACAGAACTCAGAGCATGGCCCGGGGGTAGTGAGTAAGTTGGTGTGTAAGGCAGGTGGGGGATGGGAGTCTATGCAGTGATGTCAGCAGGGTTGTTACTATATATATCTCCAGCCTGTAAATTATTAGTTCCCATAACTAAAGATGTGTATACACCAAAACATTCAAATACATATATCTGATGGTAAAATGTGAGAATGGCTACTGATAATAGTGCACCACGTCCCTCCACCCCAATGCACATTTCGCCCTGCTTCCTCGGGGGGGATATCTCCGAATATATACAGTGCCTACAAGTAGTATTCAACCCCCTGCAGATTTAGCTGGTTTGATAAGATGCAAATAAGTTAGAGCCTTCAAACTGCAAACGAGAGTAGGATTTATTAACAGAAGCATAAATCTTACAAAACAAAAAGTTATGTTGCTCAGTTGAATTTTAATAAATTTTAAACATAAAAGTGTGGGTCAATTATTATACAACCCCTATGTTTAATATTTCGTGGAATAACCCTTGTTTGCAATTACAGCTAATAATCGTCTTTTATAAGACCTGATCAGGCCGGCACAGGTCTGTGGAGTTATCTTGGCCCACTCCTCCATGCAGATCTTCTCCAAGTTATCTAGGTTCTTTGGGTGTCTCATGTGGACTTTAATCTTGAGCTCCTTCCACAAGTTTTCAATTGGGTTAAGGTCAGGAGACTGACTAGGCCACTCCAACACCTTGACTTTTTCCCTCTTGAACCAGGCCTTGGTTTTCTTGGCTGTGTGCTTTGGGTCGTTGTCTTGTTGGAAGATGAAATTACGACCCATCTTAAGATCCTTGATGGAGGAGCGGAGGTTCTTGGCCAAAATCTCCAGGTAGGCAGTGCTATCCATCCTCCCATGGATGCGGACCTCCACGATCTTGTCTCTGATGGCCTTGGAATGCTCCTTTGTCTTTCCCATGTTGACCATGTATGAGTGCTGTTCACAAGTTTGGGGAGGGTCTTAAATAGTCAGAAAAGGCTGGCAAAAGAGATCATTAATCCACACATGTGAAGCTCATTATTCTTGGTGCCTGAACTACTTCTTATTACTTTAGGGGGACCAAACAGAATTCTTGTGGTTTGAGGGGTTGAATAATAAATGACACTCTGAATTAACTTTTAACGTTTTTAAAAAAAAAAAAAAAAATTACAACAAAAATTTTTGCTGCAGTGCATTTCCCACTTCCAGACTGATCTACAGTACAAATGTCACAATGCCAAGTTAATTCCGCATGTGTCAACCAGCTAAATCTGCAGGGGGTTGAATACTACTTGTAGGCACTGTATATATTGTAAACAGTGAGATTCCTTTAATCTTGAAATAGCCATTAAGTAGAAACTACAACAATAATAAAGGATACACACTGCATAGTGAATAAAACAGCTATAATTTACATTTTTATTGAAATTTCATAAAAAAAAACTATGCATAATACACCCTAAAAAAAATTAAAACAGGCACAAACTAAAGTGCCACAATGGTGGAATAGTCCCAAACCAAAAAATGATGGGCAGAACCTACTCGTAGGACAATATAATTATTTGGAAGATTCCAAGATACCTGCTAAATACAAACAATATGAGCTCTATAAACAAGGAAATGATTAATTATGCAAGCTGTAACTTGAAAAAAAAATCAAAGAAGCCAAGGAAGACGGTTTTCAGCGAAACATGTGGAGCCACCTCGTTCTTCACAGACAATCTATTTTTTATACCCTTATTTTGCTATTTACTTGATCAATTTCTCGCTCTTTGTACCTCTCTCTACATTTATTGGCTCTTGGTATGTATATTTGATCGTGCACTATTCCATTCATTATTTATAGTTTCTTTCTCAGCTTCTTTAATTTTCTTTTCAACTAATATCTTGCATGCAGTTGCTGTCCTCTGCTGATGTTGGCCATACCACCCAGAAAATTATTGCAATTACAAATGTTTTGCTATACACATGTTTATTTCCTTTGTGTGTATTGGAAAAACACAAAAAAACAGAGAGCAAAAGTTAAATTGGACATAATTTCACACAAAATCACCAAGAATTGTCCAAACAAAATTGTTGGCAGCTTCCAAAAATTGTGGTTAAACAACTTTGTTTCAAGCTTGTGATGCTTGTCCAAACTCTCCAATTGCAAGTAACAAGTGTGGGCAATATGAAAATCACACCTGAAACTAGATAAAAAGTGGAGAAGTTGACTTAATCTTTGCATTGTGTGTCTGCGTGTGCCACACTAAGCAATGAGAACAGAAACAGGAGAGGAGAACAGTCTGAGGAGTTGAGAACCTAAATTATTGAATGATATCAACAATCTTAAGGTTACAAGTCCATCTCCAGAGATCTTGATGTTCACAAGTTTACAATCCATGGCACTGTAGCTAATCTCCTTGGACGTGGACGTCAGAGATAAATTGATGAAAGGATGCAACACAGGATAGGTCAGATGGTGGATAAGCTGTCCTAATCAAGTTCCAAAGAAATTCAAGCTGTCCTGCAGGCTCAGGGTGCATCAGTGTCAACGTGAACTATTCATCGACATCAGAATGAAATGAAACACTATGGCAGGAGACCCAGGAGGACCCCAATACTGACACAGAAACATAAAAAGCTAGATTGCAGTTTACCAAAATGTATGTTTGTAATCCTTCTGGGAAAGCATCTTGTGGACAGATGAGACCAAGATGGAGCTTTTTGGTAAAGCACATCATTCTACTGCTTACACGAAAACTGAATAAGGTTTACAAAGAAAAGAACACAGCACCTACAGTCAAATATGGTGGATGTTCAAAGATGTTTTGGGGTTGTTTTGCTGCCTCTGACACTTGGTATCTTGACTGTGTGCAAGGCATCATGAAATCTGAAGATTATACCAAAGGATTTTGGGTCACAATGTAGTACCCAGCATCAGAAAGCCAGGGCCTCCGGAAAGATGGCCACAGCAAACTCATTCAAATCTCGGCAACGAGATCTTGTCCTGAGATCTCGGGAGACGAGATCTCGGGAAGAGATCTCGTTGCCGAGATTTGAATAAGTTTGCGGCAGCCATCTTTCCGGAATCCCCTGGCGGCCATCTTTCAGCACAGCACCGCGTCGCAGCTGCGGGGGGCTTTCCGGCTAGGACGAAGTCCCGGCGGAGCCCCCCAAGCAGCACAGAGCCCCGCTGCTGCCCGGACACCACCACCGCACCACAGGCTGCATCGGGACCGCCACCGGAGGCCCCTGGCGGCCATCTTTCAGCACAGCACCGCGTCGCAGCTGCGGGGGCTTTCCGGCTAGGACGAAATGCCGGCGGAGCCCCCACGCAGCACAGAGCCCCGCTGCTGCCCCGACACCTCCACCGCACCACAGGGAAGCTGCATTGGGACCGCCGCCGCCACCAGACTTTTAGGTATGTTGCGACCATAAGACGCACCCCCATTTTCCCAAAAAATTTTTGGCAAAAAAGTGCGTCTTATGGTCCGAAAAATACGGTATCTACTTTGATCTGTGTTTATTGTTATGCTGTAATGTCTATTGTTTGTACAAGTCCCCTCTATAATGTAAAGTGCTGCGGAATATGTTGGCGCTATAGAAATAAAATTATTATTATTATTATTCCTGAGGCTCAACTCTTTCCAGGAGAGATTTGTGCCCTTAAACTGGCTGGCAAGAAAATCTCTAATAAAACACAGCAAGCAAATCTATAATAATACAAAACAGTAAAATCGATGTAACTGGTGCTCTGTGCTGGAAAAACTCTGCATCCCTTAGAGTCGTGGATTTCGCTCTATGTGTATTGGTCCAATAGTCTTTAGTCCAAGGCCAGATCCTCACAATGTGTATATCAAAACATGTGTAATTGCAAGAATTTTCTGGGAGAAAAACTTCATTTTCTGGAACAATTTCAAGGGTCCCAACAATTTTGGTCATGACTGTAAATATCTGTACACCTTCTGTGAGTTTCCATGTCTATATAAAAGTGTTCCTGTGTATACCTCTGAGTGTTTATGTGTGCATGTAAGTATGTATGCAAGCCAATGTGTATGTGTTAATTTGTGTGTATATGCCTTGGTAAGATGTGTATCTGTATAAGATGTATATCTATGTAAAATCATATTGCTGTGTGTGTGCATGTGGTTAAAAGTGTACATTTGTAAGAATACATTCATATATTTGCTGCATATTTACTAAATCTGTAACTTATCTGACTATCTGGTACCTGTTAAGCGACTGTTGCCTGAGAAGAACCATAATCTCTATCGGTCAGTCATAGTACAATTTGTGCTTAAGTTTGTGTCATGAGTTTGGTTCTGTTCATGTATCTAAGTAGTAAGTTTGGTTCTGTTCCTGTGTCTATGTAGTAAGCTTGGTTTGATTACCATATATAGGTAATAAGCTGGTTTAGTTTCCTTATCTATGTCGTAAGTTTGGTTTCTGTATCTTTGTAGTAAGCTTTGTTAGCTTTGTTTGGTTACTGTATCTATGTAGTATGTTTGGTTTGGTAACAGGATCTCTGTTGCAAGCTTGGTTCTAGTACCACATCTATACAGTAAACTTTTACTAACATCTCAATCAGGTATCAGGACTTGGACATGCATGTGATATCTCAATGTGAAAGAAACATAAATTGCAGTCTTACTGCTTTTATTCAGCAGAGTTGGTTAAGGATGAACCACTACCCATGTTCCAGTACTGAGTGCTTGCCCCCCTTAAAATAATTTGCCAGCCTGAGCCCAATACAACAATAATGAGCTTTATCCCACACAACACGGTAAAATTGCTCACTTTTGTTCTCCTACTATTTAATAGTGCCTTCAATAAATAATAAGATTGATATCCTAACCTTGATAGCAAGAGAAGCTGATCAGCTGTAGCCTACTCATACTTTCGTAGTAATAGACTTTACAATGATCTATGAAATCAACAGCCCGCCAGAGGTGACATGAAACAGCAAATTGTTCTGGTGTCTTGTAGATCATGTATCTGTACTGCCATAAGATTTGACTGTATTTATGTGCCGAAGATGTGTGAATATAGTTAATAGTGGTGCTCTGCCGACAATCCAGGTATCCAGGCCAAAGCTCCAAAACATGTGGACGTTGGCTTTTCAGCCCTGGAACAATGACAGTAGGGAGTGGATCCCAATAGCTACACAACTGATGAGGGAACTCCCTGATTGGTAGGGTCCTAAAAGATGGATAATTTAAATATGGTTCAGGTGGAAAAACTATTTTAAGTCATTTACATAGAGATACAAACTTGATATGATTTTTACCTACTTAACCATGCCATCATTATAGAATTAAAGACTGGTACTAACTGGCATAGAGCTTAAATTGGAATGCAAAGAGAACCAAAAGTCAAAAATCCTTTAAAAAGTCACACAAATAAAGTGGAATTAGAAGCACCAAATAATCATCATCTGGTTAAAGTTGCACGTCAAAAATCTGTCTAAAACATCTGGATAAGCAAAGTTGTCAAGGAAAATAAAAAGCTTACAAAAAAAAGGCAGCTTAAAAAGTGGTGTAAGACATATAATATGTAAGGTACAAATACTAAAGCCATGAAAAAGGAGCAAATTACTCCAGAAAACTGGAGAAACAGCAATAATCATTTGGAGCCTGTGTTCTAGACATATTGTAAACTTAAAGTGGCATGCTACGTAAAATATTTGTTGGTAGATGGAAACAATTTTAGCAAAACATGCAGAAAATCTAATGTCTGATGGACGTGCGTGCAGTTACTTTTCTTAATACAGTTGCTATCATACAACATCTCGTGTGTAAGGTAGATGATTAAACTGCTTAGAGCTACCGTATCAAAGTTTTAATTCCATCAATACAATTTTTTTCAAGAGTAAAAATATCTTTTGCACTACAGAGGAGGCACCAACATTTTAGACAAATGACAACAAAAGACTATTATGTGAGGCTTTTATTTACTGCATTAATAAAAGAATTTGTTGTTTTTTTTCTTTTATTACGTAAGATTTTTCTAATGAAATTAGAACCGGTCTGACAACTATAAAGAATAATCACTACAAGACGATTCTAACTTCTTCCTCCACTTGTATGTACTGTATGCTTTAAGTTTACGGATCCAACACATCATTTGTGAGGTTTAAAGTCACATTTCTAATTTTGTTTTGTGTTGATTTTTTGCGTAAATTCTTCAGAATTGTGGGCAAAATCAGATACACTCTTTGTTTGTGTTTTACTTTTTCTGTTCACCTTTTAGGGTAAAAAGTTTCATGTTTGCTAAAATATCGAAAAATCTGTGTAAAAAATCCAGATGAACTTAAAATCACTCGGGGAAAGAGAAAGAGTACATTTGTGTAAAAATTTAGCAACTGTTTAAAAAGTCGCCATTGATGAATTAGCTTGAAACATCTGAAAAACAATAACCATGCCCCGATCGACAAGCATAAATAAAGCAAACAAGCGAACAAATGTAAAATAGCTTTAAAAAAAGGCACAAGTTAAAAGAAGATTTTGGCATAAATCAAAAACAGGCTAAAAATACTACAAACTAGACATAAAAAGTACAAATGAAATAATGGATCGGGCCCAGTGTCATTATTTGCATTTTAGACAGTTACATGTTATAGACACAGATAATGTTATAGAAAGTGATGAGCGTGCGTGCTTGGGTGGTCTCCGAGTATTTGGAAGTGCAAGGAAATTTAGTTTATTGTCACCGATTCGCCCTACATGTCTAACAGACGTATTTTTCTGTTACATACTTTTATGTGTCTATAACTAGTGATGGTTTTCACGAGCATGCTCAAGTGGTCTCCGAGTATTTGGAAGAGCTTGGAGATTTAGTTTATGTCACCGCAGCTGCATGATTTGCAACTGCTAGACAGCCTGAATACATGTGGGAATTCCCTAACAAACAGGCAATCCTCATATGTATTCAGGCTGTCTAGTAGCCGCAAATCATGCAGCTGCAGTGACAGATTCGAAATCTCCAAGCTCTTCCAAATACTCGGAGACCACTTGAGCATGCTCGGGAAAACCATCATTAGTTATAGACACATAAAAGTATGTAACAGAAAAATACGTCTGTTAGACATGTAGGGGGAATCGGTGGAAGTTTAGCTTCTAGTACCTGATCCGAACTTTCAAAGTTCGGTTCAGGTGTCCAAACTTCATCCCAAACCTCTTTCTCTCTTTCCCTTTCTCTCTTCTCTCTCCTCTCTCTCTCTCTCTCTCTCTCTCCCTTACCCCCCAGATTTCTGAACATTCTATGGACCTCTGGAGAAAGTCCATGTTTGGCGTTTGGCACCTGATAGTAACTGGGTGGGGGCCTAAAAGTCAACCAGTCCCCCTGAAATCTGTGGGATTCAGCCAGATGTAATCTAATGTGTATGGTTCAAGATACAAAGATAGTCTCACTTCTGCTTTGTGGTTAGTGGGGCTGTGGAGGTCCATAAATGATAGTGAAATTCCACCTTTTTGCACAGCTTTTGTCCAGTTTGGGATGTATTAGTATTTAGTAAGATCCAGGGCTTGATCTTAGATAAAATACATAAATCAGCATGTTGCTATGATTTTGGCAATGTTTTTAAAGGCCGTGAGGTTACAAGTCAGTTACAGATGTGGTTTATTTTGCAATGTTGAAATGAAGATCCCTGGTTTCTCCAGATTGAAATTGCAGAAACAAGTAATTCTCTCATTATCAAATAAGACACTAATTTTTTATTTTCCCAAGGGTAACAGGAGAAATTGGACCACATAAGTTGTTGTACAATTTGTCCTGAGTACGCTGATACCCCATATGTGGGGGGGAACCACTGTTTGGGCGCACGGCAGAGCTCGGAATGGAAGGAGCACCATTTGACTTTTTCCAACCAAAATTGGCTGGAATTGAGTTTGGATGCCATGTTGCATTTGGAGAGCCCCTGATGTGCCTAAACAGTGGAAACCCCCCCACAAATGACCCCATTTGGGAAACTAGACCCCCTAAGGAACTTATCTAGATTTTTGATGAGCAATTTGAACCCCCAAGTGCTTCACACAAGTTTGTAAAGTAGAGCCGTAAAATTTAAAAATCATATTTTTTCCACAAAAATGATCTTTTCACCCCAATTTTTATTTTTCCAAGGGTAACAAGACTCCAAAAGTTATTGTGCAATTTGTCCTGAGTGCGCTGATACCCCATATGTGGGGGTAAACCACTGTTTGGGTGCATGGCAGAGTTTGGAAGGGAAGGAGCGCCGTCTGACTTTTTCAACGCAGAATTGGCTGGACGCCATGTCGTGTTTGGAGAGCTCCTGATCTGCCTAAACAGTGGAAACCCCCATAAATGACACCATTTTGGAAACTAGACCCCTCAAGGAACTTATCTAGATGTGTGGTGTGAACTTTGAACCCCCAGGTGTTTCACTAAAGTTTATAACGTACAGCCGTAAAATAAAAAATCTTTTTTTTTTTTTTACAAAAATGATTTTTTCGCCCCCAATATTTTATTTTCACAAGGGTAACAGAAGAAATTGGAACCCAAAAGTTGTTGTCCAATTTGTCCTGAGTACACTGATACCCAATATGTGGGCGAAAACTACTGTATGGGCACACGTCGGGGCTCGGAAGGGAAGTAGGGACGTTTTGGATTGCAGACTTTGATGGAATGGTCTGGGGGCGTCATGTCACATTTGGAGAGCCCCTGATGCACCTAAACAGTGGAAACCCCCCACAAGTGACCCCATTTTGGCAAATAGACCCCACAAGGAACTTATCTAGATGTGTGGTGAGCACTTTGAACCCCGAAGTGCTTCACAGAAGTTTATAACGCACAGCCGTAAAAATAAAAAATCCTTTTTTTTTTACAAAAATGATTTTTTCGCCCCCAATATTTTATTTTCACAAGGGTAACAGGAGAAATTGGACAACAAAAGTTGTTGTCCAATTTGTCCTGAGTACGCTGATACCCAATATGTGGGAGAAAACTACTGTATGGGCGCACGTCAGGGCTCGGAAGGGAAGTAGTGACGTTTTGGATTGCAGACTTTGATGGAATGGTCTGGGTGCGTCATGTCGCATTTGGAGAGCCCCTGATGCGCCTAAACAGTGGAAACCCCCCACAAGTGACCCCATTTTGGAAAATAGACCCCACAAGGAACTTATCTAGATGTGTGGTGAGCACTTTGAACCCCGAAGTGCTTCACAGAAGTTTATAACGCACAGCCGTAAAAATAAAAAATCTTTTTTTTTTTTGCAAAAATGATTTTTTCGCCCCAATATTTTATTTTTACAAGGGTAACAGGAGAAATTGGACCCCAAAAGTTGTTTCCCAATTTGTCCTGAGTACGCTGATACCCAATATGTGGGAGAAAACTACTGTATGGGTACACGTTGGGGCTCCGAAGGGAAGTAGTGACGTTTTGGATTGCAGACTTTGATGGAATGGTCTGGGGGCATCATGTCGCATTTGGAGAACCCCTGATGCGCCTAAACAGTGGAAATCCCCAACAAGTGACCCCATTTTGGAAAATAGACCCCACAAGGAACTTATCTAGGTGTGTGGTGAGCGCTATGAAGCCCCAAGTGCTTCACAGATGTTTATAATGTACAGCCGTAAAAACAAAAAAAAAAAATTTTTTTGTACAAAAATATATTTTTTCCCCCAGTTTTTTATTTTCCCAAGGGTAACAGAAGAAATAGGATAAATTGCACAATATCTCTTGGGGTCCAGAGTACGCTGATACCCCATATGTGGGGATAAACTACTGTTTGGACGCATGGCAGAGCTCAGAAGTGAAGGAGCACCGTTTGACTTTTTCAACGCAGAATTGGCTGGAATTGAGATCAGACGCCATGTCACATTTGGAGAGTCCCTGATGTGCCTAAACAGCGGAAACCCCCCAATTCTAACTCCAACCCTAACCCCAACACACCCCTAACCCTAGTCCCAACCCTAACCACAAACCAAACCCTAACACACCCCTAATCCCAACCCTAACCCTAATCCTAACTTTAGCGCCAACCCTAACCCTAACTTTAGCCGCAACCCTAACCCTAACCCTAATGGGAAAATGGAAATACATTTTTTTAATTTTATTATTTTTCCCTAACTAAGGGGGTGATAAAGGGGGGTTTGATTTACTATTTATAGCGGGTTTTTATGATTGGCAGCTGTCACGCTAAAAGACGCTTTTTATTGCAAAAATAGTTTTTTGCATCGCCACATTTTGAGAGCTATAATTTTTGCATATTTTGGCCCACAGAGTCATGTGAGGTCTTATTTTTTGCAGTACGAGTTGACGTTTTTATTTGTACCATTTTTGAGCAGGTGACATTTTTTGATCGCTTTTTATTTCGATTTTTGGGAGGTTAGAATGAACAAAAATCAGCAATTCATGAATTTCTTTTGGGGGAGGCGTTTTTATTGTTCCGCGTGTGGTAAAATTGATAAAGCAGTTTTATTCTTCGGGTCAGTACGATTATGGCGATACCTCATTTATATCATTTTTTTATGTTTTGGCGCTTTTATAAAATAAAAACAATTTTATATAAAAAATAATTATTTTTGCATCGCTTTATTCTGCGAGCTATAACTTTTTTATTTTTTCGCTGATGATGCTGTATGGCGGCTCGTTTTTTGCGGGACAAGATGACGTTTTCACCGGTACTATGTTTATTTATATCGGTCTTTTTGATCGCGCGTTATTCCACTTTTTGTTCGGCGGTATATGATAAAGCATTGATTTTATGCTTCGTTTTTTTTTGTTTTTTTTAAGGGGTTCACTAAAGGGTTAACTAGTGGGACAGTTTTATAGGGGGGGTCATTACGGACACGGCGATACCAAATATGTGTACTTTTATTGTTTTGTTTTTTTTATTTACAGGAAGAAATGAATTTATTGGGGAATATTTTTTTTTTTTTTTATTTATTTTGGATTTTTTTTATAACATGTTTATTTTTATTTTTTTAACTTTTTTACTTTGTCCCAGGGTGGGACATCACTGTATTTTATCAAATCGCTGGTGTGACAGTGTGCACAGCACTCTGTCACACCAGCGATCGCTCAGGCAGTGCAGCAGGCTTCTCAGTGCCTGCTCTCAGCAGGCACTGAGGAAGCCGCCTCCCTCCAGGACCCCGGCGCCATCTTGGATCCGGGTCCTGGGAGGGAGGAAGCCCTCAGAACAGCGCGATCGCATCGCGCTGGACTGAGGGTCTCAGGGGGGTGCGCAGGGAGCCCCCACCCTGCGCGATCCTCCCCTGTGCCCCCAGTACACCGCGATCATGTTTGATCGCGGTGTGCTAGGGGTTAATGTGTCGGGAGCGGTCCGTGACCGCTCCTGACACACAGTCACGGGTGTCAGCTGTGATAATCAGCTGACACCCGGCGGCGATTAGCTGCGCTCCCCTCAGGAGCGCAGCTGATCGCCTATGACGTACTATCCCGTCCATGGGCAGAATGGCACGGGTTTTATGGACGGGATAGTACGTCTAATGTCAGAGAGGGGTTAATATTAAATTTTTCTATCAGCCCATGAATATCACTGCAATACACTAGAGCACCGTCTTGAGAAAAACATGGAAAGAATTCCTTTTCTTTTGGTTCTGTACCATGAAAAACAGGTACCAGGAGCTGGCACGTTCTTTTCCTTTAGTCTAGAGCCTAGTTCTATAGAATATTTAGGAAGATCCAAGTTCCTGGCTAAATCATTTCATTTGAGCTATGAAAAAAGCTGTGGTTCGTTGGAACTAGCAAGGAAGTCTTGGTCAGAATCCTGCTCTTCATGTTCTGAATCTTCTGAATCAGGTGTATCTTCAAAGTTTCCCGGAGGTGAAGGAACAGATATTCCTGGACCATGAGGCATAGGGTAGATCGCTGACGGGAGGTTCGGGTATATCATTTCATCCTTATTTTTAAGGTTGAATCCTTTAGTGTCTCTACAGTCATGGCCAAAAGTTTTGAGAATGACACAAATATTATATTTTCACATGATCTGCTGCCCTCTAGTTTTTATGTGTGTTTGACAGATGTTTTTATCACAGACAGAAATATAATTGCAAACATATGAGTAACAAAAGCTTATATTAACAGTTAGAATGAGTTAATGCAGCAAGTCAATATTTGCAGTGTTGACTCTTCTTCTTCAGGACCCCTGCAATTCTCCCTGGCATGCTCTCAATCAACTTCTGGACCAAATCCTGACTGATAGCAGTCCATTCTTGCACAATCAATGCTTTCATTTTGTCAGAATTTTTAGGTTTTTGTTTGTCCACCCGTCTCTTGATGATTGACCACAAGTTCTCAATAGGATTAAGATCTGGGGAGTTTCCAGGCCATGGACCCAAAATCTCTATGTTTTGTTCCCTGAGCCATTTAGTTATCACCTTTGCTTTATGGCAAGGTGCTCCATCATGCTGGAAAAGGCATTGTTGATCGCCAAACTGCTCTTGGAGGGTTGGGAGAAGTTGCTCTTGGTACCATTCTTTATTCATGGCTGTGTTTTTAGGCAAGACTGTGAGAGAGCCGATTCCCTTGGCTGAGAAGCAACCCCACACATGAATGGTTTCAGGATGCTTAACAGTTGGCATGAGACAAGACTGGTTGTAGCGCTCACCTTGTCTTCTCCGAATGAGGCGTTTTCCTGATGTCCCAAACAATCGAAAAGGGGATTCATCAGAGAAAATAACTTTACCCCAGTCCTCAGCAGTCGACTGCCTGTACTTTTTGCAGAATATCAGCCTGTCCATGATGTTTTTTCTGGAGAGAAGTGGCTTCTTTGCTGCCCTCTTTGAGACCAGGCCTTGCTCCAAGAGTCTCCGCCTCACAGTGCGTGCAGATGCACTCACACCTGCCTGCTGCCATTCCTGAGCAAGCTCTGCACTGCTGGTAGCCCGATCCTGCAGCTGAAACACTTTTAAGAGACGGTCCTGGCGCTTGCTGGTATTTCTTGGGCGCCCTGGAGCCTTTTTGGCAACAATGGAACCTCTCTCCTTGAAGTTCTTGATGATGCGATAGATTGTTGACTGAGGTGCAATCTTTCTAGCTGCGATACTCTTCCCTGTTAGGCCATTTTTGTGTATTGCAATGATGACTGCATGTGTTTCGTTAGAGATAACCATGGTTAACAGAAGAGAAACAATGATGCCAAGCACCAGCCTCCTTTTAAAGTGTCCAGTGGTCTCATTCTTACTTAATCATGACAGATTGATCTCCAGCCCAGCCATGTCCTCATCAACACCCACACCTGTGTTAATGGAGCAATCACTGAAAAGAGGTTAGCTGGTCCTTTTAATGCAGGGCTGCAATGATGTTGAAATGTGTTTTGGGGGATAAAGTTCATTTTCTAGTCAAATATTGACTTTGCAAGTAATTGCTGTTAAGCTGATCACTCTTTATAACATTCTGGAGTATATGCAAAATGCCATTAGAAAAAGTGAAGCAGTAGACTTTGTAAAAATTAATATTTGTGTCATTCTCAAAACTTTTGGCCATGACTGTACTTTGCATTTACAAAAGTAGCAGTCATCACTATGATTTTATGATTACCTCCAGATCATAGGCATGCCCAAATTAATGCTCAATTCCCTTTAGACCACTGTCGTAGTTCTTCTACACACAAAAAACAAATTGTGTAGCTCATGACTAGTCCTGATCACCAAGTTTTACACCAAAGTACGCATAATGCACTTTTTTATCGAAGACTGTAATGTTCCTTCATTGTTCCTTCACTATAAAACAACCACAAATGTAGCAAAAGTTGTCCGGTGAATTACGACACCCCCGTAAGCCATTTCGATCATGTTGAAAGGAATCGTGGTAAGCACACCACCACACTCTTAAGAATTCTGTCTAATAAAAATCTGTGTTTACTGCCCATTACAAGCAATCACAGTGCAGCTTTCATTACTTATACTGTTGAGGTAAAATAAAAGATATGCTTTGATTGGATGCTATAGACACCACTACACTCTTTGGAAGCTGGGTTAAGAAAATGTTCTCCGCCCACAAGAGCCAATTGCAGCACAGCGTCCATTAATTTCTAAACAATATAATGACACCAAAATCATCCACCAAAGGGGTCAAATTATGGTGCAAGACAAACCAATGGAGTCAGTGTTTGTGAAAATGTTTTCAATATTTTTGCTGCTTTCAGTGATCGAAAGTATATAAAATCACCTCTTACTTTTCAAACAATTTTACCCTCGTATACCTGTGAATTATTTTCATTCCTCTGTCTAAAATCTTGCGGGGAGCACCTGGTCATTTATAGTGAAATTATGTTCTTTCCATTTCCAGATTGCCCCAACAATCCTCACAGGAACCTTCAGTAGTTTAGAAATTCTTCTGTAACCAATGCCATCAGTATGTTTTAATAAAATAAGGTTGCAAAGGTCTTAAGACAGCTCACTGGTTTTATCCATCATGAGATGTTTCTTGTGTGGCACCCTGGTAATGAGAAACCTTTACATAGGCCATCAGTTGAACCATCTGATATTATTTTTCACTAAGAGGATTGCTTTCTAATTACTCATAAATTTCAGCTGCTGCCTTGACTCCATGGCTTTTTGCACCTCTCTTTCATGTGTTCAATACTTTTTCCCTGTGTTAGCTATCATTATTAAACATAAATTATGAACATCAACAGTTTGATTTCTTAGCCTATGTGGATTGGATGGGTTGTTACTGACATCAGGTGAAAATTTCATGTCAATAGCACCTTTAGAAATAGATTTTCCTTAGAAAATTGTGACATGTTCATTACTTATTTCACCCGCTATACAGGTCCTTCTCAAAAAATTAGCATATAGTGCTAAATTTCATTATTTTACATAATGTAATGATTACAATTAAACTTTCATATATTTTAGATTCATTACACACCAACTGAAATTTGTCAGGTCTTTTATTGTTTTAATACTGATGATTTTGGCATACAACTCCTGATAACCCAAAAAACCTGTCTCAAAAAATTAACATATTTCAACCGTCCAATAAAATAAAAGTGTTTTTTAAAAACAAACAAAAAAAACATCAAATAATAATGTTCAGTTATGCACTCAATACTTGGTCGGGAATCCTTTTGCAGAAATGACTGCTTCAATGCGGCGTGGCATGGAGGCAATCAGCCTGTGACACTGCTGAGGTGTTATGGAGGCCCAAGATGCTTCGATAGCGACCTTAAGCTCATCCAGAGTGTTGGGTCTTGCGTCTCTCAACTTTCTCTTCACAATATCCCACAGATTCTCTATGGGGTTCAGGTCAGGAGAGTTGGCAGGCCAATTGATCACAGTAATACCATGGTCAGTAAACCATTTACCAGTGGTTTTGGCACTGTGAGCAGGTGCCAGGTCGTGCTGAAAAATGAAATCTTCATCTCCATAAAGCATTTCAGCCGATGGAAGCATGAAGTGCTCCAAAATCTCCTGATAGCTAGCTGCATTGACCCTGCCCTTGATGAAACACAGTGGACCAACACCAGCAGCTGACATGGCACCCCACACCATCACTGACTGTGGGTACTTGACACTGGACTTCAGGCATTTTGGCATTTCCTTCTCCCCAGTCTTCCTCCAGACTCTGGCACCTTAATTTCCGAATGACATGCAAAATTTGCTTTCATCAGAAAAAAGTACTTGGGACCACTTAGCAACAGTCCAGTGCTGCTTCTCTGTAGCCCAGGTCAGGCGCTTCTGCCGCTGTTTATGGTTCAAAAGTGGCTTTACCTGGGGAATGCGGCACCTGTAGCCCATTTCCTGCACACGCCTGTGCACGGTGGCTCTGGATGTTTCTACACCAGACTCAGTCCACTGCTTCCTCAGGTCCCCCAAGGTCTGGAATCGGTCCTTCTCCACAATCTTCCTCAGGGTCCGGTCACCTCTTCTCGTTGTACAGCGTTTTCTGCCACATTGTTTCCTTCCAACAGACTTCCCATTGAGGTGCCTTGATACAGCACTCTGGGAACAGCCTATTTGTTGAGAAATTTCTTTCTGGGTCTTACCCTCTTGCTTGAGGGTGTCAATGATGGCCTTCTTGACATCAGTCAGGTCGCTAGTCTTACCCATGATGGGGGTTTTGAGTAATGAACCAGGCAGGGAGTTTTTAAAAGCCTCAGGAATCTTTTGCATGTGTTTAGAGTTAATTAGTTGATTCAGAAGATTAGGGTAATAGGTCGTTTAGAGAACCTTTTCTTGATATGCTAATTTTTTGAGACAGGTTTTTTGGGTTATCACGAGTTGTATGCCAAAATCATCAGTATTAAAACAATAAAAGACCTGACAAATTTCAGTTGGTGTGTAATGAATCTAAAATATATGAAAGTTTAATTGTAATCATTACATTATGGAAAATAATGAAATTTAGCACTATATGCTAATTTTTTGAGAAGGACCTGTATATGTATAAATATATATAGAAAAAAGAATTAGAACAGCACGATCATCTCCCGGCTGCGTCGCTGCTGACCTCCATGCGGCAGGAGATGACCCGCGGCTACCATAGGGAGATCAGCGATAGCAATTCGCGGCCAGACTGCACCTGTCACTGATTGGTCGCATCCGGCCAGGAGAGACCAATCAGCGACGCGGGATTTCCATTACAGACAGACAGAATTAGACGATTATATAGTAGATGCATATATATACACAGTATATATACATACAGTGGGTATGGAAAGTATTCAGACCCCTTTAAATTTTTCACTCTTTGTTTCATTGCAGCCATTTGGTAAATTCAAAAAAGTTATTTTATTTTTCATTATTGTACACTGTACACTCCATGTTGACAAAAAAAACAGAAATGTAGAATTTTTTGCAAATTTATTAAAAAAGAAAAACTGAAATATCACATGGTCGGAAGTATTCAGACCCTTTGCTCAGTATTGAGTTGAAACACCCTTTTGAACTAGTACAGCCATGAGTCTGGAGTGCCCGCCAGGGCCGGGGGGTTACTCAGTACTGGGCCGGTTCTTAAGGGGATAAATCATGGCAGCAGTGACCCGGTCCGTGGCCCTGAGCGTCCAATGAAACAATGATGATTAAGGGGAAATAAAGTTTATAAGAGATGTTTTGTGACGCCACCTGTGGTATTCGGCAATAAGGAGATGTTAGTCAATGCTGCTTGAGGAGACAGCTGGGGCTGATGGTGATGCAGCAGAGTTTTTACAGCTCTCCACAGGTAGAGCTAAACCCCAGGGCAATTGTAGTGTAATAGATAGTGATGATGGTTGTAGTGCAGGGCAGATGACACAGTAAATAATTGTGAGGACACAGCAGGGTGATTTCTTTCAGTTTACTCACAGTTCTTTGGTACAATACCCAGCTGGGGTGCTGTGTCCTCCAGGGAAGTAGTCCAGACAGCTCTCAGGTACATTGGGGTACACCATGTCAGAACCCCCTTCAGATGTTCCTTTCCTGGCCGTCTCTGCGCTGGTTACCACCTCTCCTGCCCTGCGTCTGCCTACACAGTGTCCCAAGCCAGCAGCCTCGAATCTTGTAGGGCGATGTGCTCTAGGTCCCCTGGATCCTATGCAGCTGCCTTTTCAGTGAATGTGTGCAGATTTGGCTGTAGCACATGCAGATACTGCAGCCTCCAGTTAGCTAGCTGGGTCCTCAGTTTCTCCACTAGACTGGGGCCGGTCCCCTTACTGTGACCTGGTCCCTTCACCTGACTATGGTCAGCGTGGATAAGGGCCCCACAGGTGGATTCCTCGCTACCTGTGCCCATAGGACCCTTTCTTCCTCCCTCAGAAGTCACCCTCTCTCTCTCTTCTTCCTTACTTTCTTCCTTCTCTGTAGTCTGGGGATGAGTTCCTGGCTCTTTCAGTCCCCACAGCAGACTTTTCCACTGGTCTCACAGACCATTGCTCCCCACTCTCTGACTTCTCTTCTCCCTTCCTCCACCCACACCCTCTACCTAGTCCCTCCCTGTGCGTGAGAGGTCTGGTGTTGGATGTAAGTGTGTGGGTACTGGGCAGTGCCCCTCCTTGCCTGAGAGGTCAGTACCACAACTCTGGCTGAGGTGCAGTACCTCTGTGACGAGTGAACCCTCAGGGGCGCCACAAGTCTTCTTGGGAATTATGCAACAAGTTTTTCACACCTGGATTTGGGGATCCTCTGCCATTCTTCCTTGCAGATCCCCTCCAGTTCCGTCAGGTTGGATGGTGAACGTTGGTGGACAGCCATTTTTAGGTCTCTCCAGATATGCTCAATTGGGTTTAGGTCAGGGCTCTGGCTGGGGCAATCAAGAATGGTCACAGAGTTGTTCTGAAGCCATTCCTTTGTTATTTTAGCTGTGTGCTTAGGGTCATTGTCTTGTTGGAAGGTGAACCTTTGGCCAAGTATGAGGTCCAGAGCACTCTGGAAGAGGTTTTCATCCAGGATATCTCTGTACATGGACGCATTCATGTTTCCTTCAATTTCAACCAGTCGTCCTGTCCCTGCAGCTGAAAAACACCCTCATAGCATGATGTTGCCACCACCATGTTTCACTGTTGGGATTATATTGGGTTGGTGATGAGCAGTGCCTGGTTTACTCCACACATACCACTTAGAATTATCACCAAAAAGTTCTATCTTTGTCTCATCAGATCAGAGAATCTTATTTCTCATAGTCTGGGAGTCCTTCATGTGTTTTTTTTAGCAAACTCTATGCGGGCTTTCATATGTCCGGCACTGAGGAGAGGCTTCCAGTTGGGCCACTCTGCCATAAAGGCCCGACTGGTGGAGGGCTGCAGTGATAGTTGACTTTGTGGAACTTTCTCCCATCTCTCTACTGCATCTCTGGAGCTCAGCCACAGTGATCTTGGGGTTCTTCTTTACCTCTCTCACCAAGGCTCTTCTCCCATGATTGCTCAGTTTGGCTGGACGGCCAGGTCTAGGAAGATTTCTGGTGGTCCCAAACATCTTCCATTTAAGGATTATGGAGGCCACTGTGCTCTTAGGAACCTTGAGTACTGCAGAAATTCTTTTGTAACTTTGGCCAGATTTATGCATTGCTACAATTCTGTCTCTGAGCCCCTTGTCCAGTTCCTTTGACCTCATGATTCTTATTTGGTCTGACATGCACTGTGAGCTGTGAGGTCTTATATAAAGAGGTGTGTGCCTTGCCCTTTACAAATCAAGTCCTATCAATTGAATTAAACACACCTGGACTCCAATGAAGGAGTAGAACCATCTCAAGGAGGATCACAAGGAAATAGACAGAATGTGGCTTAAATATGAGTGTCTGAGCAAAGGGTCTGAATACTTATGACCATGTGATATTTAAGTTTTTGTTTTTTAATAAATTTGCAAAAAATTCTACATTTCTGTTTTTTTCAGTCAACATGGGGTGCAGAGTGTACAATAATGAGAAAAAATGAACTTTTTTGAATTTACCAAATGGCTGAAATGAAAGAAAAACTGAAAAATTGAATGGGGTCTGAATACTTACCGTACCCACTGTATATATATATATATATATATATATATATATATTTATATATACATACATACATAAACAGATACACAGAGAGAGAAGGGCCCTTGTGCAAAAACAGTTTATGGGCCCTTTGCAATCCAATAATCTGTCTGTGACAGCAGCGATTTATTGCTTTATAATTTTTATATATGCTTTATAATATATTTATTGATATAGATAAATCTGAGAATATTATCTTTTTTTCTCTGATTGCTAGTGGATGGGGAGTGCATATAAGAGTGAAGGAAATCTGAATTTAAATATCAAAATTTAGAAGTAACATTTTAGAAAAATCCTAATTTTGAATATTAATGGGAGAGTTGTGATCTGCTAGCTCATGACTGTAGCAGACCAGTACTTGAGAAGAGAGATATATTGTCAAACATTCATGGAACGATGGAACGATTGCTTACATGCACTCTTCAGTTATAGTAACATAAAACTATGTATGTCCAGGTGATTATATTTTAGGTAAAAGCTAAAATCGAGAGCAGTACATGTAGTATTAATGCAGATGTATAAAGTCATATGTTTGCAGATGTTATGTAAGTACTGTACAGAAAGCAGGGTATAGCAGCCAGGGGAATTCAGCAATTGTTCGCTACTTTCACACATCAGGTTTTTTGAATCAGGCATAATCCGTCCTATGCCTGATAGGACGGATCCGGCGCTGATTTGAAAAAACTGATGCAACTGATCAGGTTTTTTGCCGGATCCGTCCTGACCTTTTCAACCCGGAAATATAAAATTTCCAGGTTGAAAATGCAGTTATCAATGGAGAGAGAGAGAGAGAGAGAGAGAGAGACCTTGGATTCCGGATCAGTTTTCTGACTGATTTGTCAAAATACTGGTCCGTCTTCATAGGTTTGCATTGTTTCCGGCCGCCTGAAGTGCCGATTCAGGCACTATCAGGCGGCTCCGGGAAAAAAAAAAAACGTTGCAGCCAGCGTCTTGTCCGGCCGCCGGAATGTACATTTCCGACGGATCCGGCCAAAAATGGATGCAACGCAGTGACATCAGGCGCGATCCGGCACTAATGTAAGTCAATGGTAAAAAAACGCATCCGGTACCCGGATGCGTTTTTGTAAAAACACGCCGGATCGCGCCTGATACAAAAAGCCTAAAGTGTGAAAGTAGCCTAAGCATTCAGGACAGGAGACTGTAATGCCATGTGATTGGGGCTTACATATCGGTGCAGTTGCTCTAGTTTGAAGCTTAATTTATTTCTTCCCTAATCTGCCAAGGTCTCGGTGGTTGAATAACTACTGATCAAACATTAGCAGCCTATTCTATCAATATTTTACTCCCGGAAAACACCTTAGATCACCAGGCACATTCAGGGATTTTCCAGAACAGTTGTAACTTTTTTTTATTGCCAGCAAAGGGATTTTATGGGGTTTTTTCTTAACACAAATTGTGGCAAAAAAATGGTGTCACCAAATTAGAGCTTTTAGGTTTTTTTCTGAGCTGAAAAGTCTAGTAAAATAGACATAGAAGGATGCAGATTTTGTTAAGGTGTGTACTATTTTTCTACTGAAAAATAGGTGTAAAGTACCAGACTTTGCGCCAGCGATGCCTCCTGTCTGCTCCCTAGGAGCGCTGCTAGATCTGGCCACAGTTATCCCTTTCTGTGCACACAGTGGTTTTGGCATGCCAAGGCAACCGATGCCCAAAGATGATGACAGACCCCCATGTCCTATATAATAAGGACTGTTGCTTCTGTGTCTCATCAGATATTTAAGAATCAATCTTATTCTGGCTATTTGTTGTGTTATTTCCTGACTCCTGATCCCAGCCCCACCCTTGTTCTTCCATTGGGTTTTGTCTCACTATCTGGTTTTCCTGCCTGGTTTTTGTGATTCTAGTAATGAGTCCTGACTTGCATCCTGGCTATGCATCCATCTCAACCTCCGGCTTGTTGCATCCTAGCTACTGTTTTGTCGGTGAGCACTAGCTGTGTTTTGCTGCCAGGTTTTGCTAAAGTGCAAGTGCTGCCAATCTCCTCCCGCAAAATTTTGGCCTGATTCCTGACCTTTCTCAGAATCATCCTTACCCCACGAGGCGAGATCCTGCATGGAGCCCCAGACCGAGAAAGATTGAAAGTCATCTTGTGTTTCTTCCATTTTCTAATAATTGTGCCAACAGTTGCCTTCTCACCAAGCAGCTTGCCTATTCTCCTGTAGCCCATTCCAGCCTTCTGCAGGTCTACAATTTTGTCACTGTTGCCTTAGGCGGCTCTTTGGTCTTGGCCATAGTGGAGAGGTTGGAGTTGATTGTGCTGGTTAGCAAAAATAGAGGGGACCCCACGCCAGTTTTATTTTATTTTTTAACTGCACAGGTGTCGGCTGATGAATACTCTCATCATCGTACGGCTGCTTTCGTTGCTATCAGCTGACACCTGTGACAGGCGGTATCCTTTTACTGCCGGTCACAGCTGCTGGCTCACATGCTTTCATCTATATGATATTGTGGGAACTGCAGCACTCTGATCGGTGATAGCGAACTTACCACCGATCAGTGCCAATGTTTCTTGCACTATCACACATATGACAGCTTCGGAGATGTTCAGGCCCTCCATTCATTTGAATGGGCTCCAGGTTCGGGTTTGAGTTCGGGTACTGTTATGGTCCCGGAAACAAACTTTTTTAAAATGTTCGTCCTAACCCAGTAGATTCGAGCATCCACGGGTTTGTCCATCATTAGTTATGAGCCACCCCCTCACTACCTCACTCACCCCCAATTATCAGAAACTTATAATATATACTCTGAATATGCCATAAATGTCTAAGATGGCAATACACCTTTAATTCACAAGCACAAATATCCTCAAAAGGGAAGTGATTTGTTTTCTACTGAAACTATTTCTTCATTTTCAGTAGCTAAAATAGGTAGTGCAAATTATGCTCCATCAGCATCGTTCTGCTTTTGTCATTTCACACCACAATGTAGTCTGGGGCTAATCATATTCTGATTAAGGAATGTGGAGGCATGCGGTTTTAAGGTTGTCTACTTTCAGAGGTTTTATCACGTCTTCAGTATGATAAAATCGTCAGTGCTTACCTGATGAAGGCCTTGTTTCTGCTTTCAGGGCTGCAGCGTTAACAGCCAAGCTACAAGATAAGATGGCACCAGACCACTGAGCACAGTGATTGGCTGCAGAAGTTCAATGTGGTAGATTAAACATTATTTCTACATTCACACAAACAAAGTATGGTGGGAGCAGTGCAAAGTGGAGGGGCTTTATAACCAGTGCTGACACAATGTTTTTATGAAACCAAATAACCCGTTAAAGGCCATGTTCATGCATTAAATCATTGCATCAGTGTTTTTATTTTTATGTTAAGGCTGGAGTGGTATCATTAGTGTAAGTTCCCTTATCCTAGTAATATACTTACCAGTCGCTGTCTTGTTTTGTTAAGTATGCTGCTCTTTCGTCTTGCGCAGCTTTTGACCTGCCGGCTCTCTC
This sequence comes from Oophaga sylvatica, assembly GCA_033576555.1. Taxonomy (NCBI): domain Eukaryota; kingdom Metazoa; phylum Chordata; class Amphibia; order Anura; family Dendrobatidae; genus Oophaga; species Oophaga sylvatica. The sequence goes on along the minus strand of JARQOD010000007.1, from coordinate 160,525,196 downwards.
CAGTGTTTGCCAGGCGATCCAGAAGTCACCACTCAATGTAAGTCTATGAGAGCCGGTATGAGGCCTGAACGAGGTATTCAGAGGCGTACATTGAGACTTTGTGAGTGTTACCTCTTCTGGTCAGTCAAAAAATTGGGTACATATCAAAAACTGACCGGCACATCCAAACTTAGATTCAGTGTGAACAGGTGCTAAACCTAGAGTCACCAACTCATATACATACAAGAAGAAAAGGTAGCACACTGTAGCGCTATAGCTTGCAAACACGAAATATGAAAAATATGAAAAATGAATTACATCATTACCTTAGAAATATGAAAAATTGAGAAGTCTTAGCGCATAAGATGGCCAAATTATGTGAGCCTGATAGCCACGTCAAGGCTCTTCTCGTATATCAGGTCCCTAACTAATGCCTATCCTCGCTTTAGAAAAGTCTGTCTGCATGGGAACCTATGAATCCTCTTTTCAGACTAAAATCTACATCTCTGTGGAGGGGTGATGAACCTGCTGTAATTAAAAGGCCTGTGACCACCAGGTGGAGTGCTCAGGCAGAAGGTAAATGAATACATATCAAAAAACTGACCGGCACATCCAAACTTAGATTCAGTGTGAACAGGTGCTAAACCTAGAGTCACCAACTCATATACATACAAGAAGAAAAGTAGCACACTGTAGCGCTATAGCTTGCAAACCGAAATATGAAAAATATGAAAAATGAATTACATCATTACCTTAGAAATATGAAAAATTGAGAAGTCTTAGCGCATAAGATGGCCAAATTATGTGAGCCTGATAGCCACGTCAAGGCTCTTCTCGTATATCAGGTCCCTAACTAATGCCTATCCTCGCTTTAGAAAAGTCTGTCTGCATGGGAACCTATGAATCCTCTTTTCAGACTAAAATCTACATCTCTTGAGGGTGGCACATCCAAACTTAGATTCAGTGTGAACAGGTGCTAACCTAGAGTCACCAACTCATATACATACAAGAAGAAAAGGTAGCACACTGTAGCGCTATAGCTTGCAAACCGAAATATGAAAAATATGAAAAATGAATTACATCATTACCTTAGAAATATGAAAAATTGAGAAGTCTAGCGCATAAGATGGCCAATTATGTGAGCCTGATAGCCACGTCAAGGTCTTCTCGTATATCAGGTCCCTAACTAATGCCTATCCTCGCTTTAGAAAAGTCTGTCTGCATGGGAACCTATGAATCCTCTTTTCAGACTAAAATCACATCTCTGTGGAGGGGTGATGACCTGCTGTAATTAAAAGGCCTGTGACCACCAGGTGGAGTGCTCAGGCAGAAGGTAAATGAATACATATCAAAAAACTGACCGGCACATCCAAACTTAGATTCAGTGTGAACAGGTGCTAAACCTAGAGTCACCAACTCATATACATACAAGAAGAAAAGGTAGCACACTGTAGCGCTATAGCTTGCAAACACGAAATATGAAAAATATGAAAAATGAATTACATCATTACCTTAGAAATATGAAAAATTGAGAAGTCTTAGCGCATAAGATGGCCAAATTATGTGAGCCTGATAGCCACGTCAAGGCTTTCTCGTATATCAGGTCCCTAACTAATGCCTATCCTCGCTTTAGAAAAGTCTGTCTGCATGGGAACCTATGAATCCTCTTTTCAGACTAAAATCTACATCTCTGTGGGTGATGACTGCTGTATTAAAGGCCTGTGCCACAGTGGAGTGCTCGGCGAGTAAATGAATATACAAATGACCGCACATCCAAACTTAGTTCAGTGTGAACAGTGCTAACCTAGAGTCACAACTCATATACATACAAGAGAAAGGTAGCACACTGTAGCGCTATAGCTTGCAAACCGAAATATGAAAAATAGAAAAATGAATTACATCATTACCTTAGAAATATGAAAATTGAGAAGTCTTAGCCATAAGAGGCCAAATATGTGAGCCTGATAGCCACGTCAAGGCTCTTCTCGTATTCAGGTCCCTAACTAATGCTATCTCGCTTTAGAAAAGTCTGTCTGCATGGGAACCTAGAATCCTCTTCAGACTAAATCTACATCTCTGTGGAGGGTGATGAACCGCTGTAATTAAAAGGCCTGTGACCACCAGTGGAGTGCTCAGGCAGAAGGTAAATGAATACATATCAAAAAACTGGCACATCCAAACTTGATTCAGTGTGAACAGGTGCTAAACCTAGAGTCACCAACTCATATAATACAAGAAGAAAAGGTAGCACACTGTAGCGCTATAGCTTCAAACACGAAATATGAAAAATATGAAAAATGAATTACATCATTACCTTAGAAATATGAAAAATTGAGAAGCTTAGCGCATAAGATGGCCAAATTGTAGCTGTAGCCACGTCAGGCTCTTCTCGTATATCAGGTCCTAACTAATGCCTATCCTCGCTTTAGAAAAGTCTGTCTGCATGGGAACCTATGAATCCTCTTTCAGACTAAAATCTACATCTCTGTGGAGGGGTGATGAACCTGCTGTAATTAAAAGGCCTGTGACCACCAGGTGGAGTGCTCAGGCAGAAGGTAAATGAATACATATCAAAAAACTGACGCACATCCAAACTTAGATTCAGTGTGAACAGGTGCTAAACCTAGAGTCACCAACTCATATACATACAAGAGAAAAGGTAGCACACTGTAGCGCTATAGCTTGCAAACACGAATATGAAAAATATGAAAATGAATTACATCATTACCTAGAAATATGAAAATTGAGAAGTCTTAGCGCATAAGATGGCCAAATTATGTGAGCCTGATAGCCACGTCAAGGCTCTTCTCGTATATCAGGTCCTAACTAATGCCTATCCTCGCTTTAGAAAAGTCTGTCTGCATGGGAACCTATGAATCCTCTTTTCAGACTAAAATCTACATCTCTGTGGAGGGGTGATGAACTGCTGTAATTAAAGGCTGTGACCACCAGGTGGAGTGCTCAGGCAGAAGGTAATGAATACATATCAAAAAACTGACGGCACATCCAACTTAGATTCAGTGTGAACAGGTGCTAAACCTAGAGTCACCAATCATATACATACAAGAAGAAAAGGTAGACACTGTAGCGCTATAGCTTGCAAACACGAAATATGAAAAATATGAAAAATGAATTACATCATTACCTTAGAAATATGAAAATTGAGAAGTCTTAGCGCATAAGATGGCCAAATATGTGAGCCTGATAGCCACGTCAAGGCTCTTCTCGTATATCAGGTCCCTAACTAATGCCTATCCTCGCTTAGAAAAGTCTGTCTGCATGGAACCTATGAATCCTCTTTTCAGACTAAAATCTACATCTCTGTGGAGGGTGATGAACCTGCTGTAATTAAAGGCCTGTGACCACCAGGTGGAGTGCTCAGGCAGAAGTAAATGAATACATATCAAAAAACTGACCGGCACATCCAAACTTAGATTCAGTGTGAACAGGTGCTAAACCTAGAGTCACCAACTCTATACATACAAGAAGAAAGGTAGCACACTGTAGCGCTATAGCTTGCAAACACGAAATATGAAAAATATGAAAAATGAATTACATCATTACCTTAGAAATATGAAAAATTGAGAAGTCTTAGCGCATAAGATGGCCAAATTATGTGAGCCTGATAGCCACGTCAAGGCTCTTCTCGTATATCAGGTCCCTAACTAATGCCTATCCTCGCTTTAGAAAAGTCTGTCTGCATGGGAACCTATGAATCCTCTTTTCAGACTAAAATCTACATCTCTGTGGAGGGGTGATGAACCTGCTGTAATTAAAAGGCCTGTGACCACCAGGTGGAGTGCTCAGGCAGAAGGTAAATGAATACATATCAAAAAACTGACCGGCACATCCAAACTTAGATTCAGTGTGAACAGGTGCTAAACCTAGAGTCACCAACTCATATACATACAAGAAGAAAAGGTAGCACACTGTAGCGCTATAGCTTGCAAACACGAAATATGAAAAATATGAAAAATGAATTACATCATTACCTTAGAAATATGAAAAATTGAGAAGTCTTAGCGCATAAGATGGCCAAATTATGTGAGCCTGATAGCCACGTCAAGGCTCTTCTCGTATATCAGGTCCCTAACTAATGCCTATCCTCGCTTTAGAAAAGTCTGTCTGCATGGGAACCTATGAATCCTCTTTTCAGACTAAAATCTACATCTCTGTGGAGGGGTGATGAACCTGCTGTAATTAAAAGGCCTGTGACCACCAGGTGGAGTGCTCAGGCAGAAGGTAAATGAATACATATCAAAAAACTGACCGGCACATCCAAACTTAGATTCAGTGTGAACAGGTGCTAAACCTAGAGTCACCAACTCATATACATACAAGAAGAAAAGGTAGCACACTGTAGCGCTATAGCTTGCAAACACGAAATATGAAAAATATGAAAAATGAATTACATCATTACCTTAGAAATATGAAAAATTGAGAAGTCTTAGCGCATAAGATGGCCAAATTATGTGAGCCTGATAGCCACGTCAAGGCTCTTCTCGTATATCAGGTCCCTAACTAATGCCTATCCTCGCTTTAGAAAATGATGTAAAATCTACAGAGATGTAGATTTTAGTCTGAAGAGAGGACTCATATGTTCCCATGCAGACAGACTTTTTCTAAAGCGAGGATAGGCATTAGTTAGGGACCTGATATACGAGAAGAGCCTTGACGTGGCTATCAGGCTCACATAATTTGGCCATCTTATGCGCTAAGACTTCTCAATTTTTCATATTTCTAAGGTAATGATGTAATTCATTTTTCATATTTTTCATATTTCGTGTTTGCAAGCTATAGCGCTACAGTGTGCTACCTAGTCAAAAAATTGGGGTCACAAGATGACAGAGCGAGACTGTAGCAACAATGGAAACAGCAGAAACGTTGGCTGGAGACTTATGAGTTTACGTCTTCTGTGCTCTGTGCAATTCATCATTATTATTTTTTTTGCTATGAGAGTCCTTGATGATACGTGCTGTCTGGTTCTTTCCCCTTTTATGCTCGTCTTGTATTGTATCATGGGTTATTTATACCCGTAATATTTATGTGAGTTGTGTAATAAATATGCTTTATATTTCACTGATATCACCTTGTCTCATCTCACTTTACTGTTTGAGGGCTACTGCTCCTTTGCTTTTTGTAGGATATTATTATGTTTAGGGAGTAGCTCTAATTTATAAACAGTAGGTTCCGGCCTTGGAACTATACATTAAATATACTTCCGGGAGTACATGCCCAAAAATAATCAAAAAAATAATAATAAGTTGTACTGAAATAAATAGAATGGGCAAAAAAATGGATGGTTGGGACAATCGCTAATAATGAAGAACAACAGAAACCAAAAACGATCAAAAAAATCCCAAAGAAATATTGTTATAATACAAAAGATCTTTATTGAATACAAGGTACAAAGGAGCATGGGAAACAGGACCCTTGCCAATGAACACATGTGGGAAGAAAAATAGGGCATATATGGGGTAAGATATAATGCAAATTACAGATCATATGCAACTCCAGATATGTATCTGAGTTGTATGCAGCATGTGCAAAAGATCACATGGAATCCATCCTGCTCATAACAGAGGGAATAACCTACAAGTGCAGATCCAGCAATATTATATATTACACATGCTACATGGTCCCTCACAATGCCACTCATAGGTCTATATACAGTTAGGTCCATAAATATTTGGACAGAGACAACATTTATCTAATTTTGGTTCTAGACATTACCACAATGAATTTGAAACAAAACAAATCAGATGCAGTTGAAGTTCAGACTTTCAGCTTTCATTTGAGGGTATCCACATTAAAATTGGATGAAGGGTTTAGGAGTTTCAGCTCCTTAACATGTGCCACCCTGTTTTTAAAGGGACCAAAAGTAATTGGACAAATGACTCCAAGGCTATTTCATGGACAGGTGTGGGCAATCCCTTTGTTATGTCATTCTCAATTAAGCAGATGAAAGGGCCGGAGTTGATTTGAGGTGTGGTGTTTGCATTTGGAAGGTTTTGCTGTGAAGGAAACATGTGGTCACAGGAGCTCTCCATGCAGGTGAAACAAGCCATCCTTAAGCTGCAAGAACAGAAAAAAAACCATCCAAGAAATTGCTACAACATTAGAAGTGGCAAAATCTACAATTTGGTACATCCTGAGAAAGAAAGAAAGAAAGCACTGGTGAACTCATCAATCCAAAAAGACCTGGGAGCCCACGGAAGACAACAGTGGTGGATGATCGCCGCATACTTTCTTTGGTGAAGAAGAACCCGTTCACAACATCAACTGAAGTCCAGAACACTCTCAGTGAAGTAGGTGTATCTGTCTCTAAGTCAACAGTAAAGAGAAGACTCCATGAAAGTAAATACAAAGGGTTCACATCTAGATGCAAACCATTCATCAATTCCAAAAATAGACAGGCCAGAGTTAAATTTGCTGAAAAACACCTCCAGAAGCCAGCTCAGTTCTGGAAAAGTATTCTATGGACAGATGAGACAAAGATCAACCTGTACCAGAATGATGGGAAGCCAAAAGTTTGGAGAAGAAAGGGAACGGCACATGATCCAAGGCACACCACATCCTCTGTAAAACATGGTGGAGGCAACGTGATGGCATGGCCATGCATGACTTTCAATGGCACTGGGTCACTTGTGTTTATTGATGACATAACAGCAGACAAGAGTAGCCGGATGAATTCTGAAGTGTACCGGGATATACTTTCAGCCCAGATTCAGCCAAATGCTGCAAACTTGATTGGACGGCGCTTCATAGTACAGATGGATAATGACCCCAAGCATACAGCCAAAGCTACACAGGAGTTCATGAGTGCAAAAAAGTGGAACATTCTTCAATGGCCAAGTCAATCACCAGATCTTAACCCAATTGAGCATGCATTTCACTTGCTCAAATCCAGACTTAAGAGGGAAAGACCCACAAACAAGCAAGACCTGAAGGCTGCGGCTGTAAAGGCCTGGCAAAGCATTAAGAAGGAGGAAACCCAGCGTTTGGTGATGTCCATGGGTTCCAGACTTAAGGCAGTGATTGCCTCCAAAGGATTCGCCACAAAATTTTGAAAAAAAAATATTTTTTTTGGGTTATGTTTATTTGTCCAATTACTTTTGACCTCCTAAAATGTGGAGTGTTTGTAAAGAAATGTGTACAATTCCTACATTTTCTAACACATATTTTTGTTCAACCCTTCAAATTAAACGTTACAATCTGCACTTGAATTCTGTTGTAGAGGTTTCATTTCAAATCCAATGTGGTGGCATGCAGAGCCCAACTCGCGAAAATTGTGTCACTGTCCAAATATTTCTGGCTCTGACTGTATACATAGCATACAAGTGTGATATTTACCTGATGAGTAACCAACGGGGACCACCCAGTGCGCCCTCCCCGACGAGCGTTTCGGCGTGAGTGCCTTTTTCAAGGGGTGATGGGATAGGGGAAGTGAGGGGGTTTAAAAAGCCCAAACCACCAATCATATGCACAAATCCATGTCACATGGCAACTAGTCAATCATGCAAATGCCACCCACTCTATTATGTAAATAGCCTAACCATAGCGACACTATCCATGCCGTCTGGACGAACCACATATGTCATCACATAGCCCCAGATACCTCATACGACACGCCCATTACCGGGACAACCAGAGACGCTGGGCGGCGTCGGCGTCACGTCCCCATAGATGATTCTGACTTTATTAAACTATGGGAGGAGGCGTGCAGTGCATGCTCTCATACCTTCATGCAATTGTTGGTTGATCTTAATACTAAAACCATCTCGAATTTGGATAAATTAATTGCCCAGCTGACAAAATTGCAGTTTATGAAACACGCATTGAAAAAAATTTGGATATATGTGTGAAAAAAATCTGGGAAACACAGGCTTCTAAACTTCAAAGAGATATGAGGGATTTTACTACCAATAATGTTTACCATTTTATTATTATTATTATTATTATTTATTTCTATAGCACCATTGATTCCATGGTGCTGTACATGAGAAGGGGTTACATACAAATTACAGGTATCACTTACAGTAAACAAACTAACAATGACAGACTGATACAGAGGGGAGAGGACCCTGCCCTTTCGGGCTTACATTCTACAGGATTGTGAGGCAGGAGACAGTAGGTCGGGGGGTTGCAGCAGTTCCGGTGTTGGTTGAGGCAATATCTCCGGTAGTGGTGAGGAGGTAGCAGTCTTGCAGGCTGTAGGCTTTCCTGAAGAGATGGGTTTTCAGGTTCCGTCTGAAGGATCCGAATGTGTTTGATAGTCGGACGTGTTGGGGCAAAGAATTCCAGAGGATGGGGAATATTCGGGAGAAGTCTTGGAGGCGGTTGGGTGAGGAGCGAATAAGTGTGGAGGAGAAAAGGATGTCTTGGGAGGATCGGAGATTACGTGAGGGAAGATATCGGGAGATTAGTTCAGAGATATAAGGAGGAGACAGATTATAGATGGCCTTGTAGGTCAGTATTAGTAATTTGAACTGGATACGCTGAGGGAATGGGAGCCAGTGAAGAGATTTGCAGAGGGGAGAAGCGGAGGAGTAGCGAGGAGAGAGGTGAATTAGTCGTGCAGCAGAGTTAAGGATGGACTGGAGAGGTGCCAGGGTGTTAGCAGGGAGGCCAGAGAAAAGGGTGTTGCAGTAGTCGAGGCGGGAGATGATGAGGGCGTGCACAATCATTTTAGTAGATTGAGGGTTGAGGAAAGGACGGATTCTTGAAATATTTTTGAGCTGAAGGCGACAGGAGGTAGAAAGAGCTTGGATGTGCGGTTTGAAGGACAGGGCAGAGTCAAGGGTTACTCCGAGGCAGCGGACTTCTGGTACGGGGGAAAGCGTGATGTCATTAATTGTGATAGATAGGTCAGGTAAGGAAGATCTGTGGGATGGGGGAAAGATTATGAGTTCAGATTTGTCCACATTGAGTTTGAGGAAGCGGGAGGAGAAGAAGGAGGATATGGCTGATAGACACTCCGGGATTCTGGATAGCAGAGAGGTGATGTCTGGGCCAGAGAGGTAGATCTGAGTGTCATCAGCATAAAGGTGGTACTGGAATCCGTGGGACTTTATGAGTTGCCCCAGGCCAAGTGTATAGATTGAGAAGAGTAGGGGTCCTAGAACAGAGCCTTGGGGGACTCCAACAGAGAGAGGGTGGGACGAGGAGGTAGTGTGGGAGTGGGAGATGCTGAATGTGCTGTTGGAAAGGTATGAGGAGATCCAGGATAGGGCGAGGTCTTTGACGCCAAAGGAGGCGTTGGAAGAAACCCCATATACAGGCCCCTAAGGTATCTGGCGCTGTATCTGCAAGTTCCCTTTCAACTATGAGTGATTCCTCAGAGTGGTCTGCCTCCTCAATGACGACACGGTCTGGGCCCGGGTTTAAGAGGATGAGAGATGGCAATTTCCATCCATACAAACGGATGCAAATGGGATCTCCTGAGTCAAAGAAAAATAATAATAAGGTAATTAATCTGAGCTCTCATATATTATCTGATTATGACCTGTCTTTGCTGAGTAGGGGACTATCATTCTCTCCTAGATCTAACTTTGATCCATTTATTGCAATCAAGGATCTGCACTTGTTTGCTAGATCCTTAATTTTCAAAAACATTTTTTTGATCCCCACCTGCAAAATTTGTTTCCACAGAGGAGGAACAAATAGCGATACAGGATTGGAGGAGCTGTCTACGAACATGAACTGGCGAGGGAGGTAAGATCCCTGGTCCATTAGAGTAAAATCCAAAAAATTTCCACCCCTAGCCACTTGCGCATCGGTTGATCTTTGTTCAGGTGGTTACGAAAGATTTCATGGAGATCAGACATTTATACGAGACAATCTCACAAGAGAGCGTGAGAGATTGGACGTCCTGAGGGCATTACCTGATGTGGTGCTGAAGCAGCTGATAAAGGGGGTAATATTGTAGTGTTGGCCGAAATCCCTTTATCAGAAGGAGGCCCTTAACAACTGAATAACAAGACATGTTACAAAGTCTCACATATAACCCATCATCATTCTTGGGTCAACTTGCTAAGATTCTTCAGTCTGCTACTCAGAGTGGTGTTGATTACGAAAGAGCTGGCTTCGGCACTACAGGTACATGAGCCCACCATTTCACCATGTACCTTTACCTAAAATACATAAAAATGTGGGGTGCCCAGGCGTCAATCATCTCTGGCTCAGGTAATTTTTGGAAAAGGTAAATTGCTGATTGACTCCAAATTACAACCACTTGTTGCAAGTCTTCCCTCCTTCCTGATAACACCGTGAATTTTGAGAAGAATGATGGCCTTCATGTTGATAAGAACATGATGTTGGTGACAGGCGATGTGGAATCTCTATACACCAACATCAGGCATGAGGATGGGTTGTCTGCGGTCAGTTATTTTCTCCGCATGTCCAATTCACTGCGAGATAATTCAGTTAATTCTTGAGCTATGGAGTTCTCCTGACCAAATTTTTTATTTCAAGGGTCCTTTACTACAGCTCCGGAACAGCCATGGGTGCGTCTTTTGCCCCTGCTTATGCCAACCTGTTCCTGGCTGTGGAGAGGGACCTTCCTGTCAGATCGAATTCATCGATGGATCGCATCCGTTTTGGGTGCGGTACATCGTGAAATCCTGATCTGGCAGGGTGATTCTGATATAAAAAAAAATTTGTGGATATTAATTCTAATAACAATAAAAATATCACATTACTTACAAATTTGATTATAACAAGATTGATTTCCTTGATGTTGTGGTATGGAGGACCAGTTCATTACAGACCATGTCTTCAGATGGAGACATCAACAAACATGCTATTACATGCCTCCTGCTCACGTCTCTGGTTTCCGGTGATTTTTCTTCCACATGTTTCATTGGCAGAGGTCCTGTTTACCATGCTCCTTTGTACCTTGTATTCAATAAAGATCTTTTGTATTAAACAATATTTCTTTGGGATTTTTGATCGCTTTGGTTTTGTTGCTTTGGAACTATACATGTATATGTGTTTCCGAAATGTCCATTATTGTTACTTATTGTACAACAGTTTTCTGGCATAATTATAGTAAATTTGCGACCTATGGCAGACACTGACCTCTTTTCCAAATTGTCGACTATGGTAGACACTGACCCTTTTTCTTAGCCCTGCACAAATCTACTTGGAAATTTTTAATACAGAGTAGACACTGATTCCACCCTTAAGCTTTACAAAAACATACCTGTCAGGAGAGTTGACAGATCGCTATTGTGACGTCGCTCACTGCAGGTCTGAACTGCAGGTAAGACAGTACCTGAGAAACCTCGAGACCCTTTACCCTATCAGGATTGGAATTACAGCGAAGCCAGGGGTAGCTGTTATGATTTGTAGCTGACGAGAGCAGGCAAAAAAGGCAATACACCAGAGAGGTTGGAATCTATTGGATTGCAGTACCCTGACTAACCACCACAACTAAAGGCAGCCGTGGAGTGTACCTACGTTGGTCTAGATGCTCGTCACAGCCTGAGAAGCTACTTCACCTAAAGATAGAAAGAGGAAAACTATCTGCCCGGAGCAGATCCCAAAGAACATAGAAGCCCAAACATGTAATGGCGGTTAGACAAGAGGAAATACAGACACAGACAGAAAATAGTATGAGCAAACGTTGGCCCATTTCCTAGACAGAAAGGATAGAAGGTCACTTACTGCAATCCAAAAACTAAAAAAATACCACAACAACTAATTGCAAAACACCTGAGATCACAGAACTCTACACCTAAATCAGTTCTCTGGTGTAACAAAACTAAGCCGCAGCCACAGAAAAAACTGGAAAAGGCAAATGAACAAACAACTGGCTGAACTAAACTGAGAGGAGCACAAGCCCCCGGAGGGGACCTGGCAGACCCCCACAGAAGTGCAGGAGAAAATGCAAAAAGCAAGCACAAAAAACTAAAAGAAGAAAATGTCTTATCTGTTAGCAGAAGATGCAGGCATGAAACAGCAAGCTTCAAAGTGAACCAGGAACAAAAGTTGAGACCAGAACAATTGATCACCGGCAACCCTGATGGGAGGGAACCTCCCTTATATAAGACCAGTCAGTAACACCTGATCGCCAATCTTCACAATCTTCATTGAATAGTTCAGTACTGTTTGTAACCACCAGAGGGAGCTTCTGCTCAGAATTCATTTCTAGCACATTCACAACAGTACCCCCCCCATTGAGGAGGGGTCAACGAACCCTCATTTGGGCAACCAGGTCGGTCAGGATGAGCTCTGTGATACGCACGGATGAGTCTTCTAGCATGGATGTCCGAAGCAAACACCCAAGAATTGTCCTCCTGACCATAACCTCTCCACTAAACCAAATACTGGAGTTTCCGTCTAGAAAAACGAGAATCCAATATTTTCTCAACCACATACTCCAGATTGCCCTCAACCAAAACAGGGTCAGGAGGCACAGCCATAGGAACCACTGGCTCGACAAACCTCTTCAATAAGGACTTGTGGAACACGTTATGGATCTTAAATGTCCCTGGAAGAAGTAAACGAAAGGAAACAGGATTAAGAATCTCCATGATCTTATAAGGTCCAATGAACCTAGGCTTAAACTTAGGAGATGCAACTCTCATAGGGATATTTCTTGAGGACAACCAGACCAAGTCCCCCACTTCAAACCGAGGACCATCAGTCCTATGCCGGTTGGCAAACCGCTGGGCCCTCTCCTGAGAGAGGGACAACCTCTCCACTACCTGGTCCCAAATCTGCTGCATACGCTCACAACAGAGTCAACACCTGGACAGACAGAAGCCTCCGTCTGTCCTGAAGAAAATCGAGGGTGAAACCCAAAATTGCAGAAAAATGGAGACATCAAGGTTGCAGAGCTAGCCCTATTATTAAGGGCAAACTCAGCCAAAGGCAAAAAAGAGACCCAGTCATCCTGATCAGCAGACACAAAGCATCTCAGATAAGTCTCCAATGTCTGGTTTGTTCTCTCAGTTTGTCCATTGGTCTGAGGATGAAAAGCTGAGGAGAAAGACAATTGAACACCAAGTTTAGAACAAAAAGTCCTCCAAAATCTGGAAACAAACTGGACTCCTCTGTCAGACACAATGTTCTCAGGAATACCGTGTAACCGAACCACGTGCTGAAGACACAAAGGCACCAATTCGGAGGAGGAAGGCAACTTAGGTAATGGCACAAGATGTATCATTTTGGAAAACCTATCACAAATCACCCAGATAACGGTCATTCTCTGAGAAACAGGGAGGTCGGAAATGAAATCCATAGAGATATGGGTCCATGGTTTCTTGGGCACAGGCAATGGCATCAACAAACCACTAGGGCGAGAGCAAGGCTTGGAGCGAGAGCAAGTCCCGCAGGACTGCACAAATTCCCTGACGTCACGAGACAAAGTAGGCCACCAAAAGGACCGACTAACCAAGTCTCTGGTACCAAAAATTCCGGGATGACCGGCCAATGCGGAACAGTGAATCTCAGACATCATACTCTTTTTCCACCGGTCTGGGACAAACAATTTCCCAATAGGGCAGAGTTCGGGTTTATCCTCCTGACACCCTTCCAGAGCCAGTCTCAAATTGGGCGAGATGGCGGAAAGAACTACACCCTCTTTCAAAATAACAGTAGGATCAAATAACTCGGGAGAGTCAGCAAGGAAACTCCTCGAGAGGGCATCCGCTTTAACATTCTTAGTGCCAGGAAGAAAGGAAACCGCAAAATTAAAACGTGTGAAAAACAAGGCCCACTGGCCTGTCTAGGATTAAGTCGCTTGGCTGATTCCAGATAAACCAGATTCTTATGGTCCGTGAGGACCACCACCTGATGTTTGGCTCCCTCCAGCCAATGTCTCCACTCTTCAAAAGCCCACTTCATGGCCAATAACTCTCGATTACCCACGTCATAATTACGTTCAGTTGGAGAAAATTTTCGAGAGAAAAAGGCACAAGGGTTACTTTTAGAGGTCTCTGGATCTCTTTGGGACAAAACGGCACCTGCCCCAATTTCAGAGGCATCAACCTCCACCTGAAATGGCAGAGAAACATCAGGCTGCCGTAGAACAGGAGCAGAAGTGAATCTCTGCTTAAGTTCCTGAAACGCAGAAACTGCCTCAGGAGGCCAATTCACCACATCAGAACCCTTCTTGGTTAAATCAGTCAATAGTTTAACAATAACAGAGAAATTACCAATAAATTTACGATAAAAATTGGCAAAACCCAAGAATCTCTGAAGAGCCTTTAATGAAGTAGGTTGGACCCAATCACAGATGGCCTGAACCTTGACCGGGTCCATTTCAATAACAGATGGGGACAAAATGAATCTCAGAAATGAGATCCTCTGTACGCCAAAAAGACACTTTGATCCCTTCACATACAGAGCATTCTCTCTCAAAATCTGGAACACAGTCCGAACATGTTTCACATGAGAGTCCCAATCATTGGAAAAAAATCAAGATATCATCCAAATAAACAATCAGAAATTTATCCACAAAATCCCTGAAAATGTCATTCATGAAGGACTGGAAGACGGAAGGAGCATTAGTGAGCCCAAAGGGCATCACTAGGTACTCAAAATGCCCCTCTGGGGTATTAAATGCCGTCTTCCATTCATCCCCGTGCTTAATGCGAATAAGGTTATATGCCCCCCTGAGGTCAAGCTTGGTAAACCAAGTAGCACTTTTCACCCTGGAAAACAGGTCAGAAATCAAGGGTAACGGATATTGATATGTCACAGTGATATTGTTCAAGAGACGATAATCAATACACGGCCTTAATGAACCATCCTTTTTGGCCACAAAGAAAAAACCGGCACCCAAGTGTGAAGAGGATGGTCTGATATGACCCTTCTCCAATGACTCCTTGATATAAGACCGCATAGCGTCATGTTCAGGTACAGACAAGTTAAAAAGGCGACCTTTAGGGAATTTACTACCAGGCACTAATTCAATAGCGCAGTCATAGCTCCTATGGGGGGGCAAGGATGCAGATTTACTTTCGCTAAACACATCAGAAAAATCAGTCAAAAAGTCAGGAACATGCTGAGCCTGGGGGGAGGCAGAAAAAACAGGAGTGTTGGCATTAACACATTGGCAGCCCCAACTCGTTACAGACACAGATTTCCAATCCAAAACAGGATTATGAGACTGTAACCAAGGGAAACCCAGTACAATAATGTCATGCAGATTATACAGCACCAAAAATTTGCAACTCTCCTGATGATCAGGTTCAACCCTCATTATCACCTGAGTAGAGAACTGGGGATTATTCTCAGCTAAAGGGGTAGAATCGATCCCCAGTAGGGGAAAAGACTTCCGTAGGGGTATCAAGGGAAACCCACAACGTTTAGCAAAATCAAAATCCATCAGGTTAATAGCTGCTCCCGAATCAACAAAAGCCTGAGCAGAAAATGTGGACAGGGAGCAAATCAGGGTAACAGTCAACAAAAATTTAGTCTGAACACTACCCAAGACAACTGAACGTGCAAAACGTCTTCCCCGCTTAGGGCAGACTGAAATAGCATGAGAGGCATCACCACAGTAGAAACATAACCCATTGCGTTTTCGAAACTCATGACGCTGTGCCCCAGAAGCCACTCTATCACACTGCATGAGTTCAGAAGCTGGTTCACAAGGCAACACTATTCCGCGCATACCTCTACGCTCACGCAAACGTCTGTCAATTTGAATCGCTAATGACATAGAATCACTGAGACCAGAGGGGACAGGGAATCCCACCATAACATCCTTTACATTCTCTGACAGACCCTTCCGAAAAAGGGCTGCCAAAGCATCGTCATTCCATTTGGTCAGGACTGCCCACCTTCGGAATCTCTGACAGTATAACTCAGCGTCCTCAAGCCCCTGATTTAATGCCAACAAGGCTTTTTCAGCTTGATCAGTGACATTAGGCTCATCGTACAATAACCCCAGAGCCTGAAAAAATGCATCAACATTACTCAAAACAGGGTCCCCAGGTGTCAGGGGAAAAGCCCAATCCTGAGGATCGCCGCGCAGGAGAGAGATGACAATTTGAACCTGCTGTGTTGCGTTCCCTGAGGACTTAGATTTTAAGGCAAAAAACAACTTACAGTTATTTTTGAAATTCAGAAATTTAGCTCGATCCCCTAAAACAAATCTGGCATGGGAATCCTAGGTTCCACAACAGGCAACCCAGCAAGATAGATAGCAATACTCCGAACTTCAGTGGCAAGCTGATCCACATGGCCAGACAACTGTGCAAACTCCATTGAGAGAAAAAAAAAATCCTCCTCAGCACCCAGAGATACAGAGGGAAAAAAAAAAAAAAAATCTCTGACAACTCTGACAATCTTCTTTTTTTCACACTATTTTTCCCTTCTGTGAGTACCATATAATTATCAGTTTTAGGCCGGTGATACTGTTATGATTTGGTAGCTGAGGAGAGCAGGCAAAAAAGGCAATACACCAGAGAGGTTGGAATCTATTGGATTGCAGTACCCTGACTAACCACCACAACTAAAGGCAGCCGTGGAGCGTACCTACGTTGGTCCTAGATGCCTCGTCACAGCCTGAGAAGCTAACTTCACCTAAAGATAGAAAGAGGAAAATTATCTGCCCCGGAGCAGATCCCCAAAGAACATAGGAAGCCCCCAAACATGTAATGGCGGTTAGACAAGAGGAAATACAGACACAGACAGAAAATAGTATGAGCAAATGTTGGGGCCCAATCTTCCTAGACAGAAAAGGATAGGAAGGTTACTTACTGCAATCCAAAAAACCCTAAAAAAATACCAACACACTAATTGCAAAAACACCTGAGATCACACGACCTCTACCACCTAAATCAGTTCTCTGGTGTAACAAAACTAAGCTGCAGCCACAGAAAAAACTGGAAAAGGTAAATGAACAAACAACTGGCTGAACTAAACTGAGAGGAGCACAAGCCCCTGGAGGGGACCTGGCAGACCCCCACAGAAGTGCAGGAGAAAATGCAAAAAGCAAGCACAAAAAACTAAAAGAAGAAAATGTCTTATCTGTTAGCAGAAGATGCAGGCATGAAACAGCAAGCTTCAAAGTGAACCAGGAACAAAAGTTGAGACCAGAACAATTGATCACCGGCAACCCTGATGGGAGGGAACCTCCCTTATATAAGACCAGTCAGTAACACCTGATCGCCAATCTTCACAATCTTCATTGAATAGTTCAGTACTGTTTGTAACCACCAGAGGGAACTTCTGCTCAGAATTCATTTCTAGCACATTCACAACAGGTAGCTGCCTATGAGAGCAGTGGACCAGAGTAGGAAGGATGCTAGGAAGGGAATAAAAAGCGAGATCAAATGCGAAGTCAGAAGTCCAAGGGTCAAAACCAGGAGGGCGGCAAAGGTACAAAATCGGCGACAGAAGAAGGGTCAGAAATTCAGGCTAAAGTTAAAGTCAAAACCAGGCGGGCAGCAACGGTACAAAATCGGCAGGCAGAAGAAGGGTCAGAAATTCAGGCAAAGGTCAGAGATACAATAGCAAAACAAACTAGCACACTGGGGAAACCAAGACTATATCTGGCGGCTTTCAAGCCAGGCTCCAAGGCATTTGAAGGGCATGGCTACCACTCACAGGCTCACAGTCTGATGACCTCATCTGTACCACCCCCAGAACCAGGCCAGATGGTGATGCATGACTGACACCAACCACTTCACCTCTGACAGAAGAGCGAAGCCTACGCCCACCAGACGTCTGCGCAGGGACCCCCTTTCTGCCACCAACATTACCCACAGGCGAAACATGGCGATGCGCAGCGACAGAGACCGGCGTCATAGGAGCGGAACTATATGAGAATACTGTTCTCCTATCACTGGCACCACCAGCCGAAGGAGTCCGGCGCCTCCCAGCGGCCGAGGCAGGAACACCAGCCACTGAATCCAACGGTGACGTGACAGTACCCCTCCCTCTAAGAGGGACCTCTGGACCCTCAAAACCTGGTTTGTTGGGATGAAGGAGATGAAACTTCCTGATCAAACCCTTGGCATTGACATTACTGGCTGGCACCCAGGACCTTTCCTCCGGACCATAGCCCTTCCAATGCACCAGATACTGCACGGATCCTCTCACAAAACGGGAATCAAGGATCCTTTGGACTTCCTATTCCAAAGCACCCCCTACCAAAACCGGAGGAAGAGGGAACTGGACAGGACGAATCGGAGAGCGGTACAATTTGAGAAGGGACTTATGGAATACATTGGGCAGTTTAAATGATTGAGGAAGCTTCAGACGAAAGGCTACTGCATTAATCACCTCAATAATTTCATATGGACCAATAAACCTGGGACCTAGTTTGGCAGACTGCACTTTGAGCTTAATATTCCTGGTAGAAAGCCAAACTTTGCCCCCAACTCCCAGGTCCGGGCCCTTGGAGCGCCGTCTATTAGCAGACGAAGCCTGTCTAGTCTGAGCCCCTTTCAAGTTTACGTTGACTTCTGACCAGATAGTTTTTAACTGGTCTATGGTCCTTTATACCCCAGGGACATCTGACATCCTAGAAGAGAACGAACCAAAGCGTGGGTGCAGCCCATGATTACAGTAGAAAGGAGTAGTCTTGATGGACTCCTGGTACTGATTATTCATGGAAAACTCTGCTAGCGGTAGGTGTTCCACCCAATCGGACTGATGCTCAGAAACATAACAACGTAGATTCTGCTCAAGCGCTTGGTTGGTGCGTTTGTTTTGACCATTTGTTTCAGGGTGATAGGTAGAGGAAAAGGACAATTCCATTCCAATTCGTTTACAGAATGCCCTCCAAAATTTCGAAACAAACTGGGTGCCACTATCGGACACGACATTCACAGGAGTACCATGCAATCGCACAACATGAGTAATGAATAATTTGCTCAGGGTCTCGGAGTTAGGTAATCCGGACAGAGGAACAAAATGACACTGCTTGCTGAATCTATCCACCACCACCCAGATACATGTCTTCCCTTCTGAGAGTGGCAGATCAGTAATAAAGTCCATGGAGATATGGGTCCAAGGACTCTCAGGGGCAGGCAAGGACTGGAGCCACCCGGCAGGGAGATTATGGGTAGACTTAGCGCGAGCTCAGGTTTCACAGGCCAGTACATAGTTCTTACAGTCCTTTACTACAGTTGGCCACCAAAAATTCCTAGTTACAAGTCTGATGGTGTTTTTGATGCCTAGATGCCCTGCAAGGACGGAATCATGTGATTCCTTCAGAACTTGAAGGCGGAATGTGGCCGGGACAAATAGTTTTTGGGGAGGAGTAGTGTCAGGTGCCTGCTCTGGGGATCTACGGATTTCTTCCAGAAGATCCAAGGATACAGCTGACATAACAATTCCCTTGGCTAGTATTGGAGTCGGTTCAGAGTCCTCGACCTGTGAGGGGCAAAAACTTTGAGAAAGGGCATCAGCCCTTACATTTTTAGTACCCGGTCGAAAAGTAATCACAAAATCAAACCTAGAAAAGAACAAGGCCCACCTTGCCTGTCTAGGATTCAGTCTTTTTGCTGACTCCAAGTAGGTCAGGTTCTTGTGGTCAGTAATTACAGTGATCTTATGTTTGGCACCTTCGAGGAAGTGGCGCCATTCCTCAAAGGCCCATTTGATTGCCAACAATTCCCGATTACCTATATCATAATTACTCTCGTGGAAGAGAATTTTCTGGAAAAGAAAGCACACGGACGAAGTTGAGTGAGAGGATGCAGTGCCTTGCGATAGCACTGCCCCGACTCCAACTTCAGAGGCATCTACCTCTACAATAAAGGGGCGGTCTAGATCAGGCTGAACCAATATCGGGTTAGAGGAAAAACATTTCTTTAAGGCATAAAATGCATGAATTGCTTCAGGCTTTCAGTTAACCACATCCGCCCCTTTCCGAGTCAAATCAGTGAGTGGTTTGGCTATCTCGGAAAAACCTTTAATAAATTTACGATAGTAGTTAGCGAAACCCAAAAATCGCTGCAGTGCCTTTAGAGACTGGGGTTGTACCCATTCCTTAATGGGTTGAATTTTAGAAGGATCATGCGAAACCCTTCAGCCGACAAAATATACCCCAGAAACTGTATCTCCTGCATCATGAAGACACATTTCTCTAGTTTGGCGAATAAAGAATGCTCTCTGAGTCTCTGGAGGACAGAGCAGACGTGTTGGACGTGCGTCACAATGTCAGAAGAGTAAATCAGGATGTCGTCCAATTAGACGACCACATAAACACCACTAATGTCTCTGAAAATCTTGTTCACAAAATTCTGAAACACTGCAGGTGCAGTACTGAGCCCGAACGGCATTACGAGATACTCAAGAATCTACAAGCAGAAAGAGGTTCTGTAGATAGACCTATATGGTTCAGGACCTCCAGATTAGAATCTTATTCACATGCATCTCAAACTAAGTTCTACTGGCAAAACGACAGTAATCTGTGAAGATCCTAGGTGATGATGATAAGACAAAAAAAGCCATGTTCATTGAAGATGGATGACAGAATTGTTCACTTGTATCGATATTCTTAGGAATCTTCCATAGACTTGTAAGACTGGCACCTTCAGGTAGGCAACCTTCAGATCGATAGTAGTCATCCAGTCACCACTTTGCAGAATAGAAATGACTGACCTTAGGCTGTATTTTGAATGTCTGCATAATATCTGCTTAACGGACCCCTTTGGAAATAATTTGGGTGTCCCTCAATTTGAGCTTCCTCCCCAAAAATAATACTCCTCAAAACTTTCTTTCTTATGGTTCTCAGCCAAAACCACTTTTCCCCCTTTCCATAAAAATGGGCTATCCAAAACCTTTTTAGAATATTGGCCCAAAACGTTTGCCTTAAACGGGGTTCCCCCAAGGTAATTTAAAAGGTTCCCCTTAGCCCTTTCCCCAAAACTTTTCTCCCACAAAGCTTTCCCTTTTCCAATAAAAAACCACAAGTCCCTCCCCCCCCCCCCCCCCCCCCCCCCCCCCCCCCCCCCCCCCCCCCCCCCCCCCCCCCCCCCCCCCCCCCCCCCCCAAAAAAAAAAAAAAAAAAAAAAAAAAAAAAAAAAAAAAAAAAAAAAAAAAAAAAAAAAAAAAAAAAAGTTTTTACTTTTGAATCACACCATCCATTTTATCATGTGAGGCAATTCCACAATTGTTTTTTTGGTTTTTATTTACAGAATTCATCCTACAGTAAAAATGACCCGGGCAGTTGATTCTCCAGGTTAGTGCGATTACAAAGATACCAAACATGTATATTTTTGTTTTATTTAAGTGGTGAAAACAAAAATTCAGGAATTATGGAAAAAAAAAATAGCTTGTAACCCATTTTCATAGAGCAGTAACGTGTTCACTTTTCGGGATATGGATCTGCGTGGGGGCTTATTTTTGTTATTACTTCCAGAGCTGTTGTTTTTATTGATATAATTTGTTATAGATATCGATCTTTTGATTGCCTCTTAGATTTTATTCAGCTGTGGCGGTGGTTGAGAAACCCCATTTCTGGCATTTTGATTTTTTTTTCTCATTATGCTGTTTACAATAGGATTCATTTCCTTTATATTTTGATAGACTTGACTTTTACGAACATAGCAAAGCCAATTGTGCATTTTTTTATTTTTAATGATGGAAAAGGGGGGTCATTTGGACTTTTTATATATTTTTTTCTTTACTTTTCACTGTATTTATTATTCCCCTTAGGGACTAATTAAATCACCAAAAAATTCAGTACAAAAGTTTTCATCTTGGGCAGATCCAATTTTCAATATGTACTATATACTGTACATTATATGGATGGCTCTCAGCACTCCATACAGAAATTGCTATTTAAGTCTAGCAGATTTCAGAAACTGATTTGTGACAAAGGTGTGAAATCCTATTAAGATGCCATGAATAAATGTTTGTCTATAGGGATCTAAGGGTAACATTTCTCCTTGTGTAAAGTGATGTTCTTGACACGTCAGTGTAAGGAGACATATAGGCCATGCAATGCTCCTCTGGGATATTTAATATTCAAATGCCTCTTCAGAGAGAAGGGGATTACAACTCTAACACCACCCATTGGCAGTAACAATCTTAAAAGTCATATACAACCTTTTAACGAGCCTTGCCATATGACTTAATATAGGCTTTTATCTTAAGTCATGTGGCAGGGCTAAAAAAATGGTCAAAACTGACTTTTAGGATTGCTACTGCCAATAGGTGGCACTAGAGTTCTAATCCTCTTCCTCTCTGAAGAGGCAATTTGCATGTCTTTGGATTACTTGGTGGCTGAGTGTGATTTTTATTTATCTATTTTAATTGGTGTAGCTGAAAATAACTGGATTCAATAATTATAAGGGGTGTCCACCTAATTTCTATATATGTATTCTTATTCTAAAAGTGGTGTCATTTAGCATATGGTACACCCTACAAAATCCCCTTGAAATGAAAATCACTGTGATTCCTGTAAATGATAACCATAAGGCTGCTGTATGCAATACAGGTAACAAGTTTTTCCTGTACTTCAAGAGTGTTTATGTCACCACACAACTAAATTTTATACCTGCTCCTTGACCATAAAAAATGCCACACAATATGCCATCAGACATACAGCTGGGTTTCAGATTTATTTTGCATTATGCCCTGGCTAAAATATTGAATATTCAAATGTTACACGGCCTTTGAGGAAGTAACCTCTATAATTTTTTTTCTAATTATAGTGATTGCCCACACTGATATTAAAATTCATGACAGAATGGGTATAAATAGAAGTATAGTACAAGCTGAAGATCTGAAGATCAAGAGAGCTGAACAACATCAGACCTGGCAAAGACCACATAACGCATATACTCGTATATAAAACCACAAAAAAACTGGGAAAACGTATTGACTCGAGTATAAGTCGGGTATGCATTGTCCCCTCATCCCTATCCTGGTATGCATGGTTCCTCATCCCCATCCTTGTCTGCATGGCTGCTTATTCCCATCCTTGTTTGCATGGCTCCTCATCCCCATCCTTGTATGCATGGCTCTTTATTACTTTCCTTGTCTGCATGGCTCAATATCCCCATCCTTGTATGCATGGCTCCTTATTACTATCCTTGTCTGCATAGCTCCATATTCCCATCCTTGCCTGCATGGCTCATTATCCCCATCATTGTATGCATGGCTCCTCATCCCCATCCTGTATGCATGGCTCCTCATCCCTATCCTTGTATGCATGGCTCCTGATCCCTATCCTTGTGTAGCGCCGGCGCCAGCGTCCCTGTCCTCTGCCAGGCAGGGACGCTGTTCCCCTGCGCCAGCGTCCCTGTCCTCTGCCAGGCAGGGACGCTGTTCCCCTGCGCCAGCGTCCTCTGCCAGGCAGGACGTCGCTCCCCTTACCCTCGCTCGGCGTCCTCCTTCACCCTGCTGGGCTGCGCGCTCCTTCCCTGCCACTGGGCTTAGGGCGCGCGCGCGTGCACTCCCCCGCTCTTAAAGGGGCCGCGCGCATCTTTCAAAAAAGGTCCCCGGCCAATGCCGGAGGATTCCACCTTATATAAAGCACCTCCTCCTTAATGGAGGTGCCCGAGCAATGTTGTTGCACTGTTCACTACTCTGCTTCAGCCCTCAGGTTCCGTTACCAGTTACCTGCCTGTTTCCTGCCAGTTTGCTGTCTGCTACCTGTCCGCTAGCCTACCTGGAGGCTCCACCGTCCGACAGTCTGCCCGCCATCACCTGCCAGTCTGTCTATGACCAGCCTGCCCGTTTATCTGCTGATGTTCACCGGTTACCATCTGCTAGCCTACCTGGAGGCGTCAACGTTCGACAGTCTGTCCACCATCACCTGTCAGTCTGTCTACGGACCAGTCAGCCCGTTAAT
The DNA here is from genome assembly GCA_033576555.1 of Oophaga sylvatica. Classification (NCBI taxonomy): domain Eukaryota; kingdom Metazoa; phylum Chordata; class Amphibia; order Anura; family Dendrobatidae; genus Oophaga; species Oophaga sylvatica. Next base: position 160,501,447 of record JARQOD010000007.1, on the reverse strand, counting down.
CTGAGGACGCACATCTACCATCTGCCTGCTAGCCTACCGGGGCTAACCATCACAGGTCGTTCCTGCCTGTCTATCCAGAGACTGCCCCGGTCACTTGCCGTGACTACCTGTCTGTCTATCCAGAGACTGCCCCGGTCACTTGCCGTGACTACCTGCCTGTCTATCCAGAGACTGCCCCGGTCACTTGCCGTGACTACCTGCCTGTCTATCCAGAGACTGCCCCGGTCACTTGCCGTGACTTCCTGCCTGTCTATCCAAGACTGCCCCGGTCACTTGCCGTGACTACCTGCCTGTCTATCCAGAGACTGCCCCGGTCACTTGCCGTGACCTCCTGCCTGTCTGTCCAGAGACTGCCCCGGTCACTTGCCGTGACTTCCTGTCCGTCTTCCCCGGGCGCCACCCGCTCCTTTACAAGTAAAGCCTCCTTGTATAATAGCTCAGAGGTTCCGCCTCCCAGACCCATTACAGTTTGCTCGGGCCATGGAACCCGGTGGCACCCAAACTCCCTCGCTCTCTGACCTGTATCATGAACTGTCTCGTCAGAGGTCTCAACAGGAGTCCATCCTGGGTCACCTGCGGAATGTTAATTCCCGCCTGGACACTCTGACTGCTTCACCAGCAACCACCGCTGGCGCTATGACTCGCAATCCGGCAGTTCCGCTGCTCCACCAATTCCGTGGTTTCCGTTCCCGGACCTCGACTTCTGCACCTCCTCGTTTTGGAGGCGACCCTGCTCTGGCTCGGGGATTCATTAACCAGTGCTCCCTGCACTTTGAACTCCTGTCCCACCAGTTTAACTCCGACCGGGCCAAAATTGCCTTCATCATGTCCCATCTCACCGGAGAGGCTCTGGCCTGGCTTTAATCCTCTTTGGGAGAGAAGACCCCCTGGTGTCCGACCTGCCTGCCTTTCTATCGCCTTCCGGAAGGTATTCGACGAACCCGGACGGAAGACCTCCTCCGCATCATCTCTGCTACCCTCCGTCAGGGAAGTCTCACCGTGGGTCAATATGCCATACGGTTCCGTAACCCTGCCTCGGAGCTGGCTTGGGATAATGACGCTCTGATACTGTCTTCTAGGAGGGTCTGTCCGGTCGTATTAAAGATGAACTTGCCGGTCGGGACATTCCTACCTCTCTCGATGACCTAATAACTCTTGCCAATCGAATTGATCTACGGTTCCAGGAGCGTGCCAAAGAGGTCACCCGTGAGAGAAGGTTTCCTCGTCTAGCTCCTACTTTTCAGAAACCCGTAACTCCTTCCGTTTCTCCCAGGTACACACTTCTGAGCCTATGCAGGTCGACCAGACCAAGATGGTTAAAGCCCGTCAGGACTTACGCCGTGCCGAGGGGAGTTGCTTCTACTGTGGCAGTAAGGAGCACCTGATCCGTTACCTGTCCGGAGAGGTCGGGAAACGCCAGTGTCTAGGTTCGCTCGGAGAGGTCAACCTAGACAAGAATAAATCCTCTCCATCTCTGCTGCTGTCAGTCTCAATTCTTCTCGGTGAGAACCGTTTTTTCGAACTAGCCCAACTTGATTCTGGAGCAGCCGGGAATCTTGTTTCACAGGCTCTGGTAGAAAAATATTGCATTCCTACCAACCTCTGGATGTACCAGTATCTGTCGCTGCGTGGATGGGGGTCTCCTACCACGTCCCATCCAACTTATCACCGAATCCATAACCCTGCAGGTGGGAATGTTGCATTCTGAGAGCATCTCGTTTCATGTTCTGCCTGGACTCTCTCACGCTTTCTTATTAGGTCTACCTTGGCTCCAAAAGCATGCACCCGTGCTCGACTGGCAGACTGGAGAGATCCTTTGCTGGGGACAGGACTGTCATAAAACGTGTTGGTTCCTGTTCATCACGTCCGTCCTTCTCCTACACCAACTAATCTACCTGGGTCTCCCGATTCCATATTGGTCATTCGCTGATGTCTTTAATAAAAAGGAGGCAGAGACATTACCCCCTCACAGACCTTATGATTGCCCGATCGACCTGCTACCCGGTACTACGCCTCCCCGTGGGCGTATTTACCCATTGTCCGCTGCTGAGACCAGGTCGATGTCCGAATATATCGAGGAGAATTTGGCCAAGGGATTCATCCGGAAATCTACCTCCCCAGCGGGAGCAGTGTTGTGAATGGGTTTGAGATGAGTTCTGAGCAGAGGCTCCCTCTGGTGGTTACAAGCGGTACTAGTGAGGATTGGGAATCAGGTGTTACTGATTGGTCTTATTTAAGGAATCATTTTCGATCAGGGTTGCCGGTGATCAATTGTTCTGGTCTGAATCCTTCTTTCCAGTTCCCCTTGTAGCCTGCTGTGTCGTGTCTGCATCTCCTGCTATCAGATAAGACAATTTCTTATTTTGTGTTTTTGCTATATTTTTGCATTTTGTCCTGCACTTCTGTGGGGGCCTTCTGGGTCCCCTCCGGGGCTTTTGCCCTCTCAGTTTAGTCCAGCCACTGTGTTTTGTACTTTTGCTTTTTGCAGTTTTTTCAGTGGCTGCTGTTTTTGTTACACCAGAGAACTAATTTAGGTGGTAGAGGTCGTGTGATCTCAGGTGATTTTGAAATTAGTAGAGTTGGTGTTTTTCAGGGTTTTCTGGGATTGCAGTAAGTACCCTTCCTGTCCTTTTCTATTTAGATGTTTGGGCCCCAGCGTTTGCTCATACTATTTTCTTTCTGTGTCAGTATTTCCTCTTGTCTAACCGCCATTACATGTTTGGGGGCTTTCTATTATCTTTGGGGTTCTGCTCCGGGGCAGATAGCTTTCCTATTTCTATCTTTAGGTGTAGTTAGTTTCTCAGGCTGTGACGAGGCGTCTAGGACCATCGTAGGAACGCTCCACGCTGCCTCTAGTTGCGGTGGTTAGTCAGGGTACTGCAATCTCATAGATTCCAACTGCTCTGGTGTATTTCCTTTTTACCTGCACTCCTCAGCTACCGTAACATAACAGTATCACCGCCATAAAAATTGTATGGTACTCACAGAAGGGAAAAAATATTTTGAAGGAAGAAAAGTTGTCAGAGATATTTTTCTGTTTGTTGCATTTTTTTTTTTTTTTTTTCCCTCTGTATCTCTGGGTGCTGGGGAGGATCTTTTCTCCCAATGGAGTTTGCACAGTTGTCTGGCCGTGTGGATCAGCTTGCCACTGAGGTTCGGAGTATTGCTGCATATCTTGCTAGGTTGCCTGTTGTGGAACCTAGGATCCCCATGCCAGATTTGTTTTCAGGGGATCGAGCTAAGTTTCAGAATTTCAAAAATAATTGTAAATTGTTTCTTGCCTTAAAATCTAAGTCCTCAGGAAACGCAGCGCAGCAGGTTCAAATTGTCATCTCTCCCCTGCGCGGCGATCCTCAGGATTGGGCTTTTTCCCTGACACCTGGGGATCCTGTTTTGAGTGATGTTGATGCATTTTTTCAGGCTTTGGGGTTATTGTACGATGAGCCTAATGTCACTGATCAAGCTGAAAAAGCCTGTTGGCATTAAATCAGGGGCTTGATGACGCTGAGTTATACTGTCAGAGATACCGTAGGTGGGCAGTCCTGACCAAATGGAATGACGACGCTTTGGCGGCCCTTTTCCGGAAGGGTCTGTCGGATAATGTAAAGGATGTTATGGTGGGATTCCCTGTCCCCTCTGGTCTCAATGATTCTATGTCATTAGCGATTCAAATTGACAGACGTTTGCGTGAGCGGAGAAGTATGCGTGGAGTGGTGTTGCCTTGTGAGCCAGCTGCTGAGCCCATGCAGTGTGATGGAGTGGTGTCTGGGGCACAGCGTCATGAGTTTCGAAAGCGCAATGGGTTATGTTTCTACTGTGGTGATGCCTCTCATGCTATTTCAGTCTGCCCTAAGCGGGGAAGACGTTTTGCACGCTCAGTTGTCTTGGGTAGTGTTCAGACTAAGTTTTATTAACTGTCACTCTGATATGCTCTCTGTCCTCATTTTCTGCTCAGGCTTTCGTTGATTCTGGAGCAGCTATTAACCTGATGGATTATGATTTTGCTAAACGTTGTGGATTTCCCTTGATACCCCTACAGAAGTCTATTCCCCTACTGGGGATCGATTCTACCCCTTTGGCTGAGAATAAACCCCAGTTTTTCTACTCAGGTGATAATGAGGGTTGAACCTGATCACCAGGAGTGCTGCAAATTTTTGGTTCTATATAATCTGCATGACATTATCGTGCTGGTTTCCCTTGGTTACAGTCTCATAATCCTGTTTTGGATTGGAAATCTGTGTCTGTAACCAGTTGGGGCTGCCAATGTGTTAATACCAACACTCCTGTTTTTTCTGCCTCCCCCCAGGCTGAGGATGTTCCTGACTTTTTGTTTGATTTTTCTGATGTGTTTAGCGAAAGTAAATCTGCATCCTTACCTCCCCATAGGAGCTATGACTGCGCTATTGAATTAGTGCCAGGTAGTAAATTCCCTAAGGGTCGCCTTTTTAACTTGTCTGTACCTGAACATGACGCTATGCGGTCTTATATCAAGGAATCATTGGAGAAGGGTCATATCAGACCATCCTCTTCACCCTTAGGTGCCGTTTTTTCTTTGTGGCCAAAAAAGATGGTTCATTAAGGCCGTGTATTGATTATCGTCTCTTGAACAATATTACTGTGAAATATCAATACCCGTTACCCTTGATTTCTGACCTGTTTTCCAGGGTGAAAAACGCTACTTGGTTTACAAGCTTGACCTCAGGGGGGCGTATAACCTTATTCGCATTAAGCACGGGGATGAATGGAAGACGGCATTTAACACCCCTGAAGGGCATTTTGAGTACCTTGTGATGCCCTTTGGGCTCACTAATGCTCCTTCCGTCTTCCAGTCCTTCATGAATGACATTTTCAGGGATTTTGTGGACAAGTTTCTGATTGTTTATTTGGATGATATCTTGATTTTTTCTAATGACTGGGACTCTCATGTGAAACATGTTCGAACTGTATTCCAGATTGTGAGAGAGAATGCTCTGTATGTGAAGGGATCAAAGTGTCTTTTTGGCGTACAGAAGATCTCATTTCTGGGATTCATTTTGTCCCCATCTGTTATTGAAATGGACCCGGTCAAGGTTCAGGCCATCTGTGATTGGGTCCAACCTACTTCATTAAAGGCTCTTCAGAGATTTTTGGGTTTTGCCAATTTTTATCGTAAATTTATTGGTAATTTCTCTGTTATTGTTAAACCATTAACTGATTTGACCAGAAAGGGTTCTGATGTGGTGAATTGGCCTCCTGAGGCAGTCTCTGCGTTTCAGGAACTTAAGCAGAGATTCACTTCTGCTCCTGTTCTACGGCAGCCTGATGTTTCTCTGCCATTTCAGGTGGAGGTTGATGCCTCTGAAATTGGGGCAGGTGCCGTTTTGTCCCAAAAAGATCCAGAGATCTCTAAAAGTAACCCTTGTGCCTTTTTCTCTCGAAAATTTTCTCCTACTGAACGTAATTATGACGTGGGTAATCGGGAGTTATTGGCCATTAAGTGGGCTTTTGAAGAGTGGAGACATTGGCTGGAGGGAGCCAAACATCAGGTGGTGGTCCTTACGGACCATAAGAATCTGGTCTATCTGGAATCTGCCAAGCGACTCAATCCTAGACAGGCCAGGTGGGCCTTGTTTTTCACACGTTTTAATTTTGTGGTTTCCTTTCTTCCTGGCACTAAGAATGTTAAGGCGGATGCCCTCTCGAGGAGTTTCCTTGCGGACTCTCCTGAGCTATCTGATCCCTCTGTTATTTTGAAGGAGGGTGTAGTTCTTTCCGCCATCTCGCCTAATTTGAGACTTGCTCTGGAGGGGTGTCAGGAGGATAGGCCCGAGCGCTGCCCTGTTGGAAAATTGTTTGTCCCGGACCAATGGAAAAAGAGTGTGATGTCTGAGATTCATTGTTCCGCATTGGCTGGGCATCCCGGAATTTTTGGTACCAGAGACTTGGTTAGTCGGTCCTTTTGGTGGCCTACCTTGTCTCGCGATGTCAGGGAATTTGTGCAGTCCTGCGGGACTTGCTCTCGCTCCAAGCCTTGCTCTCGCTCTAGTGGTTTGTTGATGCCATTGCCTGTGCCCAAGAGACCATGGACCCATATCTCTATGGATTTCATTTCCGATCTTCCTGTTTCTCAGAGAATGACCACCATCTGGGTAATTTGTGATAGGTTTTCCAAAATGATACATCTTGTGCCATTACCTAAGTTGCCTTCCTCCTCTGAATTGGTGCCGTTGTTCCTTCAGCACGTGGTTCGTTTACACGGCATTCCTGAGAGCATTGTGTCTGACAGAGGAGTCCAGTTTGTTTCCAGATTTTGGAGGACTTTTTGTTCTAAACTGGGTGTTCAATTGTCTTTCTCCTCGGCATTTCATCCTCAGACCAATGGTCAAACTGAGAGAACAAACCAGACATTGGAGACTTATCTAAGATGCTTTGTGTCTGCTGATCAGGATGACTGGGTCTCTTTTTTGCCTTTGGCTGAGTTTGCTCTTAATAATAGGGCTAGCTCTGCCACTTTGATGTCTCCGTTTTTCTGTAATTCTGGGTTTCACCCTCGATTTTCTTCAGGACAGATGGAGGCTTCTGTCTGTCCAGGTGTTGACTCTGTTGTTGAGCGTATGCAGCAGATTTGGGACCAGGTAGTGGAGAGGTTGTCCCTCTCTCAGGAGAAGGCCCAGCGGTTTGCTAACCGGCATAGGACTGATGGTCCTCGGTTTAAAGTGGGGGACTTGGTCTGGTTGTCCTCAAAGAATATTCCTATGAGAGTAGCATCTCCTAAATTTAAGCCTAGGTTCATTGGACCTTATGGGATCATGGAGATTATTAATCCTGTTTCTTTTCGTTTGCTTCTTCCAGGGACATTTAAGATCCATAACGTGTTCCACAAGTCCTTGTTGAAGAGGTTTGTTGAGCCAGTGGTTCCTGCTGCTGTGCCTCCTGACCCTGTTTTGGTTGAGGGCAATCTGGAGTATGTGGTTGAGAAAATATTGGATTCTCGTTTTTCTAGACGAAGACTCCAGTATTTGGTTAAATGGAGAGGTTATGGTCAGGAAGATAATTCTTGGGTGTTTGCTTCGGACATCCATGCTAGGAGACTTATCCGTGCGTATCATAGAACTCATCCTGACCGACCTGGTTGCTCAAATGAGGGTTCGGTGACCCCTCCTCAAGGGGGGGGTACTGTTGTGAATGGGTTTGAGATGAGTTCTGAGCAGAGGCTCCCTCTGGTGGTTACAAGCGGTACTAGTGAGGATTGGGAATCAGGTGTTACTGATTGGTCTTATTTAAGGGAATCATTTTCCATCAGGGTTGCCGGTGATCAATTGTTCTGGTCTGAATCCTTCTTTCCAGTTCCCCTTGTAGCCTGCTGTGTCGTGTCTGCATCTCCTGCTATCAGATAAGACAATTTCTTATTTTGTGTTTTTGCTATATTTTTGCATTTTGTCCTGCACTTCTGTGGGGGCCTTCTGGGTCCCCTCCGGGGGCTTTTGCCCTCTCAGTTTAGTCCAGCCACTGTGTTTTGTACTTTTGCTTTTTGCAGTTTTTTCAGTGGCTGCTGTTTTTGTTACACCAGAGAACTAATTTAGGTGGTAGAGGTCGTGTGATCTCAGGTGATTTTGAAATTAGTAGAGTTGGTGTTTTTCAGGGTTTTCTGGGATTGCAGTAAGTACCCTTCCTGTCCTTTTCTATTTAGATAGTTTGGGCCCCAGCGTTTGCTCATACTATTTCTTTCTGTGTCAGTATTTCCTCTTGTCTAACCGCCATTACATGTTTGGGGGCTTTCTATTATCTTTGGGGTTCTGCTCCGGGCAGATAGCTTTCCTATTTCTATCTTTAGGTGTAGTTAGTTTCTCAGGCTGTGACGAGGCGTCTAGGACCATCGTAGGAACGCTCCACGGCTGCCTCTAGTTGCGGTGGTTAGTCAGGGTACTGCAATCTCATAGATTCCAACTGCTCTGGTGTATTTCCTTTTTTACCTGCACTCCTCAGCTACCGTAACATAACAGACTTTTACCAGATTAATTGTCCATGATAAGACAAAATACATACGAGCAAGATCCCATGGTAATTAGAAAATTGTACAAATTTTATTAAGCATAATAAATCACAACAATTTTTATAAAAAAATGCAAGATAAAAGGGACGGAAAAAATTATTCTCCTACTAGTAGATATAGCTGCGAGCAAATGAGAACAAAGTGTCCCAATCTATGTAATGATATTTATATAATCAAGAAACCTCTAACTTAGTTTCTAAATGTCAGAAAGGTTAATTTCATAACCGACCGATGACATCTCCTGTGGGGCAATAATAGAGTGAAAATCTTGGCCTTAAATTAGCCAAAAAATTATACTATCCCCATCAGGAGCTCTCAATCAAATAATAAATACAACCTGTCTTGAACTAATAAGAGGTACGCATATGTGTGCTGGAGAACGGTGTAGACCACTAATGCCGCTATACAATATCAGCCTGACCTCCAGTCATAGTCCCCATCACAAGGCAATGCGGAGCACCACGTTCAATAGACACACACACGCCCCAGGGGCAGAGGGACGGCATCTCCTTTCCATTTTCATGCTGCTAGGATCCAGGTAAATGACCCGGAGGGTCCCATCAGATAGTGTATTATTTAAACAGCGTGTGTGTGTCTATTGAACGTGGTGCTCCGCATTGCCTTGTGATGGGGACTATGACTGGAGGTCAGGCTGATATTGTATAGCGGCATTAGTGGTCTACACCGTTCTCCAGCACACATATGCGTACCTCTTATTAGTTCAAGACAGGTTGTATTTATTATTTGATTGAGAGCTCCTGATGGGGATAGTATAATTTTTTGGCTAATTTAAGGCCAAGATTTTCACTCTATTATTGCCCCACAGGAGATGTCATCGGTCGGTTATGAAATTAACCTTTCTGACATTTAGAAACTAAGTTAGAGGTTTCTTGATTATATAAATATCATTACATAGATTGGGACACTTTGTTCTCATTTGCTCGCAGCTATATCTACTAGTAGGAGAATAATTTTTTCCGTCCCTTTTATCTTGCATTTTTTATAAAAATTGTTGTGATTTATTATGCTTAATAAAATTTGTACAATTTTCTAATTACCATGGGATCTTGCTCGTATGTATTTCGTCTTATCATGGACAATTAATCTGGTAAAAGTTTGTATTGTTTAGAGCAGATACTATTTCCTATAAATTAGGCACCATTGTTTCTTTACGTAACATAACAGAGCAGGTTTCTTCTTCGTAAAAAAGAAAGATGGCTCTCTCCGTCCCTGTATTGACTACAGAGGTCTAAACCTGATCACGGTGAAGAATAAGTACCCTCTTCCGCTCATTCCAGAATTGTTTGATCGTCTGAGGGGGGCTAGAATCTTCACCAAACTGGATCTTCGTGGGGCATATAACCTAGTCCGTATCCGTCGGGGGATGAATGGAAGACGGCATTCAAAACCCGGGACGGCCACTACGAGTATTTGGTGATGCCCTTTGGTCTCTGTAATGCTCCGGCAGTCTTTCAAGAGTTGGTCAATGACATCTTCCGAGACCTTCTCTACTCCTGCGTTGTGGTGTACCTGGACGACATCTTGGTCTTCTCTCCGGATCTCCAGTCTCACCGGAGGGACGTTCGTCAGGTTCTGCTCAGGCTCAGGCAGAATCACCTCTTCGCTAAATATGAGAAGTGCCTCTTTGAGCAGACCTCGCTTCCGTTTTTGGGCTACATCATTTCTCAGACAGGCCTACGAATGGATCCGGAGAAACTGTTTGCCATCGAGAGATGGCCCCGACCGGAGGGATTGAAGGCCATTCAGCGGTTCCTGGCTTCGCCAATTATTACCGTCTCTTCATACCGCACTTCTCTTCCCGGACTGCTCCAATCTCCGCGCTCACCCGCAAGGACGCTAACCCCAAACAGTGGACGCCCGAAGCAGAGGAGGCCTTTCTTTCCTTAAAACAGGCCTTCTCTTCCGCTCCAGTGCTGCATCGCCCGGACGGCAACAAGCAGTTCTTCCTGGAGGTTGACGCTTCCTCCTCTGGAGCCGGAGCGGTACTTACTCAAAAGTCTTCCTCCGGGAGGATGGTATCTTGCGGCTTCTTCTCCAAACTCTTCTCCTCTTCTGAGCGCAATTACTCCATAGGAGACCGAGAGCTATTGGCCATCAAGTTGGCATTGGAGGAGTGGCGTTACCTACTCGAGGGGGCTCTTCATCCGGTAATCATTTACACTGACCACAAAAATTTGGCTTACCTCCAGCATGCCCAGAGACTTAACCCTCGCCAAGCCCGGTGGTCCTTGTTTTTTGCCCGCTTTGACTTTCTTTTACATTTCCGTCCGGCAGACAAGAACATCAAAGCGGATGCCTTGTCCCGGTCCTTCCTGGTGTCGGATCTCGAGGAGGAACCTAAACATATCATCGATCCCGCCAGAGTGATGCAGGTGGCTCAGGTGAGTCTAAATCGTCTCCCTCCTGGTAAGACGTTCGTATCGGTACCCGATCGGGAGAGGATCCTACACTGGGGTCATTCGTCTAAAATTGTCACGCGGTCTTATGATATGTGTACGATGTCAGTAAACTATTCTTAAAAGAACAACACTCTATACAACATATAGATTAGCAACATCAGCATGTAAATATAGAATAGATTTACCTGACACGATATCCGTTGAACTCAGGGTTAATCTTGAGGACTTGATACACTGTCACAGGAAAGAGGAGGACCGGGGTCTAACCTGACCCTAAACTGGGGTCCTAACTAATCCCTCACCTTGGAGGTACTGATAAAGGTTCAGAGGTCCAAGTCTCCAGCCTAACCCTGTCTCCTATCAGTCCCTGAACCCTGTAATCAGTCCTAAGAAGGATACTGATTACCACCAAAGGAATATGGGCTGATCTCTGCTAAATACACAGATTAGACATATTAGACAGACTGGAGAAAACACAGACTTGCATACACACTCAAACACAGAAGGAACATAAATGATCTGGGATATTAAACTCTAAGCAAGGTGAGCTTAAAACAACTAAGGAGCTCTTTAACTTAAGTCTATACAGATACAATCCTATCTGTGGTCTGCATGAAGAATTTCACTGGCAACTCCCAACACAGACAACCAGAGATTTAAAGGAAACCAATCAACAAATAATTAATTGCAGCCGGGAGAAACTGCACCCAGTCCCAGAACTGAGCACAGACAGAATTAACTCCCTAACTGCCAAACACAAAGAAACAGCAACTCAGCTATGAGAAGTCAGAATGTGCAACCGCGACGATCTTCGTGGCAATGCACACATGACAGTACCCCCCCTTCTACGAGGGGCCTCCGGACCCTCAGGGCCAGGTTTGCCCGGGTGAGTTCTGTGGAAGGTCCGCACCAAACGATCTGCGTTAATGTCAGACGCAGGAACCCACGTCCTCTCCTCTGGACCATACCCCTTCCAATGCACCAAGTACTGAAGGGACCGGCGATTCAGACGTGAGTCAATGATCTTTGACACTTGAAACTCCAAGTTACCATTGACCACCACTGGAGGAGGAGGTAGAGGTGATGGTATGACTGGTGCCACGTACCTCTTAAGTAATGACTTGTGGAACACATTGTGGATTTTAAACGTAGGAGGGAGGTCCAGACGAAATGCCACAGGATTAATTATGGAACTGATCCTGTACGGCCCGATGAATCTGGGGCCCAGCTTCCAGGAGGGAACTTTAAGTTTTATATTCCTGGTAGACAACCATACCAGATCGTTCACATTAAGATCTGGACCAGAAACTCTCCTCCTATCAGCCATACGTTTATAACGGTTCCCCATAGCACTCAGATTATTCAATACACCTCTCCACACTGAAGCAAGTGACGACGAGAAACGCTCCTCCTCAGGAACCCCAGAAGGGACCCCCCCATTGAATGTACAAAACTGGGGATGAAAACCATATGCCCCAAAAAACGGGGACTTACCAGTGGACTCGCTCCGCCTGTTGTTAAGAGCGAACTCTGCCAGAGGCAGGAAAGAAGACCAGTCCTCCTGGTTCTCTGAGACAAAACACCGAAGATAAGTCTCTAGGCTTTGATTCAGACGCTCTGTCTGACCATTGGTCTGCGGATGAAAAAGCCGAGGAAAATGACAATTGCATCCCCCGACGTAAACAAAATGCCCTCCAAAACTTGGACACAAACTGAGACCCCCTATCTGACACCACATCAGAAGGCAACCCATGAAGTCTCACAATCTCCCCAATGAACACCTGCGCCAGAGTTTTAGCATTAGGGAGGGCAGGAAGAGCAATGAAATGTGCCATCTTACTGAACCTGTCAACAACCACCAGTATGACAGTCTTCCCTGACGACTGAGGAAGGTCCGTGATGAAGTCCATAGACAAATGAGTCCATGGACGCTCCGGAAGTTTCAAGGGTAAGAGGGTCCCAGACGGACGGGTATGAGGGGTCTTAGAGCGAGCACAAACCCCACAGGACGCGACAAAAGTTAAAACATCTTTATTAACGTTAGGCCACCAAAACCGGCGAGAAAGGAGATCTAAAGTAGCCTTACTCCCTGGATGTCCTGCTAAAGCAGAATTATGATGTGCCTCAATAACCTTTTGTCTCAACTGATTTGGGACAAACAGTCTCCCTGGAGGTCCTGCAGGGGCGTCCCCCTGAGCCTCTAACACCTCCTCCTCAAGCTCAGAACATACAGCCGACACTACCACCCCCTCCTGAAGGATAGGAATCGGGTCATCCATTTTCCCGGCCCCTGGGAAACTGCGAGACAAGGCATCCGCCTTAACATTCTTAGATCCAGGGCGATAAGTGACAACAAAATTAAACCTGGTAAAAAACAACGACCATCGAGCTTGTCTGGAATTCAGACGCTTAGCAGATTCCAAATACAGCAGGTTCTTGTGATCAGTAATGACGGTGACCGGGTGGACTGCCCCCTCCAAAAAGTGACGCCATTCTTCAAAAGCCAACTTAATGGCCAAAAGTTCCCTATTGCCGATATCATAATTCCTTTCGGCGGACGACAATTTTTTAGAAAAGAAAGCGCACGGATGCCATTTACCAGGGGACGGACCCTGGGACAATATTGCACCCACCCTACGTCAGACGCGTCCACCTCCACAACGAACGGCTGTGATGCATCTGGTTGGATGAGAACGGGTGCCGAAGCAAAACATTTTTTCAAAGAGGAAAAAGCTTGGCAAGCTTTGTCCGACCATTTAGAAAAATCCGTCCCTTTTCTTGTCATGTCAGTGAGAGGTTTGACAACAGATGAGAAATTACAAATAAATTTCCGGTAGTAGTTAGCAAACCCCAGAAAACGCTGCAGAGCCTTAAGATCCTCTGGCTGATCCCATTCAAGCACTGCTCTCACCTTTTCAGGGTCCATACGGAAACCGGAGGCTGACACCAAGAAACCCAAAAACTGAAGTTCCTGTACGGCGAATACACACTTTTCCAGTTTGGCGTATAGTTTATTGTCTCGCAAGATCTGCAACACCTGTCTCACATGCTCCTGGTGAGACCCAAGATCTGGTGAGTAAATTAAAATGTCATCCAAATATACGACCACAAACAGCCCCACCAGATGACGAAAAATGTCATTAACAAAATGTTGGAACACTGCTGGTGCAGTAGTCAGACCAAAAGGCATGACAAGGTTCTCATAATGTCCCTCCGGCGTGTTAAACGCCGTTTTCCACTCATCCCCCTCTTTTATCCTAATCAGATTATACGCCCCCCTGAGATCCAATTTAGAGAACCATTTGGCGCCAACAATTTGATTGAAGAGATCAGGAATCAGAGGGAGTGGATACGGATCTCGAACAGTAATCCGATTAAGTTCGCGGAAATCCAAGCAAGGGCGTAGGCCTCCATCTTTTTTCTTCACAAAGAAGAACCCCGCGGCCACTGGGGAAGATGAAGGTCTAATATGCCCTTTGGCCAGACTCTCCGAAATATAATCTTTCATAGCCTGCCTCTCAGGACCAGAAAGGTTATATAACCTAGCTTTAGGTAACTTAGCATCAGGAAGTAAATTAATAGAGCAGTCATACACGCGATGAGGAGGCAACTCCTGACACCCCTCCTCAGAGAACACATCCCCAAAGTCCTCCAAAAAAGGAGGCAAAGTACTAGGCACGACCGCACTGATGACTGTGTTCATGCAGTTACTTTTGCAAAACTCCCCCCATTGGCTTATATCTCTGGACTGCCAATTAATCACAGGGTTATGTTTAACCAACCAAGGAAGTCCCAACACAATAGGAGTAGGTAGACCCTCCAACACATAACAAGATAATAGTTCCCTATGTATTGCCCCTACCCGAAGGTCAATGTTATGAACCTCATGAACAAAGCTACCTTGGCCGAGAGGCCTGGCGTCAATGGAGAATATAGGGATCGGTTTGACCAATACACTCAGATGCATACCTTGAGCCTGAGCAAACTGAGCGTCAACCAGATTAGCCCCGGACCCACTATCAAGAAGAACAGAAAATCTCTCCACTCTCGTACCAACCACCACCTCCACTGGTACAAGGAACTGAGAAGAACTAGCGGACGAAATACATACTCCCAGGTTGTCGTCCACCACACAACCTGGGATTAACAGTTTTCCGGCGACTTTTTGCTCAACAAGGCACGGGATGGACATCCCCAACAAAATGTCCCTCTTTCCCGCAGAAGAAACACCTTCTAGTCCTGCGGCGTACCGCCAATCCCCTCCTACGAAATGATGTCCCTCCCAACTGCATAGGCTCCTCCGAACAGACAAGGGGAACCTCAACATAAGGGACTTTAGTAGTAGGTGGAGTAACAACAGGGGGCGGAGTTACCTCGCACCTCTCCCGGAGCCGTCTATCAGTACGGATAGCTAGGGCCATAGCAGCCTCCAGTGATGGAGGAGAATCATACTGAGCCAAAACGTCCTTTAATTTGTCAGAAAGCCCATGACAAAACTGGCTTCTAAGAGCTGGGTCATTCCACTGAGTATCTGTGGCCCATCTACGGAACTCAGAAGCAAATTCCTCCGCCGGACGATCTCCCTGCTGTATCTTACGTAATTTTGTCTCAGCAAGAGAGACCCGATCTGGGTCATCATATACCAAACCCAGGGCAGTAAAAAATCGATCTACTGACTGTAGAGCCGGGGATCCCGGAGGAAGGGAGAAGGCCCAGGATTGAGGGTCCCCTTGTAGGAGCGAGATAACAATTCCCACTCTCTGCTCTTCACTCCCTGATGATCGAGGCCGAAGCCGAAAATACAATTTACATGCTTCCCTGAAGGTAAAAAATTTGTCTCGCCCACCAGTGAACCTGTCCGGGAGAGCTACTTTAGGTTCAAATCTGGTTTGCTCCGAGGGAGACAAAACTTTGGACTTAATGTCCGTCAGCTCCATGGATAATCCCTGCAACTGCAGAGCCAGCTGGGCTACTGGATCCATGGCAACTGGGAATAATTTTATGGGCCAGTGAAAATGTCACGCGGTCTTATGATATGTGTACGATGTCAGTAAACTATTCTTAAAAGAACAACACTCTATACAACATATAGATTAGCAACATCAGCATGTAAATATAGAATAGATTTACCTGACACGATATCCGTTGAACTCAGGGTTAATCTTGAGGACTTGATACACTGTCACAGGAAAGAGGAGGACCGGGGGTCTAACCTGACCCTAAACTGGGGTCCTAACTAATCCCTCACCTTGGAGGTACTGATAAAGGTTCAGAGGTCCAAGTCTCCAGCCTAACCCTGTCTCCTATCAGTCCCTGAACCCTGTAATCAGTCCTAAGAAGGATACTGATTACCACCAAAGGAATATGGGCTGATCTCTGCTAAATACACAGATTAGACATATTAGACAGACTGGAGAAAACACAGACTTGCATACACACTCAAACACAGAAGGAACATAAATGATCTGGGATATTAAACTCTAAGCAAGGTGAGCTTAAAACAACTAAGGAGCTCTTTAACTTAAGTCTATACAGATACAATCCTATCTGTGGTCTGCATGAAGAATTTCACTGGCAACTCCCAACACAGACAACCAGAGATTTAAAGGAAACCAATCAACAAATAATTAATTGCAGCCGGGAGAAACTGCACCCAGTCCCAGAACTGAGCACAGACAGAATTAACTCCCTAACTGCCAAACACAAAGAAACAGCAACTCAGCTATGAGAAGTCAGAATGTGCAACCGCGACGATCTTCGTGGCAATGCACACATGACAAAAATAGCTGGCCACGCTGGTCAGAAAAAGACCCTCCAGCTCATTACCCGGCATTACTGGTGACCTACCCTGCACAAGGACGTAATAGACTTTGTTTCTGCCTGTGCCTCCTGTGCCCGCAACAAAGTTCCGAGACACCTGCCTGCCGGCCGCCTTCTTCCGCTTTCTGTACCCGCTGCCCCCTGGCAGCATATAGCCATGGACTTCATAACTGATCTTCCCGTCTCTGCTGGTTGTACGGTCATTTGGGTGGTCGTTAGACCGATTTTCCAAGATGGCTCACTTCATTCCCCTGCCAGGCCTTCCATCAGCACCCGAGTTGGCTAAAGACTTTATCCGCCACATCTTCCGTCTTCATGGTCTGCCTCGTCACATTGTGTCGGATCGTGGGGTACAGTTCACCTCACGTTTCTGGAGAGCCACTTGTAAGTTGCTAGACGTCTCCCTGGATTTCTCCTCCGCCTACCACCCACAGTCCAATGGTCAAGTGGAGCGGATCAATCAGATTCTGACCAGTTATCTCCGGCACTTCGTTAATGCCCACCATTCTGATTGGGTGGATCTCCTGCCATGGGCCGAATTTTCTTACAACAATCACGAGAGCGAATCTTCCTCCAAATCTCCGTTTTTTGTAGTCTTCGGTCAGCATCCTCGGATCCCTGTTCCGTCTCCACCACTGTGGACAATCCAGCTGCGGAATCTCTTGTTAACAAATTTTCCTCCATATGGGAGAGTACCCGGTCCGCACTCATTCTGTCATCCGAGCGCATGAAGAAACATGCTGACAAAAAACGTCTGGATTCCCCTCAATTCCGTCCTGGAGATAAGGTCTGGCTCTCGTCCAAGTATGTCCGGCTCAAGATTCCTTCCTACAAGTTAGGTCCTCGGTTCATCGGTCCTCTGGAGGTTATCAGTCAGATCAACCCGGTGTCCTATAAATTGAGACTCCCGGCCAATTTGCGGATTCCTAACTCCTTCCATGTATCTCTCCTCAAACGGTGGTTCTTAACTCTTTTGTCAAGCCTACAGGTTCACCTCCTGCTCCAGTTTCTGCTGAAAACGAATTTGAGGTAGAGAACATTCTGGCCACCAAAAGGGTAAGGAGAAAGACCTATTTTCTGGTGGATTGGAAGGGGTTTGGTCCTGAGGTGAGAACGTGGGAGCCTCGGGAGAACATCCATGCCCCTCTCATCCTAGCTAAATTTCTTTCTGGCCTAAAAAAGGGGGGCCTAAAGGGGGTGTACTGTAGCGCCGGCGCCAGCGTCCCTGTCCTCTGCCAGGCAGGGACGCTGTTCCCCTGCGCCAGCATCTCTGTCCTCTGCCAGGCAGGGACGCTGTTCCCCTGCGCCAGCGTCCTCTGCCAGGCAGGGACGTCGCTCCCCTTACCCTCGCTCGGCGTCCTCCTTCCACCCTGCTGGGGCTGCGCGCTCCTTCCCTGCCACTGGGCTTAGGGCGCGCGCGCGTGCACTCCCCCGCTCTTAAAGGGGCCGCGCGCATCTTTCAAAAAAGGTCCCCGGCCAGTGCCGGAGGATTCCACCTTATATAAAGCACCTCCTCCTTAATGGAGGTGCCCGAGCAATGTTGTTGCACTGTTCACTACTCTGCTTCAGCCCTCAGATTCCGTTACCAGTTACCTGCCTGTTTCCTGCCAGTTTGCTGTCTGCTACCTGTCCGCTAGCCTACCTGGAGGCTCCACCGTCCGACAGTCTGCCCGCCATCACCTGCCAGTCTGTCTATGACCAGCCTGCCCGTTTATCTGCTGATGTTCACCGGTTACCAGTCTGCTAGCCTACCTGGAGGCGTCAACGTTCGACAGTCTGTCCACCATCACCTGTCAGTCTGTCTACGGACCAGTCAGCCCGTTAATCTGAGGACGCACATCTACCATCTGCCTGCTAGCCTACCGGGAGGCTCAACCATCACAGGTCGTTCCTGCCTGTCTATCCAGAGACTGCCCTGGTCACTTGCCATGACTACCTGTCTGTCTATCCAGAGACTGCCCCGGTCACTTGCCGTGACTACCTGCCTGTCTATCCAGAGACTGCCCCGGTCACTTGCCGTGACTACCTGCCTGTCTATCCAGAGACTGCCCCGGTCACTTGCCGTGACTTCCTGCCTGTCTATCCAGAGACTGCCCCGGTCACTTGCCGTGACTACCTGCCTGTCTATCCAGAGACTGCCCCGGTCACTTGCCGTGACCTCCTGCCTGTCTGTCCAGAGACTGCCCCGGTCACTTGCCGTGACTTCCTGTCCGTCTTCCCCGGGCGCCACCCGCTCCTTTACAAGGAAAGCCTCCTTGTATAATAGCTCAGAGGTTCCGCCTCCCAGACCGTTACACCTTGTATGCATGGCTCCTCATCCCTATCCTTGTATGCGTGGCTCCTCATCCCTATCCTTGTATGCGTGGCTCCTCATCCCTATCCTTGTATGCGTGGCTCCTCATCCCTATCCTTGCATGTGTGGCCCCCACGAGAAAAGCATAAAAAAAATCTTCCTACTTACCTTCCCTACATGCCTCGCAGCATTTTGTTCCAGTGCCAGCAGCTCCTGCAGCCGGGCAGTCACATATCCTCGCTCATTAAGGGAATGAATATTCATTCCCTTAATGAGCAGGCACCACGATAACTCGGCGCTGCTGGAAGCCAGCGGCTGCTGCTGTAACTGTGCGCCCTATAAGAGAAATGAATATTAATTGCCAGTGCAGTGAATATTCATTTCTATTTAGCAGCAGGCACAGTTACAGCTGCAGCCGCCAGCTCATGTGACCCGATGCTTCGCCGCTCCCCCTCCCCCGCCGTCTTCTGTCACAATGAGTCGTGTATAAGCCGAGGGGGGTATTTTCAGCACAAAAAATGTGTTGAAAAATTTGTCTTATACACGAGCATCTACGGTACTCATGCAAAAGCATGGAGTTTATGCAACAATTGTACAGCTTTTTTGACTTCACATGATGGGGGCCTAATATGCTAATTTCCTCTTTAACTAAGAGGGGCATTAGCAATGACTCATCACTGTGAATATTTTCTTTTCTTTCCTTTTGTTTTGTTTCTTTTGTTTTTGCAGGACGTTGCCAATCACAAAAAGGCAGCATTATTCTAAAAAAAAAATCAAATGCAGCAGAGGTCAGAACTGGCTTTTTCAGTGTGATGTGGTAAAATTATTGTGTCTTACCTTATCACAGTGAGATCTTCTTACTCCCAATACAGCTCTCCTCTCCTGGCACTGTCAAGTAAGCCATTCATAATGTAATGAGTTGACACAACAGTTTCAGCAGAGGAGAGCAGTAGTGTGTGAGCTGCATGTCACGTGCAACAGGTATTGTGGGATTATTTCCTAAACCTGGGATACCAGCGTGTTATGACATTACAGTGCAGCTCTCCTCCTGGAACTTGTAAGCACCAG
>JARQOD010000007.1:160457743-160481714 GCA_033576555.1 Oophaga sylvatica | reverse complement strand
GAATGAGGAGATCTTAGTCTAATGAGATTAGATTTCACACTCCAAACTATTTACACGTACATGTAGATCTATCAAAGACAAGTCCAGCTATACCTTTACATGTCCAGTCCATTCCTCCATTACTAAGAAATCAGCTTTTCCATTGATATGCAAATGAGGCAGAACTGTTTCATAGTTTGAAGAAAGTTGAACATAAAAGTGTGTAGCCCAGTACCTAGATATCCACTAATCTGGGTCAGTTGGCCTAAAAAAATATTTTCTGAAAAGGCTTTTCCTCCACTTTAACACAAACTCCATAAGGTTCCCCTGGTTCCCTAACCAGAATTAGTATCTCTGTTTTGAGCTCCCACATAGTATCAATATCCCTAAGGGTATGTTTCCACGGTCCGGAAACAGTCAGGAATTGGTGCGTGTTTGACGCTGTGCGCTGGCGCAGCGTCAAACACGCAGCGTCCAGATGTTACAGCATAGTGGAGGGGATTTCAAGAAATCCCGTCTCCACTATGCTTACAAACACGCAGGCGGAAGACCTGCGTTTCCGGACATGCGGCGCATCTTTTTAGACCGCAGCATGTCCTATTCCCTTGCGGTGACGTTTTGTGCCGCAAGGGAAATAACACAGGGCTATGCAGCCCTGTGGTCATTCCGGATGTGTTCCATGAACACATTCGGATTGACCGCACGTTCAAAAGGGGACGGGGTTTTGGGCGGAGCGGACTTTCCGCTCTGTCCAAAGCGCTCTGTTTCCGGAATGTGGAAACACAGCCTAAGGGCTCATACTCACTTGCGCCAAAAACAGATGATATTCAGCCGAAAAAAAATCGGATTCAAATCTGACCAATGTTATTCAATAGGTGACATCTCATTTGCAATTTTTTTCTCAGCCGAAATTGGTGTGAGAAAAAAATCGCAGCATGCTGCGATTTGATGCGATTTTGGCATGATAATCGCCAATGCAAGTCAATGGGTGCGAGAAATCATCGCACAGCACTCGCACCATGTGAGTGCTGTCCGATTTATACGCACCAGTTTCCTTTGAAAAGCCGGCAATTCATCCCCGGCTACTGTAAAATCACACTGACAGCTCACAAAACACTAGATACATACATGTAGAATACATATATTATATATATATATATATATATATATATATACATGTCATTGTGACACACATATATATATATATTTATAGTTCATTCACTTCTACATACTGTAATAGCCGCTAATTCAATTGCCGGCTTTTGTGAAATCACAGAAGCCGACATGAAATGATACATTGTTTACATACAGTTAACCATGTCATTTCATGTATTTTGATATATGGTTTTAACTTACAATTACATAAGTATATGTGTGCAAAATTTTAGACATGTAGGGGTTAATTAAAGGTGTAAATTTGTTGAAAAAAAATGCGTGGGCTCCCGCTGTATTTTCTCCACCAGACAGACAAAGCAAGCGAGTGGGGGCAGATAATAATAGCCTAGGAAGGGTACATTTTTTTTGTGCCCCCCCTGGCTACTAACATCTACCCCCAGACACCCCAGAAAGGGCAAATCTCTAATTAGATTAGCCCTTTCTGGCACTTTGCCCGTCTATTCCCATTGCCTTGTAGCGGTGGCGAATGGGTTAATAAGGGGTTAAAGCCACCTTGCAATTGAAAGGTCACTTTAAGCCAGGTTAATAATTGAGAGCTGTCAATTAGACAACTATCAATTATTAATCCTATTGTATGAAAGAAAAATCAAACACACACACTTTAATAAAAAAGAAGTTTAATGAAATAATCAGTTTTTGACCATATTTTATTTTCCTGCTAAAACCATTTCCTGTAATAAAAATAAAATAAAAAAGCAAAATTATTCTTACCTATCCGATGCACAGTCAGGTCCCACGCTGTAATCCATCAGAAAGGGTTAACAGGTTACAGCTAGCAGGGAGCTAATGCTGCCTGCTGAGCTGTTACCCCACGAATGAATAAGTTCCTCTCCCGGCGAAAGGAGAGGAAGTGATTCATGTGTGAAGCTTAAATGATTTATTCCCACTTTCACTTCAGGTCAGGTCACCCTGACCTGACCTAAAGTGAAAGTGGGACGCAATCAATTAAGCTTCATTCATTAATCACATCCTCTCCTGTCAGCAGGAGATAAGCTCATTCATTCAGGAGCTTTCAGCTGAGCAGGCAGCATTACTTGCGCTGCTTGGCTGAAAGCTAGTTAACCCTTGGTGAATGATTACAGCGTGGGACGTGACAGATCGCCGGATAGGTAAGAATAATGTTGTTTTATTATTTTTTCTTTATTATAGGAGATCAAGGGCTTCGCAGGGATTAAGAGTTAAATAAAAGATGGTCAAAAAAATGTGTTTTTATTTCATTAAAATTATTTATTCTTAAAGTGTGTGTGTGTTTTTTTTTTATTTACTTCAATAGGATTAATAATTGATAGTTGTCTAATTGACAGCTCTCAATTATTAACCTGGCTTAAAGTCACCTTTCAATTGCAAGGTGGCTTTAACCCCTTATTAACCCATTCGCCACCGCTACAGGGCAATGGGAATAGATGGGCAAAGTGTCAGAAAGGGCTAATCTAATAATAGATTTGCCTTTTCTGGGGTGTCTGGGGGCAGATGTTAGTAGCCGGGGGGGCACAAAAAAATGTACCCTCCCTAGGCTATTATTATCTGCCCCCACTCACTGGCTTTGTCTGTCTGGTGGAGAAAATACAGCGGGAGCCCACGCATTTTTTTTCAACGAATTTACACCTTTAATTAACCCCTACATGTCTGAAATTTTGCACACATACACTTAAGTAATTGTAAGTTAAAACCATATATCAAAATACATGAAATGACATGGTTAACTGTGTGTAAACAATGTATCATTTCATGTCGGCTTCTGTGATTTCACAAAAGCTGGCAATTGAATTAGCGGCTATTACAGTATGTAGAAGTGTATGAACTATAAATATATTGTGAGACAGTGAAGGGGTGCGTACTGGACGGGGTGTATATCTCCCCCAGGTTTCTTAGCTGGGGCGCATAAAAGTAGGTTGTCAGTGCGGTGTTCACTCCATTCCCATCTGGGACAGGTTTGCAGTTCAGCCCAGAGTGAACACAGCTGCTTAATTAGACAGCCATAAGTACCTGCTTGGAAGTTCAGAGGGGGCTCTCTTTCTCAGTCTGGATCTGACTTCAGACGCCATTGGAGCCTCATGTGAGCTGCACGCTGGTAACTACTGAACATATGTGTTGTTTTGGGCACAGCCTGGTAGAGGCTGGACCCGGATAGAGAGGGAAATCTATATATGTGTAATTAGTGGCTAGACAAGCCTAGGTTTTCTGTTTATGCTTTATTTTTATCTGTTTGCTGTGAACTTTAATAAAGCTGGTTGCGGCCAGTTTTCACCAGAACTGCTGTCTGAATGAACTGTTTCGTGCCACTCTGTCTACCCAGACAGCGATCCTAGAGCTATATCCCCTGAAAAGCTTACAATTGGTGCTTGAATGCTGGGGCAGCACAGTGGCTGAAGACTTTGAAAAAAAAAAAAAAAGGTGTCTGCACCGCAAAACTGAACCTATTGTGGAGAAGACTGTGGAGTGTATATGTCTTGGGTGAAGGCTGTCAGCCAGCCCAAGATGTCCGGCAGTATGGAGGAGCTCGTTAAGCAGCTGGCCCAGAACCAGCAGGCCATGCAGCAGCAACATTAGCAGGCCATGCAGCAACAACAGCAGAGCATGCAACAGGCCCAGCAGGCCATGCAGCAGCAACAGCAGGCCATGCAGCAACAACACCTAGAGGCCCAGCAGAGCCAGCAGCAACAGCAGGAAACCAACCGGTTGTTACTGGAGCAGCTTGCAGCCCTAAAAAAAACTCCTAGCACCTCGTCCCCGAATGAAGACGCCGGGTTACCGGCATTATCCGCTGTAAAGAAGGCGGTAAAACAGACTCTGCAGAAGATGACGCCTCATGACAATGTGGAGGCATATCTGGCTATATTTGAGAGACTGGCAGAGAAGGAGAATCTGCCACAATCTGAATGGGCTATGGTGGTCGCGCCCTATTTGACTGGGGAACCCCAAAAAGCCTATTTTGACCTCAGCGAGCAGGACAGCAAAAACTATACTAAGTTGAAAGCGGAGATTCTTGCCCGCCTGGGTGTGACGAGGGCAGTCCGTGCCAGGAGGGTCCATAACTGGAGATACAGGCGAGACAAGCCTGCTCGCTCACAAATCTATGACTTGATTTCTTTGGTAAAGAAGTGGTTGGAACCTGACGTCAGCACCCCTGCCCAAATGGTTGAAAAGGTGGTGCTGGACCGGTACATCTGGGCCCTTCCCCCTGAGGTCCAGCTCTGGGTCGGACAGGGAGACCCCAAAGATGCCGATCAACTGGTCAGTCTGATAGAAAGGTATTTCGCCACCAAAGACTATGTACGTGACCAGCCGTCCGAGCGATCATCAGTTCGGAATACCCGGCCTCCGTCATCTCCCGGTAAGAGGGTTCCAGCTGTGGGGGCAAGGGGGGCTGTTGATAGTCCGGGTCAGCCCCGAGGGGACATGTATGAGCGAAAGGGTGATACTTACCTACCAGGAGACCCCAGACCTAGGAAGGTCTCCCCGTCTGAACACCCTGATCTGAGACAGTGTTGGAGATGCCGTGAACAAGGTCATATTTCAGCCAATTGTCCACTAGTGGGGGAACCTATGGACTGTGACGCTGGACAGTCTCTCTCGTTCCTCGCCGAGCCCGTGTGCGTGGCCACCCTAGTCGAGGAGACTGGCCCACAGCTGTGTCAGGTCGTGATAAATGGGTGCCCAGTATAGGCCCTACTCGACTCAGGAAGTCGAGTGACTCTGATACATGCTAGTCTGGCTGATAGGGACTTCATCACAGGTAGGCACCTAAGCGTGGTGTGCATACATGGAGACATCAAAGTCTACCCAGTAACCTCCTCAGACTTCGTCACAAAACTCGGGGAGATCTCATATGAAGTGGGGGTAGTGAAGAACCTGATGCATCCCGCCATATTGGGTCGTGACTTTCCCCTGTTTTGAGGTCTTTGGAAAAAAAATGTTTCTGCTGGACAGTGTGATGAAGCTCCTACTGAGGGTGTGCAGTCCCGAGGGGCGGAACACAATGCTAGTGGGCCGTTAAACTTATGTGATGATAATGATAATAATGGTGATGATAATGACCATGATAATGATGATGACCATGATAATGATGATGATCATGATAATGATGATGACCATGTGTCACGCTGTATAGCAGATATATATATATGTGATGTCAGTAATCTATATCAAAAGGGCAACATCCTATATAACATGCGCATAGATATATGATAACATAGAATTACCTGACAATGTCCAGTGGGTCAATACGGAATCCGTTATACACTGTCTCCGGCTAGAGGGTGACCGGGGTCTATGCTGACCCTAAACTGGGGTCCTAACTAATCCCTCTACCTGGAGGTACTGTTAAAGGTACAGAGGTCCAGGCCACCAGCGTAAACCCTGTCTCCTATCAATCCCTGCCAACTGTAATCTAGTCCTAAGAAGGACCCTGATTACCACCAAAGGGAATGAACAGGTAACGGTTAATGAACAGAAAGACATACAAGAAAGACAAGAAATAAAGTAAATAAAGTCTTACATACAACACTCACACACAGTAGGAACACCTAAGGTCTCAGAGATAAACTATAAGCTGTAAGA
Source organism: Oophaga sylvatica (assembly GCA_033576555.1). Classification (NCBI taxonomy): domain Eukaryota; kingdom Metazoa; phylum Chordata; class Amphibia; order Anura; family Dendrobatidae; genus Oophaga; species Oophaga sylvatica. The sequence goes on along the minus strand of JARQOD010000007.1, from coordinate 160,475,999 downwards.
GTAAAAACAACTAAGGAGCTCTTAGCTTAAGTATTCTCAGAACCGATCCAGTCTGCTAGACTACATGAATGCTTTCACCGGCATCTAACACCCAGACTGGCAGGGATATAAAGGAAGCTAATTAGAACATAATCAAAAGCAGCCGGGCGAGGCTGGACCTAGTCTTAGCAAATAGCTAGGTAAAATTAACTCTCTCATTACCAAACACAAAGTAACAGCAACTCAGCTGCGAGAAGTCAGAATGTGCAATCGCGACGATCCTCGTGGCGATGCACCCATGACACCATGATAATGATGCTGATGCTGATAGTAATCACGATAATGATATTGATAATGATGATGACTGTAAAAAAAATGAATTTCCATTTCAGGTGATGTTGGGGGAGGGGGAGGATGTTTCTCTAGAACAGAATGTCCCTGACCTACCAGTGTCCCGTGGCAATTTTGGGAGTGAGCAATTGCAAGACCCCACTCTTAAACATGCCAGGGAGAATATAACTGTTCTGAATGAGATCCCACAAGAGCCCGGCTCTGATGAAAAATTTCCCCATTTTGCATGAACAATGACCTGCTATACAGGGTCACTAAAGTAAAGGGAGAGGCCGTGAGTCAGCTCCTAGTACCTAAGCCATATAGAAGTATGGTGTTAGGTTTGTCCCATAACCACGTGCTGGGTGGGCACCTGGGGATGGACAAAACCCAGGAAAGAATTCTTCAGAGGTTTTACTGGCCCGGGGTTTATCGAGATGTGGAGGATTATTGCAAAACCTGCCCCTCGTGTCAGATAAATGCTCCGGTGTCTCACTTCCGGAGTCCATTAATCCCGCTGCCGGTTATAGAAATACCCTTTGAAAGGGTAGCAATGGACTTGGTAGGTCCTATTGTAAAATCAGCCAGGGGACACCAATACATCTTAGTTGTACTCGATTATGCAACCCGGTACCCCGAGGCGGTCCCTTTAAGAAATATGGCATCTAAAAATATTGCACGGGAACTCTTTCATATGTTTTCCAGGACAGGAATTCCTAAAGAGATTCTCACGGACCAAGGCACACCTTTTATGTCCAAAGTGATGAAGGAACTGTGTAAGTTGCTTAAAATCTCGCACATTCGGACATCTGTGTATCACCCCCAGACGGATGGGTTGGTTGAACGTTTTAATAAAACATTAAAACATATGTTAAAGAAAGCAGTAGAGAAAGATGGGCGGGACTGGGACTACCTGTTACCCTACTTATTGTTTTCGGTCAGAGAGGTCCCCCAGGCCTCTACGGGATTTTCTCCCTTTGAGTTGGTGTATGGTCGGCATCCGCGGGCTTGCTGGACATAGCCAAGGAGGTTTGGGAAACCGAGACAACTCCATACAAGAGTGTTATAGAGCATATTGCTCAGATGCAAGAGAGGATGGCTAAAATTATGCCATTGGTGAAGAATCATCTGCAGAGAGCCCAAGAAGCTCAAAGCAGAGTCTATAATCGGTCAGCAAAAATTAGGTCTTTCAACCCCGGGGATCGAGTCCTAATTCTAATTTCCACGGTGGAAAGTAAGTTTTTGGCCAAGTGGCATGGTCCATACGAGATCGTACAAAAAGTGAGCGAGGTTACTTACAAAGTACACCAACCCGGGAGACGGAAGCCCTACCAGGTATATCATATCAATCTGATCAAGCCCTGGAGGGACAGAGAGGCATTGTTGGCCTCGGGGGTAGTAGAGAAAGGGGTAAAACCATCTCTACCTCCTGTGACCATGGGAGAGACGTTGTCCATGCACCAAAAACAGGAAGTGCGGGAGTTTCTGCAGAAAAATCAGAAAAGATTTTCTGACTTGCCCGGCCGGACTTCTCTAATAAAACACCATGTCGAGACCGAGCCCGGTACTAAGGTCAAGATAAAACCGTACAGACTCCCAGAAGCCCGTAGAAAGATAGTCTCTGCTGAAATTAAACGCATGTTAGAACTCGGGGTCATTGAGGAGGCCCAAAGCGAGTGGTGTAGCCCGATTGTACTCATCCCAAAACCTAATGGAACCTGGAGGTTCTGTAATGATTTCAGAAGGTTGAACGAGGTGTCAAAGTTTGACGCATACCCAATGCCACGGGTAGACGAGCTAATCGAGAGGTTAGGGGGTGCCCGTTATATTACAACCCTCGATCTGACAAAAGGGTACTGGCAGATACCCCTGTCGGAGGAAGCGAAAGAAAAAACGGCCTTTGCAACCCCGGAAGGTTTGTTTCAGTATCTGGTGATGCCCTTCGGGTTGCATGGAGCCCCAGCTACCTTTCAGCGGCTTATGGACCAGATACTGCGCCCGCATCGAGCCTATGCGGCTGCCTACCTGGATGATGTGGTAATTTTCAGTTCAGATTGGGAGAGCCACCTCGCTAGGGTGCAAGCCGTCGTAGACTCGATAGCCGGAGCTGGACTGAACATAAACCCAGAGAAATGTGCAATTGGCCTCGAAGAGGCCAAATATCTGGGTTATGTTATTGGCAGGGGGCTGATCAAGCCACAAATTGATAAGGTAGAAGCAATTCGGAACTGGCCTGTACCCCTCACAAAAAGACAGGTCAAAGCATTTCTGGGCATCACTGGGTACTATCGCAGATTCGTACCAAATTATGCCTCCATTGCTGCCCCATTGACTGACCTGACAAAAAGGGGGAAGTCAAAAATGATAAATTGGAATCCGGAGGCAGAAAAAGCATTTCTGTCGTTAAAAATAGCTTTGTGTCAAAGATCAGTTCTGGTCACCCCTAATTTTAGAGAAGAGTTTTTGGTTCAAACTGATGCCTCTAATGTGGGGTTAGGGGCCGTGTTGTCACAGGTCGTGAAGGGTGAAGAACACCCAGTCCTGTATCTAAGTCGAAAATTGACACCGGCTGAACAAAATTATGCCATTGTGGAGCGAGAGTGCCTCGCAATCAAGTGGGCGCTGGACTCCCTGGGTTATTATCTCTTGGGTAGAAAATTTAAATTACAATCAGACCATGCTCCTCTGGCATGGATGAAACAGAACAGGGAAAGGAATGCCAGGGTGACAAGGTGGTTCCTTTCACTTCAAGAGTTCAATTTCTCGGTGGAGCATAGACCTGGGAAGTTACAGGGTAATGCTGATGCCTTGTCCAGAGTTCACTGTCTCTTTGGAGTTTTGGACCAGCCCTCCGGTCTGGAGAAGAGGGGGGGGATATGTGAGACAGTGAAGGGGTGCGTACTGGACGGGGTGTATATCTCCCCCAGGTTTCTTAGCTGGGGCGCATAAAAGTAGGTTGTCAGTGCGGTGTTCACTCCATTCCCATCTGGGACAGGTTTGCAGTTCAGCCCAGAGTGAACACAGCTGCTTAATTAGACAGCCATAAGTACCTGCTTGAAAGTTCAGAGGGGGCTCTCTTTCTCAGTCTGGATCTGACTTCAGACGCCATTGGAGCCTCATGTGAGCTGCACGCTGGTAACTACTGAACATATGTGTTGTTTTGGGCACAGCCTGGTAGAGGCTGGACCCGGATAGAGAGGGAAATCTATATATGTGTAATTAGTGGCTAGACAAGCCTAGGTTTTCTGTTTATGCTTTATTTTTATCTGTTTGCTGTGAACTTTAATAAAGCTGGTTGCGGCCAGTTTTCACCAGAACTGCTGTCTGAATGAACTGTTTCGTGCCACTCTGTCTACCCAGACAGCGATCCTAGAGCTATATCCCCTGAAAAGCTTACAATATGTATATATATATGTCACAATGACATATATATATATATATATATATATATATATATATGTATTCTATGTGTGTATATGTATTGTTTCTATTCTTTATTAAAGCTGTCAGTGTGATTTTACAGTATAGCCAGGGATGAATTAGCGGCTATTATACTATGTAGAAGTGTATGACCTATATATATATATATATAATTATTTGCTTTTTGTGTACATTTTTTTTTTACAATGTGATTTTTACATGACTTTTTACATAGTGTAAGCTTTCAACTCACTCAGCTGCGATGGAGGCAATCAGGACGCACTTTTATATCAAAAGTTCATCAGGTTTATTGCTTCATAAACCACACAGTAACGTACAGTACAATTCTCCAGTACTTCCGCTCGGTCCTGGAACCTCACTCTTCAGACACAGAGTCCTCTCTGTAATGTCCCGCCGGGACACATGGAAGTCTGTCCACCCTGGCAGACTCCCACAACACTCTCTCAGGTGCCAAACACACTTCTGTTACATAGGTGTAACCCCACCCACAGATGAGGTCAGGATCACATGGTTAGGTCACCTGGTCATGACCTCATCACAGGTCCTTTACCACAACACACCATTACCTACAGGTTTTATCCCGGGTATTCAGACACATACCCCTTGGGTGGGTTTGTAGGTGACTGGACCCACCCAGCTCTCCTAGTCACCTGGAAGCCTCCCAATATATAGCACAACTCAGCAGTAGATCTGCTGAACCAAAACATATCCAGGCTTCCATCACAGGGCCACCCACCTCTGCGATACATACCGTCCATCCATCACATGCCTCCATGCATATCCCGAGGGCCATACACAGTGCCCCCTAGCTGCATCAGGGGTCATTACACCACAATAGAGATAACTGCTCTATGTAAAACTTCATGTTAAAATTGCATTTCATACAGATGGAAAACTGATGGAAAACTGATGGAAAACGCATGGTGCGATTTAAAATCGCATGCAAATCGCATAACATTTTACTAGAATCGTACCGTTTTTTCCGTCCAGAAAACGGACCGATTTTTTTCCCACTAGTGGGTATGAGCCCTTACATTGTTTTTATTTTTTACATTTTTGATGGGAAGGAGTTAAGTTAAAGCAGGCTTTAGTATACAAAAGGTATTTTTTGGGGTGTTTTCCTTCTTGTTTGTTATACTTCTAAATACCATATTTTCCCAATCATTACATTAGACCCAATTTTTAAACAATATTTTTTAAAATAAACAGTGTACATCTAGTAATTCAGAGTAAATGGTGAGACAGGGATCTTTCTTACTTTATTTGTACAGGCCTTGTTCAGATGGGCTTTTTTAGGTCAATGTGCGTTCTGTGCGCCCAACAGACTGCACATGACAGCTCACAAACCAATGTTAACCTGTATATTCGTTCACATAGGGCTATGTTCACATCACATTTGCACCTACGTTAAGTGGCCTCATCGGGGCTGATGTCTGAACCCACTGTATGGATTTACTTACTTTTAGGCAGTTGGTAGCATTCACACAGACACCTAGTTTCTGGGTCAAACAAGGAGGTTTATTGAAGTTTAGAAACTTCGAGCAGAACGGAAAACAAACAGCCTTTCTCCGGCATAAAGGAACAAGATAAATAGTTCATATACAGGCACATGCAGGATCACCCATTCAGATAAATGTCCACCTGGCTCAAGTTCTGTCAAAGAGATCAACACCAAGAGATCTTTTGACCTCTCTTCCCAGACACAGACCACAGTCACACCAAAGCGGCAATCCTGACACTTCACCGGGCTCGGTTTAGTCTGCAACAAACCGTACTCTGCAGCTCCCAGTAGAATCTACACCCTGCTCCGTTCACCAGCACACTGCACACCAAGTGAACCTACCTCCTGCTTCTAGTAAAAGCTACGCAGGTGTCTTCAATTGAACCTGTCAACAGGATTTTGCTAAGTAAACTACAGACAATGTCATGTTGGCGCCGTTATGCTGATTAAAATGATACCTTGGTTGAAGAAATCCGTCTTGTGGCTGTTGTTTAATCTTTGTTTGCAGTTTTCAGTTAATGAGATTCTCATACTCCAGGGCGGGCTGTGGGAGTCCTGTAGGTGGGTCTTTTTTTGGTGCTCTGACCTCATCATCATCCTTGTGGACTTAAATGACAGGTCACTGAACCTTCAGTAACCTGCATCTTGAAGTGCCTGCAGCTTGTGGTCTTTACAAAAAACAAAATTTAACTCCAGCAAAATGGGGCGGGCGGCAGCGCCTTCACAGTAGCATCTATCGCTTGTCGATAGATGCTACTGCGCATGCACCATTTTGCTGGAGCCAAATTTTTTTTTCTCCAACAAAATGAGGGTGGCGCATGCGCAGTAGCATCTATCTGCAATTGATGCTCTTAATGGAGCAGCACGGTGGCTCAGTGGTTAGCATTGCAGCACTGAAGTCCTGGGTTCAAATCCCACCAAGGACAACATCTGCAAGGAGTTTGTATGTTCTCCCTGTGTTTGTGTGGGTTTCCTCCCACATTCCAAAGACATACTGATAGGGGATTTAGATTGTGATCCCCATCGGGGACAGCGATGATAATGTGTGCAAACTGTAAAGCGCTGCGGAATACGTTGGCACTATATAAAAAAAAAAAATTATTATCTGCACAAGCGCTGCCCCGTGGTGCAGATAGATGCTACTGCGCATGCACCGCCAACATTTTGTTGGAGAAAAAAAAAATTAGCTCCAGCAAAATGCTTGTAGAACAGTGTGTGTATGTGTGTGTGTGTGTGTATCCAGCCTGATTTTACACCAGATTTCACACTATAAAGCTAGGGTCACACAACCGTATTTTCTCTAACCTGAGAAATTGGGGCCGATTATGCTAACCACGCTCTGGTCATACTCTGATCAGAGTGTGATCAGAGTGTAATCATAGTGTGATCCGATTTTCTGGGATGAGAAGATAAAACCAAAAGGAGTTTCTCCACCTTCTCTACTCTGTCAGTTCGATTTTTTCACACATTTCTAAATATCTGATGGAGGAAAAAAGACATAGAATAACATTGGTCCGTTTGCGATACAATGTTTTGTCAGATCACACTTGGATTGAAAATACAGTCTTTTGAACAAGCCCTTACCGACGTACATTGTTAGGTAGCTTGCTTAAATTGGTCATTTGAAGTAAGCTAGCCATGTCAGATCTCAGAGGTCGCTTTCATAATTTATACAGTTTGCATTGTGAATTCTGGTGAAAGATCTAATTTCAAAAGATTTTTTTGTATGTTAATAAAATGGATCATTTCTTTTATAATATGCTGTGTAAAGAAAATTGGGAACAAGTCAGTTCCTTAGAAGCAGACTTTGATATCCATTGGCTGGTTGCACAAAATGAGGAAACAAATTAGAAAACAAAAATTGTGGGTCTAATGTCTTTTATTAGAAGGCAGCTAGGCTAGTTACATGTTTTATCTGCTCTTTATTTACAGATATGGATTCATTTAAAGAGATTTTGCCATTTATAAAACATACAGTTCTGAGCTGCACACCGTCAGATCTGAGATTGTATCTCCAGTCTCTGGTTGACATGGGAGTGATATCCTCGGAATATTATCACAGTTTGCTTCATGAGAATGACATTGAAGACCTCTGTCGGAAAATCGCCTTATCGTTACTTGAAAATCCTGATGGCTGGCAAACATGTTTTTCACCTACGCATAAAGAAGAGGAAACCCCCAAAATTTGTAAGTCTAACATTTATTATTGACATTTTTTCTGAAACGCTGAACAAAGTCAGCAAAGTGTAATGTATACTGGTATGCATTGTTTGTATTTTTTTGTTTTTTTTGCGTCAAACCACACCATATTTCATTCTTTTTGGCTAGAGAAGATGCAACATTGTAGTGAAAAAGATTTTAAAAATCTCTGTTCTTGCCGCAGATAAAGAGCTCAGTCATTTTAGAAACCACAAACTGTCCTGTCTCTTGTTGGTTTTTCACATACTTGTAGCCGTTCAGATAGGCAGTATTGCAGCCCACTCATAAGTTGGGTGACCACAGAGAAAAGTGAGAGTGATTGAAAACTAAGCAAAGTGCAAAGGCTAACACTTCAAGTTATACCAGGACCTAGCCTCTCGCAGTCAGTACAGGGGGAGCTATAATAATGCACCACAAATAAACTAAAATACAGGATCCAAAGGGAAAATATTGTTATTATACTATTATTTATATATGGCACAACATGATAAGCCTAATGGTTTTCATGCTGCAGAAGAACCAAAAGTTGGGGAAATTGGGGTAAGGTTTTGCTTGACATACTACCTGTGACTGGAAAGGTATTATTATGTGCCAACTGTTGAAATTAAAACCTCTATAAAAAAAACAACTTTAAAATTCATCTTTTATTATTATGTATTAAAAACCTTCATTAAAAGTACCATAATTATTGAATTATTTTCTGCCTCTGAGCAAGCGAGGGATATAAAGTCATGGCTGAAATTGTAATTACCATTGAAATTGTTCCAGAAAATGAAGTATTTCTCCCAGAAAACTACTGAAATTAACATGTTTTGTTATACACTTGTTTATTTCCGTTGTGTGTATTGGAACACCACAAAAAAAACACAGGAAAAAAATGGAAATTGGACATAATTTCACACACAAAACCTCAAAAATAGACTGGAGAAAATTGTTGTCATCCTCAGTAGTGTTGAGCGATACTGCTCGATATCTAAAAATATCGTATCGAAATGGTATCGCCGATATCACTAAATATCGTCGATATCCGATTCTGATACCGGAAGTCCCATGTAAGTCTATGGGAACAAAATATCGCAACAAAAAAAACCCTTTCTTTCGTTGTAAACACAAAATATACACACATAGAATACATATATATATATATATATATATATACATGTCATTGTGACATATATATATATACATATATTTATAGTTTATACACTTCTACATAGTAAAATAGACTCTGATTCAATTGCCGGGTAAAGCCGTGACATACCCCATAGAAGTCGACGGGCTCGGTGCCGAGTACCCCCAAAACCTCTGGCTCTGTGCGACTCAACTTGGGTGTCACGAACAGGATTCTGTAGCTCGCTATAAGCGAGTCCTGTGTGCCTGAATTGAACTGGTTTTGTGCTTGAGAATTGCTAAAATCATCAGAGAATGTATTTGCCATTTTTCAGCCATATCTGCGTCACGACGAGGCACTGGTGAAGAAGAAGGGCGTGCTCTTCGTGGGTGTACACTCACTCAGTGGCGCGAAAACGATGGCCGACCACTGTAAATGGTACTGCAATGTAAGATCGTGCCCCACAGCTCTTCAGTTCCGCCTCCTCATCCTCCTCAGTGTGCGGAAACTAACACGAAGGTCCCGCCTCCCTACAAAAGAGGGGCCCTCTCCAGATGCTAATGACACATGTGACTTGGCAGAGATGGCTAATGGACACGAGCAGAAGTGTGAAGGGATGGAGCAGTCAGAGCTCTCCCCCCACGCAAGCGACCCGATCGCCACAGAACCACCGTTGGGCACCCGGCCTGGAAACCCTCCTACGCTGCAAGAAGCGGAGGATACCCTAAGAGGCCTGGCCCGGCACCGGGAGGAGGTCGCCAGGATGGAAGCCAGCTGGCGTGCCCTAAAACTAAACTTGGAGCGGCGCCAATCCCTCTTACCTGAAGTGTCTGTACCGGAAGGTGAGGCACCCGTTCTAGTAGAGGAGTCCGTGCGGGCATCCCAGCCCTTGCAATGTGATCCGGTTGACGTTGTCGCAGTGGAGGCACCCGTTCCTGCAAAAAACTCTGCACCGGCAGCACCCCAGATCCCGCTGTCTGCCCCCGTCGCTGAGACAGAAGAAGCGACACCCGTCCTCATGGAGGAGGCCGCGCAGGCACCAGAGCACTACCTGCCTGTACCGGAGCCCCGACTGTCATCTGTTCCAGAGCCGGCTGCTTCCTCCGCAGGTGAGCGCCGCCAGGACTGGGGGGCGCCAGGAGAGCTGCCGCAAACCGGACACTGTAAGCTGCAGTTTGATGGTGGAGACATGGAGCTGCTGGTGGAGGAGAATTTCAACCGGCGTCAGGAGGAAGAGTGGAGACGTTGGGAGCGGGAAGCAGAGCGACAAAGGGAGCAGCGAGAAACCCAAAAGCTTCGGCAACGTAACCTGGAGAAGGACCGGGCAGATAAGGACCGGATGAGAAAAGATAAAGGAACCCTGTGGGAGCCGCGGCGTAAGGGTGCAGTACGGAGCTTTAAATTGAAAGGTGGTTGGGGCTTCATCCAGGAGCCTGGACTTTATTTAGAAGTTTTTGTGAACCGGCGGGACGTGGAGGCTCACCTCCCAGAAGGACACCCGGGGAGGGACCTGTTGCCAGGAGACTTGGTGACTTACACCCGACACTGGGGTTACAATGGATGGTACGCCCTAAATGTTACCAGGTGCGACCCCTACTCCCCAGAGTGTCAGGAACCTGTGAGACCCTCGGAGCCTTCAGCCTCCCACATCCAGGCCTCTGCAAAAGTGCCCACCCCACGCCGTAAATCTCCCCAGCCTCCCTCAGTGGTCTCCTCAGCAGCCCCAGCTATGGACATGATAAGTATAGCTGACCCGTACCCGGCGCCTGTTAGGCCCCCTGGGGTTCGTTCAGTCCGGGACATAGGGTTCCAAACCCGGAGGGAGATGAAAGAGGTGGCCACACAGACCCAGATAGCGGGTCACGACTTGACTGTACAGGCCACACGACGTCATCAGGTCCTGGTGGTCCTTGGTGTCTCGGATGTTTGGCAAGCATCAGAAGAGTACCAGGTGGTACCTGGAAAACACCCCTGCCAAAGAATTATAAATAACCCAGACAGGGTCCCTGTATGTAAATAGTTAAATTGTTGATGTACCCGGACGGGTGAATGTTCATAAAAAAGTTTTTTAATTTAATAAAAAAAAAAAAACACAGTTTTCATTACTTTTATTACAGTCTCATCCTGCGACGCCATCGATCTCCTGTAAAAAAATGAAAAAAAAAAAAAAGTATACCACCTGACCGACGCAGTCCATAGTAACGAGTGTCCCACGACGATCCAGCTCTGCTACATCAGAATGACAGGCAGAGCCTGTCATCCCGGCGCAGCACAGCTGATTACCTGCTTCCCCGGCGGTGACGTCATCGGACTGGTTTACGGCCGGGATTACCCTGCAGTCACTGCAGTTATCGCGAAAAACTGCATGTGACCGCCAGGGAGAAGATAATGGCGGCCATCAAGCAGTCCAGGACGTGACCGCCGGAGATCTTCTGCCAGGTAAGTGCCGCTGACTCCTGACAGACCCGACCGACGGACACTCACAGTGACAGTGACAAATCCGATTCCGGTATTCGATATGACGAAAATATCGGTATTCGGAATCGAAAGCCCGATACAGCTAATATCGGCCGATACCCGATATTTGCAGTATCGTATCGCTCAACACTAATCCTCAGCCCAATATTTGGTTGCACACGTTTTGGAATAAATAATTGCAATCAATTGCTTCTTATGATCATCAACAAGCTTCTTACAACTCTCAACTGGAATTTTGGATCACTTTTCTTTTGCATACTGCTCTAGGTCTCTCATATTTGGCCACTTCATAACTTTCCAGCGCTTTGTTTTCATCCATTTCTGGGTGCTTCTTGAAGTATATTTGGGGTCATTGTCCTGCTTGAAGATCCATAACTTTGGACGCAAACCTAGCTTTCTGGCACTGGACACTACATTGCAACCCCAAATCCTTTCATAATCTTCAAATTTCATGATGCCTTGCACGCATTCAAGGCACTCAGTGCTAAAGGCACCAAAAACTACCCCAAAACATCTTGAACCTCCACCATATTTGACTTTAGGTTCTTTGTTCTTTGTTCTTTTCTTTGAAGACCTCATTCCGTTTTGGTTACCAAAATGCTCTATTTTGGTCTGATCTGTCCACGAGACACTTTCCCGGAAGTATTTTGGGTTACTCGCATACATTTTGGCAAACTGCAGTCTAGCTATTTTATGTCGCTTTGTCAGCAGTAGGGTCCTCCTGGGTGTCCTGCCATAGCATTTAATTTCATTCTCTGAATTAATCCTCTCTGCATGTATGCACTCCATTCATTATCAGCAAGCAGCTGAATGACACAAGCCCCTTCTGTCTTGCATGTGGAAATATATAGCAATAGTATGCACTCCATACTTCTGATTGCTGCCAACCACTGCTGTACCATTTTGCAACATAGTTTAATGTGCCTGGTAAAACTTTAGTATAATTCATTTTTTGCACTGTGCTTAATACTTACTGCTGTGTATTCGTGTGACTGGGGCCTCTGTAGATGCTATCAGGTAGAAGGTGCTATAACATATAGATGTTGCCAGGTCTAGTGCCTTTGATGATCTAACCACCCCCTGGTGTGCTGGCCCCAGCTGGCAAATTATCCCAAAGCATTTCCCACAATCCCACTTTCCTGACCCTGTAGTGTGGACTATATATTTAGGAGTAGTCTAAGGGGGCATGCATTGTGGGGGCGCATGCATCCCAGAAGTTAAGCATCACAGAAGAAAAGCATCTTGAAAACGGCAGTTATTCATGGCAGTTAATCAGGGCTGGAATCAGGTACCCCACACTTTGCCTTATTTTTCATTATGTACTTTATCTATTTCCTCCTGTGTTCCATTGCCATCCACATTCACCGCCCCATCCCCCCTCCATCACGACTCATACACATCAGCCCCTCTATCCTTCCCTCTCCCATGTACAGCTCCCATGCACTCCTCACCTTCCTGAAAAACCTCAGCCCATCTTGCCCAAACACATCACATAAAAAACCTACTTACAATTCCAACAACTACCTGCTCTTTATCTTCCTACTCCTACTGATTTCAGGGGACATCTCCCCCAACCCTGGTCCACCATCCCCCAACCTCAATCCCTACCCTACCTCATACCGAAACCATAATAATCTTATTAATATTACTTGCACTCCCTCATCTCCTTCTTTCAATTGTGCCCTCTGGAATCCACGGTCTGCATGCAACAAGCTATCCTTCCTGCACAACTACTTTCTGAACCACTCTCTTAATCTGTTGGCCCTCACTGAAACCTGGATTCAGGATTCTGACACTGTCTCCCCTGCTGCCATTTCCTATGGTGGTTTACAGTTCTCCCATTCCCCGAGACCCACAAACAGACATGGTGGTGGAGTTGGCATACTCCTGTCCCCACAATGCACTTTCCAGGTCATCCCCCCAATTCCATCACTCTCATTCCCTTCTTTTGAGGTCCACACCATCAGGCTCTTCCATCCCCTCTCCCTCAGAGTAGCGGTCATGTATCGGCCCCCAGGCTCACCCACCCAGTTCCTTGACCACTTCTCAGCCTGGCTGCCGCACTTCATGTCCTCAGAACTACCAACCCTTATCCTTGGAGACTTCAACATCCCCATTAACAGCCGTACTTCCACATCTGCATCTCAGCTTCTATCACTAACCACTTCTCTAGGCCTCTCACAGCTTTCAACCTCTGAGACACACAAGGATGGCAACACCCTTGACCTGGTCTTTGTCCGCCTCTGTTCAATCTCCCACCTAAATAACTCACCGCTTCCACTCTCTGACCACAACATTCTCTCCTTCACGCTCACAAATCCTCCACCACCCCAGCGCACTCCTACCTACCACACATTCAGAAATCTACAAGCCATTAACCCTCAGACACTTTCAGACTCCCTACACTCATCGCTGTCCCCAATCTCCTCTTTTTCCTGTCCTGATCTGGCTGTTCATCACTACAATGACATTCTTAAAAGCACCCTTGACCAAGTAGCACCGCTCACCCTCAGAACCTCCAAACACACAGTAAAACAGCCCTGGCTCACATTGCAAACTCGACTTCTTCAGCGATGCTCTAGGAGTGCTGAACGCCTCTGGAGAAAAACCCGCACACCAGAAGACTTCATCCACTTTAAATTCATGTTAAGAACTTATAATGCTGCCCTTCACCTCGCCAAACAGACCTACTTCACCACCCTGATCTCCTCACTAGCCAACAACCCCAAGAAACTTTTTGACACTTTTCACTCCCTCCTCAGGCCAAAAGCACAAGCCCCTATCACAGACATTTGTGCTGACGACCTGGCCTCCCACTTTATAGAAAAAATAGATACTATCCGTCAGGAAATCTGCTCTCAACCACCAAGTGCTGTGACTCCCATCCCACCCTGCATTTCCCCTGGCTCACTTTCCACATTTGATCCCATCACAGAAGAAGAAGTCTCCAGACTCCTCTCTTCCTCTCGTCCGACTACATGCACTACCGACCCCATCCCCTCACATCTCCTCCAGTCTCTCTCTCCAGTTGTCACAACTCACCTAACTACAATCTTTAATCTCTCACTCTCCTCTGGCATTTTCCCATCCTCCTTCAAACACTCCATCATTACTCCATTACTAAAGAAACCCGCTCTTGACCCTTCCTGCACAAACAACTACAGACCGGTCTCCAATCTCCCCTTCATCTCTAAACTTTTGGAGCGCCTAGTCTACTCCCGCCTCACCTGTTACCTCTCCACTTACTCCCTCCTAGACCCTTCACAGTCCGGCTTCCGCCCCCTACATTCGACTGAAACTGCACTCATCAAAGTGACCAATGACCTTCTTACAGCAAAACGTAACGGCGACCACTCTCTGCTCATTCTTCTCGACCTTTCTGCAGCTTTCGACATGGTTGACCACCGTCTCCTACTCTCTAGGCTCCAGTCACTAGGTATTAAGGACACTGTTCTCTCCTGGTTCTCCTCCTATCTTTCTGACCGCTCCTTCAGTGTTTCGTTCTCTGGCTCCACGTCATCTCCTCTTCCTCTCACTGTCGGTGTACCCCAGGGCTCAGTCCTTGGCCCCCTTCTCTTCTCTCTCTACACGGCCCCAATTGGACAGACCATCAGCAGATTTGGCTTTCAGTACCATCTTTATGCCGATGACACACAACTATACACGTCATCCCCCGACCTTACCCCCGCTGTTCTACAGAACACCACCGACTGTCTGTCCGCAGTCTCCAACATCATGTCCGCTCTCTATCTGAAACTTAACCTCTCCAAGACTGAACTCCTTCTGCTCCCGCCGTCTACTAACCTCCCTAAATCTGACATTTTCCTCTCTGTGGGCGGCACCATAATAACACCCCGGCAGCAGGCTCGCTGTCTGGGTGTTATGTTTGACACCAATCTCTCCTTCACCTCCCATATACAATCTCTTGCCCGCTCTTGCCGTCTACACCTAAAGAACATCTCTAGAATCCGCCCTTTTCTCACCATGGAAACAACAAAAACCCTCACTGTAGCATTGATCCACTCCCACCTGGACTACTGCAACGCTCTATTACTTGGCCTCCCCATTACTCGACTATCCCCTCTCCAGTCCATCCTTAATGCAGCAGCCAGGGTCATCCATCTGGCTAATCGGTACTCGGACGGGTCCGCTCTTCGCCAGTCCTTACACTGGCTGCCCATTCATTATAGGATCCAATTCAAAGTACTGGTTCTCACCCACAAAGCTCTCCACAGTGCAGCACCCCCCTACATCTCCTCCCTCATTTCTATCTATCGGCCTAACCGACTGCTGCGCTCTGCAAACGACTTTCGACTAACCTCTGCACTAATCCGTACCTCCCACTCCCGACTCCAAGACTTCTCCCGCGCTGCGCCAATCCTCTGGAATGCTCTACCCCAAGAAATTAGGACTATCCACAATTTGCATGGTTTCAGGAGCTCCCTCAAAACACATTTGTTCAGAGTGGCCTATCACATTCACTAACCAAAGTCGTTCTATGTTTAAGTGTGTATGTGTAGCCCATTCACTATCTCCATCCATGCCTCACTCCCTCAAGATGGCTGGACCATTATTGTAAATGCACCATTGTATATACACACCTGTACTTTGTATCTCCCCCACCTCATTGTAGATTGTAAGCTCTCACGAGCAGGGTCGGCTTATTTTGCTTTAATTATTGTATTGTTAACGTTGTTACCTATGACTTGTGTTTTGAAACTGTTAAACTGTAAAGCGCTGCGGAATATGTTGGCGCTATATAAATAAAGATTATTATTATTCAAATGTCGACGGATTCTTTGCATTGACACTGATGTACCCTGAGCCTTCAGAGAGCTTGAGTTTCTTTGGAACTTGATTGAGGCTGCTTATCCACCATCCAGATTATCCTGCGTTGCAACCTCTCATCAATTTTTCTCTGTCATCCACATCCTGGGAGATTAGCTACACTGCCATGGGTTGTAAACGTCTTAATTATGTTTATGTACCGTGGACAAAGCAGCATCAAGATTTCTGGAGATGGACTTGTCACATTGAGATTGTTGATATTGTTCAACAATTTTTGACCTCAAGTCCTTAGACAGTTCTCTTCTTTTTCTGTTCTCCATGCTTAGTGTGGCACAGACAGACACACAATGCAAAGATTGAGTCAATTTCTCCCTTTTATCTAGTTTCAGGTGTGATTTTCATATTGCCCACACCTGTAACTTGTCACAGGTGAGTTTGAATGAGCATTAAATGCTTTAAACAAAGATGTTTACCCACAATTTTGGAAAAGGTGCAAACAATTTTGTCCTGCCCATTTTAGTGGCTTTGAGTGAAATGATGTCCAAGTTGCCTTTTTTTCCCTCTGTTTTTTTGTGTTGTTCCAATACACACAAAGGAAATAAACATGTGTTTTTATAAAACGTGTAATTGCAATAATTTTCTAGGAGATTTACTTACTGGAACAATTTCAAAGGTGCCAACACTTTCAGACATGTATAACCTCTTTGCATGCTGAATGCCAGTTCTTAACTGATATCAATCCTTCAAAAAAGGGGGATACAAGAACAATAAAATAGATGCTAGAGATGTTGATAACACAGATATAACAAGGTGGGAAAGCCTTCCTGGCCCTAATCTAAGGTGATTGGCACCTTCGTCTCTTATCTATATATATATAAAGTTGAGTGTATGTATGTGTGTATATATCGAGCCACGCCCACTCCACATAGCCCCGCCCACTCTGCATAGCCACACTCACTATATATAATAAATATCTAATGTAATATATATATTTCATAGGCACATCTTCTTGACCACAACAGGTTACACTGCCTGTGTTGCCCATAGCAACCAATCACTAAGCATCTTTCATTTCACCAGAGCTGTTTAAAAGATGAAAGCTGAGCTGTGATTGGTTGCTATGAGCAATAGTTTTCCCACTCCACAACACCTCAGCAGACACTGACAGGGTGGGAGAAATCCAGCATCCCTGGGAACATAAGCTCCCAGCCATTGTCAGTCCCCCAGAAAGGAGCAGAGAGCACATGACAGAAATGAATCACCTCCTCATCTATTACTGCCGTGCTCTATTGTTACTGGCGTAGAAAATTGCATCATCAGCGGCCGCACACAGAGCCACACACTGAGCCACACACACAGAGCCGCACACTGAGCCACACACTGAGCCACACACTGAGCCGCACACTGAGCGATACACTGGGGCACACACTGAGCCACACACTGGGGCACACACACAGAGCCACACACTGAGCCACACACTGAGCCACACACTGAGCCGCACACTGAGCCACACACTGGGGCACACACACAGAGCCGCACACTGAGCCACACACTGGGGCACACACACTGAGCCGCACACTGAGCCACACACTGAGCCACACACTGGGGCACACACACAGAGCCACACACTGAGCCACACACTGAGCCACACACTGAGCCGCACACTGAGCCACACACTGAGCCACACACACAGAGCCGCACACTGAGCCGCACACTGAGCCGCACATGTGTAGCCCTGGTATGAAGGCACACGCAGTACCCTGGAGGATGTGCGGAGAGGTAATTGTGTCGACCCGCACCAAAAATTGTGGATTACCAGGGCAATGGGGTACTCAGAGCCGAGCCCATGGAAGTCTATGGGGTTTTTGTCACAGGTAGCTGTGGCTCGGTCTGTGGCCCGGGCGGTCTGGCGTATGTTGGGGATATATTTACAGGGGATAGATTTATATACAGTTCGTGACGCCACCTGTAGTCTTCTGGTAATTTATACCAGCGCTGCTGTAGATCTCTGAGGGGATGGTGAGGCAGCTAGATGTCGGGTCCCCTACAGGTGGGACTGGTCCCTCAAAGTCTATGAAGTTAGTGAAGTCGGGTGCAGATAAATAACACAGTCTCACACGGTCAGCGTCTTTCCATACCTTTACTTGTAAGATGTTCAGGCAGGTCCCAGGGAGGCTGATCCAAGGAGAGTGTATCTTGAGACAGCAGCTGGACAAGTTAGGGCCTCCTTTACTCCCAATACAATGAGTACAACCAGCCTGAAGCGTAGTTCCCTCAATAACTCCAGCTAATCCATAGCTGTACTGCCCAGTCAGTTTTGTGTTAGGAGCCTTCCTGCGAGAGAGCTGAATTCTTATCTTGTCTGCGCCTGACTCAAAGTCTTCACTCCCCCTGACCCCAGTTACGTACTGACTATAAGGGGCTTGTTT
>JARQOD010000007.1:160419796-160457643 GCA_033576555.1 Oophaga sylvatica | reverse complement strand
CAGTGCCTTGCGATAGCACTGCCCCGACTCCAACTTCAGAGGCATCTACCTCTACAATAAAGGGGCGGTCTAGATCAGGCTGAACCAATATCGGGTTAGAGGAAAAACATTTCTTTAAGGCATAAAATGCATGAATTGCTTCAGGCTTTCAGTTAACCACATCCGCCCCTTTCCGAGTCAAATCAGTGAGTGGTTTGGCTATCTCGGAAAAACCTTTAATAAATTTACGATAGTAGTTAGCGAAACCCAAAAATCGCTGCAGTGCCTTTAGAGACTGGGGTTGTACCCATTCCTTAATGGGTTGAATTTTAGAAGGATCTATGCGAAACCCTTCAGCCGACAAAATATACCCCAGAAACTGTATCTCCTGCATCATGAAGACACATTTCTCTAGTTTGGCGAATAAAGAATGCTCTCTGAGTCTCTGGAGGACAGAGCAGACGTGTTGGACGTGCGTCACAATGTCAGAAGAGTAAATCAGGATGTCGTCCAATTAGACGACCACATAAACACCACTAATGTCTCTGAAAATCTTGTTCACAAAATTCTGAAACACTGCAGGTGCAGTACTGAGCCCGAACGGCATTACGAGATACTCAAGAATCTACAAGCAGAAAGAGGTTCTGTAGATAGACCTATATGGTTCAGGACCTCCAGATTAGAATCTTATTCACATGCATCTCAAACTAAGTTCTACTGGCAAAACGACAGTAATCTGTGAAGATCCTAGGTGATGATGATAAGACAAAAAAAGCCATGTTCATTGAAGATGGATGACAGAATTGTTCACTTGTATCGATATTCTTAGGAATCTTCCATAGACTTGTAAGACTGGCACCTTCAGGTAGGCAACCTTCAGATCGATAGTAGTCATCCAGTCACCACTTTGCAGAATAGAAATGACTGACCTTAGGCTGTATTTTGAATTTTATCTACCATATAAATTAATATATACATAGTATATCGATTGCTGATCTAGGTAGGGAGATTTAGAAATGTTCTCAGCTGAGGACCCAAGAGAAGGTGGAAATAAAGATTAATTTTTTTTTCTTTTTTTAAATAATGTTTTGGCTTATTCTTTGAGCATGAGAGCTCTACTGGAGGAGTTAGACAGAGCCATGGACTTAACATTCAGGAAGCCAGCTTCAGATTGGGCAGAGATTTCCTCTCTTGGTTTACTTGAGTGTCTTTAATTGCTTGTCTGAACTATATCCTGAGAGAACCAGCCACAGGAATGGTAGCAAACAAAGCTTCACATGATGCAAAAGGGGCACAGTTATTTGGTTGCAAGAGAAACTTTGCTTTCCTATCGATTGCTATCTACTCCTGAGAAGACTTCATGTCTAATCTATAGACGGAATTGAATCTAGATCCTAGATGTGGTCTACTTCCAGGCTTTTCTCAATCTGCTTTAAAAAAAGCAAATCCTTAAAAGAAAACTTGTCCTTATATTCATACTGCCCAAAGCACAGGCAGCATGAATCATAACCTGGCTGTGTGATTGCAGACAGGTATGTTTTACTCTGATATACGCCAACATCTCATAGAAAACATCGTTTGAGGAGCGATCTGGGGACTATAGTGAGAGATGTAACTAGTCCAATGCAGTCTCCGGCTGCAGTTTCCCTGCCCCACTACAGCTGATTGACAGGTTTTTCCCATGTGTGCCCATATCTGTCAATCAACAGGAGTGGAGTAGGGAGAAGCAGGCATCAGACCACATCAAATCGGACTAGTCAAGTCTCGCTCTATAGTCCCTGAACCGCTTTTCAAACTGTGTTTTCTCTGAAACCCCAGAGCATTTTAGAGCAAAACATGCCTGGATGCATTCGCACAGCTTTTTTAAGAAAATAATTTTTAGGAAAGACTTTGCCTACGAGTAAAATGGTAAAGATTCTGAATAACTGCAAAGTCGACTTTTCTTTGTTTTTAAGATTTCTCCAGAACCTATCTTAATTTCTTAGAAGGTTTACAAAAGCTGTGACTTAACCACTGCGAAAAATTGTTTAATTTCTGCTTGAACCCTTTGTAATTTTTGAATTCACATGGGAGGCACAATAAGACAACTGTCAGTCAAGTATAGACTAGATAACCAGCTTGTGCCTAGACCATTTTTCTCTTTTTTCATTACTCTCACCGACTGTTGGAAATCTGACAAATTACCAGCACATGTATAGTCATAAATGGAACACCCAAACAGCAATATTAAAGTTAAATCCATTTATATTTGGAGTAATAAGGCATGGCAAATGATCATATTTTCAGAGGCTGAGAAAATGCATAAAAATATCCCATATTTGCAGAAGTAGCATAAATACACTGAAAAAAACATGCATCAGAAGGTTTAACTGACCATAACAGGACCATAAACAATACAAAAATCCAGAGAACTGTCACAGAAGGGGCATTTGTGAAGAACCGAATATAAGGGTATCAAAAGTTACTTTGGTGCTGAGGAGAGGCTACAGATTTGCAAACACTGACCATGCTGAAAACCACTGGCACCTATAAAAAACATGAAACTAGACTGACATGCACATTCTGTAAAGCGTGCAAATCTCTTACCCCACGCATGTGCATCTCATCCGACAGGGAAGTGAATATAAAACCCTGGTGGAATTTTAGGCAAGGTTCCCACAATGAGTTTTTGGTGTGAATTTTTGACTCTGTGTATTTTCAATAAAACCCAGCCTCTTACAGTTCCAGCAAAGTGGATGGGATTTATAGAAATCTCATGCCCACTGTGCTTTTTTTTTTCACTGCGTAAACTGGGCTGCAGTGCGTTTTTAAAATGTGCAACATGACAATTTGAGTTTTATATGCAGATTTTCCCCAATAGAATTGCATTAGATGCAAAAGATCCTCAGGTAAAAAAACGCACATGCGTTTTTAGTGTATTTCCATTGTGAAAGTGTAACAAGGGCGACCTTGGTGGTAGTCCTGATCAAGCTTACCCACTAAACACAGTCTGAAGTCACCCCGGCCCCTTGCACATGCAATACAGGACCAACACAGCTTTTCCCCCACGGATTACCTTCTCTTCCTCTGGTCACAGCAGTCCAGGCAATTAGAGTCCAAGAATGCAGCTGTTTTCCAACAGGGAATAACTTTTTAATGAACGATGATGAAAAGTAGACAAAAAGACAATTTCAACACTGGCTTCCTGCTCTCTCCCTGACTCTTGCTACGGCCGTACCCACAAAGGCCACAGTAGTCCACTCGCTAGGATCTCGGCTCTTAAAACCACTTCAGCTGGGGCCCTTTCAGAGTCCTGGAGCCCATGCAGTGGTCCTTCAGTCCTTTTAAGTCCTTAGTCCGGGGCAACAGATCTCTCCCATCCGGGAGTCTGGCAGTGCCCCGTCTGCAATATACATCTGCCCTGGCCAACGTATCTGGGCAACTGACTAGGGAGCACCAGTTTCCTGTTTAATCTCTGCTGCTGGCCCAGCCCACAATATTAACTAGTTATGTCCCTGCCTCTAGTATGTGCATTACAAATACAGCACAACAGTTATTTATGGCAGACATAGCACATTTAACAGTACAAAATACAGGAGGATAACATTAAGGCATAAAACACATGGCCATACATAGACTTTCTACATTAATACACATGTTACCAAATATATCAAGACAGACATAAAGCAGTGTTATAACTTATTTACATGTACGGGGTTCACAGGGAAGGAGGAGAGGGTGAAACTGAGGGGACCTGCCACCTCCTTACAGAAGCATGCTAAAAACATCTGTAATCTGCACATAATAATTGTATCAATGACGTTTTGGCAACACCAAGTATCAAAAACTAAACCTCTTTATTTAAAACCTGACATACCAAAAAGAGACAAAAACCACAGCGTCACAAACACAATAAAAACGTATGTACAAAAACGCTATGAAAAAAACTGCGAGTAGCCTAATTTATTTAATAGGTGCAAAAATTCTACATAAAATCTGCAACATCAAAAACTCACCAAATATTCATTGCTGGAAAGTAATCTTACTTGGAATCTCTATAGACATTTCCAACTCAGACAACCATATTAGAAAAATGAGAAAAGGGAATCTGTCACCCCATTTTTCGTATATAAGATACGGCCACCGCCATTAGGGGCTTATCTACAGCATTCTGTAATGCTGTAGTTAAGCCCCCTATGTAACCTGAAAGATAAGAAAAACTAGTTATATTATAGTCACCCAGGGTTCGGTCCAGTCCGATGGGTGTCGCGGTCCGGGTCCGGCGCCTCCCATCTTCTAGCGATGACATCCTCCTTCTTGCTTCTGTCGCGCTCCTGCACAGGCGTACTTTATCTGCCCTGTTGAGGGCAGAGCAGAGTACTGCAGTGCGCAGGTGCTGGGAAAGGTCAGAGAGGCCCAGCACCTGCGCACTGCAGTACTTTGCTCTGCCCTCAACAGGGAAGAGAATAACGCCTGCGCAGGAGTGCGACAGAAGCAAGGAGGATGTCATAGCTAGAAGATGGGAGGACCCGGACCTGCGACACCCATCAATCCGGACCGCCCCCTGGTTGAGTATAATCTAACTCATTTTTCTTATCTTTCAGGTTACATCGGGGGCTTATCTACAGCATTACAGAATGCTGTAGATAAGCCCCTGATGGCGGTGGCTGAATCTTATATACGAAAGATGGGGTGACAGATTCCATTTAAGACAATGGTCATTAATCTGTTTAACCCTTTACCGAAATCCGAAGTACATGTGTGGAGTAAGTTGTTAGTGGTTGTATAGTGTGGGCCTACAGGGTGAGCTCGCCCCATACTTGGCAGGTATTGGTGGTGCTACAGGCAGGCCCTGCCTCTAACGATCGCAGGCGGCATTAACATGCCGGCATGGGAGCACATCATTCTATGCACTCATTGGGGCGCCCGTAACATGATTGTGAGGCACCGATGGGATGCTATGTTGCTATAGCCTGCAGCAAGGCTTCAAAGGAGACCGTGATTTTTACTATATGCTCCAATGCTGTGGCACTGCTGTTTATAGCACAAGCGATGAGATGATCGTAGGTTCAAGTGCCTAATGGGAATAATAAAGACATATAAATGCTGTAAAAAGTGATATAACTGTCATACCTATCCCAAAATGGAATCAATAAAAACATAATCTCGCCCCGCAAAAGAAATAAGCCCTCACACCGCTCCATCTACCAAAAAATTAAAATGTGATGGGTCTCAGAAAATAGCGACACAACCAAAAATATTTTATTTTCAAACTTCTAATTTTTCTTCAATCACTAAAATAATAAAAAAAACTGGACATTTTTGGTATCACCGTAATCTTATTGATGAGCAGAATCATACTGTGAGGTAATTTTTACAACACAATGTACATCATAAAAACAATTCAGAAAAAATGTCAGAATTGCGTTTTTTTCACAATTCCACAGCCCTTGGATTTTTTTTTCCAATTTTCCAGTAGACTATGTGGTAAAATTAATGGTGCAATTCAAAAGAACAAATCGTCACACAACAAACAAGCCCTTGTACGTCTATGTGAACAGAAAAATAAAAAAGTTATGGCTCTTGGGAAGAAGGCGAGGGAAAAAATTAAAGCAGAAAAAAGTCTAGCTCACCATAGTAGACATCCTTAGGTGTTCGTAGCATGGGGAATGCTGTGTCAAGGCGTGGAGTAATCAAAACATGATACATCCAGCTCAACAAACTAGTGAAAAAACTTCTTCATTATTCAACAAAAAAGTGCTCAACAGAGGGTAAAACAACATCAGCGTTGACAGTCACATGATATTTGACATCGACGCGTTTCAGGTGGACCGAGAACAAGTCCCACAGGACTGCACAAAATTCCTGACATCACGAGATAAAGCAGGCCACCAAAAAGACAGACTCACCAAATCTCTGGTACCAAAAATACCGGGATGACCAGCCAACACGGAGCAATGAATTTCAGACATTACTCTCCTCCTCCATTGGTCGGGGACATACAATTTCCCCATAGGGCACCGTTCACATTTATCCCCCTGAAATTCCTCCAGGGCAAGTCTCAAATCGGGTGAGATAGCGGAAAGAACCACACCATCATTTAGAATGGTAGTAAGCTGAGTCACATCAAGAGAATCCACAAGGAAACTCCTAGAGAGGTCATCCGCCTTAACATTCTTAGTGCCCGGAAGAAAGGAGACCACAAAATTAAAATGCGTGAAAAACAAGGCCCACCTAGCCTGTCTAGGATTTAATAGCTTGGTTGATTCGAGATAGATCAAGTTCTTGTGGCCAGTGAGGACCACAACTTGATGTTTGGCTCCCTCCAACCAATGTCTCCACTCTTCAGACGCCCACTTCATAGCCAATAATTCCCGATTCCCCACATCATAATTACATTCAGCTGGGGAAAATTTTCGAGAGAAGAAGGCACAAGGGTTAATCTTAGAGGTTACAGGATCCCTTTGGGACAAAACGGCTCCTGCACCAATCTCAGAAGCATCTATCTCCACCTGAAATGGGAGAGAAACATAAGGTTGCCATAGAACAGGAGCAGAAGTGAATCTCCGCTTAAGCTCCTGAAATGCCGAAACTGCTTCTGGAGACCAATTCACCACATCAGCGCCCTTTTTGGTCAAATCCGTCAGTGGTTTCACAATACCAGAAAAATTATTTATAAATTTACGGTAAAAATTAGCAAAACCCAAAAATTTCTGAAGAGCCTTCAAGGAAGTGGGCTGAACCCAATCATAAATGGCCTGAACCTTGACATGGTCCATTTCAATAGCGGACGGAGACAAAATGAATCCCAAAAATGAAATTTTTTGTACACCAAAGAGATATTTTGATCCCTTATCATACAAAGCATTTTCTCTCAAAATCCATAATACAATCCAAACATGTTCCACATGAGAATCCCAATCATTGGAAGAAATCAAAATATCGTCCAAACAAATGATCAAAATCTTGTCCACAAAATCCGGAAAATATAGTTCATGAAAGATTGGAAGACGGAAGGGGCATTAGTGAGCCCAAAAGGCATCACTAGGTACTCAAAATGCCCCTCAGGAGTACTAAACGCCGTCTTCCATTCATCACCGTGCTTAATACGAATAAGATTATACGCCCCCCTCAGGTCAAGCTTGGTAAACCAACTAGCACCTTTCACTCTGGAGAATAAATCGGAAATCAGGGGTAATGGATACTGAAATTTAACAGTGATCTTATTAAGGAGACGATAGTCAATTCATGGCCTCAATGAGCCATCCTTCTTGGCCACAAAGAAAAAGCCGGCACCTAAAGGTGAAGATTACGGTCTAATATGACCCTTCTCCAACGACTCTTTGATATAAGATCGCATAGCATCATATTCAGGTACAGATAAATTGAAGAGCCGACCCTTGGGAAATTTACAACTGGGCACTAACTCAATCGTGCAATCATAACTCCTGTGAGGAGGCAAGGACGCAGACTTACTCTCACTAAACACATCAGAAAAATCAGCCAAATAGTCAGGGACATCCTGAGACTGGGGAGAGGTAGAGAAAACAGGAGTGTCACTACGAACACATTGACAACCCCAACTAACCAGAGACACAGACTTCCAAAACAGGATTATGGGTCTGCAACCAAGAAAAAACCCAGTACAATAGTGTCATGTAAATTATGTAACACCAAAAATTTACAATTCTCTTGGTGGTCCGGGGCTACCCGCATTATCACCTGGGTCCAAAACTGGGGATTATTTTCCGCCAAAGGGGTAGCATCAATACCCTGCAAAGGAATAGGAGTCCGCAGGGGTACCATGGGAAAACCACAATGTTTGGTAAAGTCAAAATCCATCAGGTTCAGGGCTGCTCCTGAATCAACAAAAGCCTTAGCAGAAAATGAAGATAAGGAGCAGATCAAGGTAACGGTTAAGAGGAATTTAGGCTGCACATTGCCCAAAACACGAGTGAGCCAAACGTTTTCCCCGCTTAGGGCAGATGGAAATAGTATGAGAGGCGTCCCCACAAAAAAAGCACAACTTATTACGCCTTCTAAATTCTCGACGTTGAGCCCTAGAAACAACCCTATCACACTGCATGGGCTCAGAGGTTTGTCCGAAAAGCAACACCGCATCTCGCATAGTTTTAAGTTCACTTAAACGTCTGTCAATTTGAATGGCTAATGACATAGAGTCGTTGAGACCATCGGGGACAGGAAATCTCACCATAACATCTTTTACGGTCTCCACCAGCCCTTTCCGAAAAAGAAGCCGCTAGGGCATCATCATTCCATTAAGTAAGAACTGCCCACTTTTGGAATTTCTGACAATATAACTCTGCTGCTTCCTGACCCTGGTTCAATACCAATAAGGTTTTCTCAGCTAGATTAATAACATTAGGTTCATCATACAACAGCCTCAGTGCCTGAAAAAACACATCCACGTTAGCCAAAACAGGATCCCCAGGTCTCAGGGAAAAGGCCCAGTCCTGAGGGTCGCCGCGCAACAAGGAGATGACAATTTTAACTTGCTGCACCGAGTTCCCCGAGGAATTAGATTTTAAGGCAAAAAACAATTTACAATTATTCTTAAAGTTCAAAAATTAAGACCAATGCCCAGAAAATAAATCAGGAATAGGGATCTTAGGTTCTACAGTAAACAACCGAGAGAGATAGGCAGAAATTCTCAGAACTTCAGCAGCGAGCTGCTCAACACGATCAGACAAATGCTTAGTCTCCATGAAGAAAAAATCCTCCTACGGCCCCAGAGAAAAAGAGGAAAAAATATATAAAAAATTCTGACACATTTTGTTTTTTTTTGTTTTTTTACTATTCTTTCCTTCTTTAGAGTACCCTAGAATCTACAGTCTGGCCTGTGATTCTGTTATGATTCGGTAACCGAGGAGGACAATAACAAAAATAGGCTAGGCAACTAGACACCCAGAGAGGTTGGTAACTTAGCGGATTGCAGACTCCTAAACTGACAACACAACTAGAATTAGCCGTGGTACGTAACTACGATGCCCTAGACGCCTCGACACAGCCAAAGAGTTAACTAAGCCTAAAGAGGGAAAGGGGAAAGCTAACTGCCCCAGAGTAGAGCCCCAAAGGAATAGATAGCCCCCAAACATATATTGCTGGTGAGACAGATGAAGCACAAACTCAGACAGAAAATAGAGTAAGCAAATGCTGGGGCCCAAACTGTCTAGATAGAACAGGACAGAAAGGGATACTGTCTGCAATCCAGCAAAAACCCTAAGAAAAATTCCAACACATTGATATGCAAAAATACTGAGGCAACACGACCTCTCCCCCGCTAAATCAGAACTCTGGTGTGAACTGGAAGCAAATCAACAGATACTGAAATAACAGGGAACTAGAAATACATAAGCTGTGGAAAATGAGAAACAGAGTCCTGCACAGGCCCCCGCAGGGGACCTGGCTGAACTAACTCCAGCAAGGCAGAAAACTGAGAAAAGCAAAAGGTAAACAAATGCCACAGAAATAAACAGCAAAATAATTTATCTGAAAGATGCAGGACACAGCAGGAAGCAGACTTCCAAATGGCTCAGGAAGAAAACAAATCACCAGCGAGAATCATGGGAAGGCTGCTCACTTAAATCTCCCCAGTCAGTAACACCTGATCTCCAATCATCCCCCTCAGGTGATAGACTTCTGTTAGTCAGAGCATCTTCATTACCAGCAGCAACCACCAGAGGGAGCCCAAACTCAGAAGCCAGATTAAAAGTGTTCACAACACCCAACACATAACCACTCTCCTCCCCCCAAAAAAAGTATAACACCATAGTTAACCCAGTGATAACTCTCTGAGCACAGATAATGTAGTAGATGTCACCTGTAGTCCTATGTAACACCAAAGTTAACTAATGGACCAACATTAGCAAGGGCTCTCCAATAATAATAATAAAAACAACCAAAGAACCTATACAAACACAGGAGTATTAGCCAAAAGTAAAGGACAATTTTTATTGAACAAAATTGCAAAACTTGCTAAAAGAGTCTAAAAGGAGAGTGTCAAACATAGGCGAAGCCTCCAGATACAGCCAATAGATAATAATAAATATATACAGAGTAAAATAGATAAAAAGTGGAATAAAAATCCTAACAAAGATTTAAACAGATGCAGAAAAACTTCACTCGGAGTAGAGAGAAAATCTTCGCTGAAAAGGGAGAGGTGTCAACAAGGCAAATGTTCTCTTATAGAATAGGTGTACATTAGCAAAGTTTGGTCACTGGTTCAAAAAAGGCAATACATGAATTCAAGTGAATAGACCATCAAGTATAGGAAAATATGTTATATCCCAATTATAAAGTCCAGCCAGAATAATAATTAGGAGCCAGGGTGTTATAGAATAGACACAACACTGTGTTACACTAAATAATAGCTGTAAGAGGGAGACCAAACCAACATCGGTATAAATTGAAAGGAGGTAAATAAACTTGAGTGATGGCCAAAGAAGCACCCCTGACATGCGAGGGGTGATGTCATGGTGTAAGTATGGGTTATTTATAGTGAGGCTCATTAATGACATCACTTCCACCCACCCACACCAGACACCTCAAAATGTCACTACACTGTGCTGCCTAATAAAAGAAGTGCCACTGTCTGCCAGGGAAAGGCTGAGTTTCCTGCAGTCTTGCTACTTATTAATCCATTAATTTCACCCAAGTACCTTATAGGTGACATCTTCTCTGATTGGAGTCGTTCTTTTACTTTTCTTCTCCATCTGGTCCAGACAATATGGCTTTTCACTTCAATAGCTCATCAGTGCAGACTTCTGTCTTCTCCAGCACATCCTGACAGTGTCCTTAAAAATAACAATTTATGCCAAAAATATATATATAATGCCATTATAATGATCCTGCATAAATAATATCTGCTTTACACTGTACCCCTGAATAATTGTCCCTCACTGAGCTGTCTGCACAAAATATTACTCTCACACTGTCTTTCTTATGGTTCATAGCCACCACACTTTCCTCTTCTATAAAATACTGCATCCACACCATTCCTCTTATGAATATTGGCCTCAGAGTTACCCCTCTCAATACTGTCCCCCCAGAGGCTACCTCCTCCATACTGTTCCCCACATGATGCCCCTTCTCAATACTGTGCTCCCCACAAGCTTCCCTTTTCCATATTGACCCCACAATGTCCCCCTTGCTGCTCTTGCACATTTCTCCTCTCTCTTGCACCCTGTTACCCCATATTGTCCCCTTGCACGAACACCACCTCACCCATACAACATTCTTTGGTGTCTTTGGCTCCCATAGAGCGTTTAGCTTAACACAGTCTTTGGCGCCTCTGCTGCGCAGCTGTGATGTCAGCAGCGTGATGAAGTGACTTGTTGAGACAGATATCTGTCTTAGGACTACAGCCATCCAATGTGAATGGAGAGCTTTAACCCCTTAAGGACAGTGATTTTTCATTTTGCACTTTTGTTTTTTCTTCACCTCATTCCAAGAGTCATAACTCTTTTAATTCTGCTTCAAGATAGCTGTGTTAGGGCTTCTTTTTTTGTGGGATCAGTTGTACTTTTGAATCACACCATCCATTTTATCATGTGAGGCAATTCCACAATTGCTTTTTTGGTTTTTTATTTACAGAATTCATCCTACAGTAAAAATGAGCCGGCAGTATGATTCTCCAGGTTAGTGCGATTACAAAGATACCAAACATGTATATTTTTTGTTTTATTTAAGTGGTGAAAACAAAAATTCAGGAATTATGGAAAAAAAAAATAGCTTGTAACGCCATTTTCATAGAGCAGTAACGTGTTCACTTTTCGGGATATGGATCTGCGTGGGGGCTTATTTTTTGTTATTACTTCCAGAGCTGTTGTTTTTATTGATATAATTTTGTTATAGATACGATCTTTTGATTGCCTCTTAGATTTTATTCAGCTGTGGCGGTGGTTGAGAAACCCCATTTCTGGCATTTTGATTTTTTTTTCTCATTATGCTGTTTACAATAGGATTCATTTCCTTTATATTTTGATAGACTTGACTTTTACGAACATAGCAAAGCCAATTGTGCATTTTTTTATTTTTAATGATGGAAAAGGGGGGTCATTTGGACTTTTATTATATTTTTTTCTTTACTTTTCACTGTATTTATTATTCCCCTTAGGGACTAATTAAATCACCAAAAAATTCAGTACAAAAGTTTTCATCTTGGGCAGATCCAATTTTCAATATGTACTATATACTGTACATTATATGGATGGCTCTCAGCACTCCATACAGAAATTGCTATTTTAAGTCTAGCAGATTTCAGAAACTGATTTGTGACAAAGGTGTGAAATCCTATTAAGATGCCATGAATAAATGTTTGTCTATAGGGATCTAAGGGGTAACATTTCTCCTTGTGTAAAGTGATGTTCTTGACACGTCAGTGTAAGGAGACATATAGGCCATGCAATGCTCCTCTGGGATATTTAATATTCAAATGCCTCTTCAGAGAGGAAGAGGATTACAACTCTAACACCACCCATTGGCAGTAACAATCTTAAAAGTCAATATCAACCTTTTAACGAGCCTTGCCATATGACTTAATATAGGCTTTTATCTTAAGTCATGTGGCAGGGCTAAAAAAATGGTCAAAACTGACTTTTAGGATTGCTACTGCCAATAGGTGGCACTAGAGTTCTAATCCTCTTCCTCTCTGAAGAGGCAATTTGCATGTCTTTGGATTACTTGGTGGCTGAGTGTGATTTTATTTATCTATTTTAATTGGGTGTAGCTGAAATAACTGGATTCAATAATTATAAGGGGTGTCCACCTAATTTCTATATATGTATTCTTATTCTAAAAGTGGTGTCATTTAGCATATGGTACACACCTACAAAAATCCCCTTGAAATGAAAATCACTGTGATTCCTGTAAATGATAACCATAAGGCTGCTGTATGCAATACAGGTAACAAGTTTTTCCTGTACTTCAAGAGTGTTTATGTCACCACACAACTAAATTTTATACCTGCTCCTTGACCATAAAAAATGCCACACAATATGCCATCAGACATACAGCTGGGTTTCAGGATTTATTTTGCATTATGCCCTGGCTAAAATATTGAATATTCAAATGTTACACGGCCTTTGAGGAAGTAACCTCTATAATTTTTTTTCTAATTATAGTGATTGCCCACACTGATATTAAAATTCATGACAGAATAGGTATAAATAGAAGTATAGTACAAGCTGAAGATCTGAAGATCAAGAGAGCTGAACAACATCAGACCTGGCAAAGACCACATAACGCATATACTCGTATATAAACCACGAAAAACTGGGAAAACGTATTGACTCGAGTATAAGTCGGGTATGCATTGTCCCCTCATCCTATCCTGGTATGCATGGTTCCTCATCCCCATCCTTGTCTGCATGGCTGCTTATTCCCATCCTTGTTTGCATGGCTCCTCATCCCCATCCTTGTATGCATGGCTCTTTATTACTTTCCTTGTCTGCATGGCTCAATATCCCCATCCTTGTATGCATGGCTCCTTATTACTATCCTTGTCTGCATAGCTCCATATTCCCATCCTTGCCTGCATGGCTCATTATCCCCATCATTGTATGCATGGCTCCTCATCCCCATCCTTGTATGCATGGCTCCTCATCCCTATCCTTGTATGCATGGCTCCTGATCCCTATCCTTGTGTAGCGCCGGCGCCAGCGTCCCTGTCCTCTGCCAGGCAGGGACGCTGTTCCCCTGCGCCAGCGTCCCTGTCCTCTGCCAGGCAGGGACGCTGTTCCCCTGCGCCAGCGTCCTCTGCCAGGCAGGGACGTCGCTCCCCTTACCCTCGCTCGGCGTCCTCCTTCACCCTGCTGGGGCTGCGCGCTCCTTCCCTGCCACTGGGCTTAGGGCGCGCGCGCGTGCACTCCCCCGCTCTTAAAGGGGCCGCGCGCATCTTTCAAAAAAGGTCCCCGGCCAATGCCGGAGGATTCCACCTTATATAAAGCACCTCCTCCTTAATGGAGGTGCCCGAGCAATGTTGTTGCACTGTTCACTACTCTGCTTCAGCCCTCAGGTTCCGTTACCAGTTACCTGCCTGTTTCCTGCCAGTTTGCTGTCTGCTACCTGTCCGCTAGCCTACCTGGAGGCTCCACCGTCCGACAGTCTGCCCGCCATCACCTGCCAGTCTGTCTATGACCAGCCTGCCCGTTTATCTGCTGATGTTCACCGGTTACCAGTCTGCTAGCCTACCTGGAGGCGTCAACGTTCGACAGTCTGTCCACCATCACCTGTCAGTCTGTCTACGGACCAGTCAGCCCGTTAATCTGAGGACGCACATCTACCATCTGCCTGCTAGCCTACCGGGAGGCTCAACCATCACAGGTCGTTCCTGCCTGTCTATCCAGAGACTGCCCCGGTCACTTGCCGTGACTACCTGTCTGTCTATCCAGAGACTGCCCCGGTCACTTGCCGTGACTACCTGCCTGTCTATCCAGAGACTGCCCCGGTCACTTGCCGTGACTACCTGCCTGTCTATCCAGAGACTGCCCCGGTCACTTGCCGTGACTTCCTGCCTGTCTATCCAGAGACTGCCCCGGTCACTTGCCGTGACTACCTGCCTGTCTATCCAGAGACTGCCCCGGTCACTTGCCGTGACCTCCTGCCTGTCTGTCCAGAGACTGCCCCGGTCACTTGCCGTGACTTCCTGTCCGTCTTCCCCGGGCGCCACCCGCTCCTTTACAAGTAAAGCCTCCTTGTATAATAGCTCAGAGGTTCCGCCTCCCAGACCCATTACAGTTTGCTCGGGCCATGGAACCCGGTGGCACCCAAACTCCCTCGCTCTCTGACCTGTATCATGAACTGTCTCGTCAGAGGTCTCAACAGGAGTCCATCCTGGGTCACCTGCGGAATGTTAATTCCCGCCTGGACACTCTGACTGCTTCACCAGCAACCACCGCTGGCGCTATGACTCGCAATCCGGCAGTTCCGCTGCTCACCAATTCCGTGGTTTCCGTTCCCGGACCTCGACTTTCTGCACCTCCTCGTTTTGGAGGCGACCCTGCTCTGGCTCGGGGATTCATTAACCAGTGCTCCCTGCACTTTGAACTCCTGTCCCACCAGTTTAACTCCGACCGGGCCAAAATTGCCTTCATCATGTCCCATCTCACCGGAGAGGCTCTGGCCTGGCTTAATCCTCTTTGGGAGAGAGAAGACCCCTGGTGTCCGACCTGCCTGCCTTTCTATCGGCCTTCCGGAAGGTATTCGACGAACCCGGACGGAAGACCTCCTCCGCATCATCTCTGCTACGCCTCCGTCAGGGAAGTCTCACCGTGGGTCAATATGCCATACGGTTCCGTACCCTTGCCTCGGAGCTGGCTTGGGATAATGACGCTCTGATATCTGTCTTCTAGGAGGGTCTGTCCGGTCGTATTAAAGATGAACTTGCCGGTCGGGACATTCCTACCTCTCTCGATGACCTAATAACTCTTGCCAATCGAATTGATCTACGGTTCCAGGAGCGTGCCAAAGAGGTCACCCGTGAGAGAAGGTTTCCTCGTCTAGCTCCTACTTTTCAGAAACCCGTAACCTTCCGTTTCTCCCCAGGTACACACTTCTGAGCCTATGCAGGTCGACCAGACCAAGATGGTTAAAGCCCGTCAGGACTTACGCCGTGCCGAGGGGAGTTGCTTCTACTGTGGCAGTAAGGAGCACCTGATCCGTACCTGTCCGGAGAGGTCGGGAAACGCCAGTGTCTAGGTTCGCTCGGAGAGGTCAACCTAGACAAGAATAAATCCTCTCCATCTCTGCTGCTGTCAGTCTCAATTCTTCTCGGTGAGAACCGTTTTTTCGAACTAGCCCAACTTGATTCTGGAGCAGCCGGGAATCTTGTTTCACAGGCTCTGGTAGAAAAATATTGCATTCCTACCAAACCTCTGGATGTACCAGTATCTGTCGCTGCTGTGGATGGGGGTCTCCTACCACGTCCCATCCAACTTATCACCGAATCCATAACCCTGCAGGTGGGAATGTTGCATTCTGAGAGCATCTCGTTTCATGTTCTGCCTGGACTCTCTCACGCTTTCTTATTAGGTCTACCTTGGCTCCAAAAGCATGCACCCGTGCTCGACTGGCAGACTGGAGAGATCCTTTGCTGGGGACAGGACTGTCATAAAACGTGTTTGGTTCCTGTTCATCCCGTCCGTCCTTCTCCTACACCAACTAATCTACCTGGGCTCCCGATTCCATATTGGTCATTCGCTGATGTCTTTAATAAAAAGGAGGCAGAGACATTACCCCCTCACAGACCTTATGATTGCCCGATCGACCTGCTACCCGGTACTACGCCTCCCCGTGGGCGTATTTACCCATTGTCCGCTGCTGAGACCAGGTCGATGTCCGAATATATCGAGGAGAATTTGGCCAAGGGATTCATCCGGAAATCTACCTCCCCAGCGGGAGCAGTGTTGTGAATGGGTTTGAGATGAGTTCTGAGCAGAGGCTCCCTCTGGTGGTTACAAGCGGTACTAGTGAGGATTGGGAATCAGGTGTTACTGATTGGTCTTATTTAAGGGAATCATTTTCCGATCAGGGTTGCCGGTGATCAATTGTTCTGGTCTGAATCCTTCTTTCCAGTTCCCCTTGTAGCCTGCTGTGTCGTGTCTGCATCTCTGCTATCAGATAAGACAATTTCTTATTTTGTGTTTTTGCTATATTTTTGCATTTTGTCCTGCACTTCTGTGGGGGCCTTCTGGGTCCCCTCCGGGGGCTTTTGCCCTCTCAGTTTAGTCCAGCCACTGTGTTTTGTACTTTTGCTTTTTGCAGTTTTTTCAGTGGCTGCTGTTTTTGTTACACCAGAGAACTAATTTAGGTGGTAGAGGTCGTGTGATCTCAGGTGATTTTGAAATTAGTAGAGTTGGTGTTTTTCAGGGTTTTCTGGGATTGCAGTAAGTACCCTTCCTGTCCTTTTCTATTTAGATAGTTTGGGCCCCAGCGTTTGCTCATACTATTTTCTTTCTGTGTCAGTATTTCCTCTTGTCTAACCGCCATTACATGTTTGGGGGCTTTCTATTATCTTTGGGGTTCTGCTCCGGGGCAGATAGCTTTCCTATTTCTATCTTTAGGTGTAGTTAGTTTCTCAGGCTGTGACGAGGCGTCTAGGACCATCGTAGGAACGCTCCACGGCTGCCTCTAGTTGCGGTGGTTAGTCAGGGTACTGCAATCTCATAGATTCCAACTGCTCTGGTGTATTTCCTTTTTTACCTGCACTCCTCAGCTACCGTAACATAACAGTATCACCGGCCATAAAAATTGTATGGTACTCACAGAAGGGAAAAAATATTTTGAAGGAAGAAAAGTTGTCAGAGATATTTTTCTGTTTGTTGCATTTTTTTTTTTTTTTTTTCCCTCTGTATCTCTGGGTGCTGGGGAGGATCTTTTCTCCCAATGGAGTTTGCACAGTTGTCTGGCCGTGTGGATCAGCTTGCCACTGAGGTTCGGAGTATTGCTGCATATCTTGCTAGGTTGCCTGTTGTGGAACCTAGGATCCCCATGCCAGATTTGTTTTCAGGGGATCGAGCTAAGTTTCAGAATTTCAAAAATAATTGTAAATTGTTTCTTGCCTTAAAATCTAAGTCCTCAGGAAACGCAGCGCAGCAGGTTCAAATTGTCATCTCTCTCCTGCGCGGCGATCCTCAGGATTGGGCTTTTTCCCTGACACCTGGGGATCCTGTTTTGAGTGATGTTGATGCATTTTTTCAGGCTTTGGGGTTATTGTACGATGAGCCTAATGTCACTGATCAAGCTGAAAAAGCCTTGTTGGCATTAAATCAGGGGCTTGATGACGCTGAGTTATACTGTCAGAGATACCGTAGGTGGGCAGTCCTGACCAAATGGAATGACGACGCTTTGGCGGCCCTTTTCCGGAAGGGTCTGTCGGATAATGTAAAGGATGTTATGGTGGGATTCCCTGTCCCCTCTGGTCTCAATGATTCTATGTCATTAGCGATTCAAATTGACAGACGTTTGCGTGAGCGGAGAAGTATGCGTGGAGTGGTGTTGCCTTGTGAGCCAGCTGCTGAGCCCATGCAGTGTGATGGAGTGGTGTCTGGGGCACAGCGTCATGAGTTTCGAAAGCGCAATGGGTTATGTTTCTACTGTGGTGATGCCTCTCATGCTATTTCAGTCTGCCCTAAGCGGGGAAGACGTTTTGCACGCTCAGTTGTCTTGGGTAGTGTTCAGACTAAGTTTTTATTAACTGTCACTCTGATATGCTCTCTGTCCTCATTTTCTGCTCAGGCTTTCGTTGATTCTGGAGCAGCTATTAACCTGATGGATTATGATTTTGCTAAACGTTGTGGATTTCCCTTGATACCCCTACAGAAGTCTATTCCCCTACTGGGGATCGATTCTACCCCTTTGGCTGAGAATAAACCCCAGTTTTCTACTCAGGTGATAATGAGGGTTGAACCTGATCACCAGGAGTGCTGCAAATTTTTGGTTCTATATAATCTGCATGACATTATCGTGCTGGGTTTCCCTTGGTTACAGTCTCATAATCCTGTTTTGGATTGGAAATCTGTGTCTGTAACCAGTTGGGGCTGCCAATGTGTTAATACCAACACTCCTGTTTTTTCTGCCTCCCCCCAGGCTGAGGATGTTCCTGACTTTTTGTTTGATTTTTCTGATGTGTTTAGCGAAAGTAAATCTGCATCCTTACCTCCCCATAGGAGCTATGACTGCGCTATTGAATTAGTGCCAGGTAGTAAATTCCCTAAGGGTCGCCTTTTTAACTTGTCTGTACCTGAACATGACGCTATGCGGTCTTATATCAAGGAATCATTGGAGAAGGGTCATATCAGACCATCCTCTTCACCCTTAGGTGCCGGTTTTTTCTTTGTGGCCAAAAAAGATGGTTCATTAAGGCCGTGTATTGATTATCGTCTCTTGAACAATATTACTGTGAAATATCAATACCCGTTACCCTTGATTTCTGACCTGTTTTCCAGGGTGAAAAACGCTACTTGGTTTACCAAGCTTGACCTCAGGGGGGCGTATAACCTTATTCGCATTAAGCACGGGGATGAATGGAAGACGGCATTTAACACCCCTGAAGGGCATTTTGAGTACCTTGTGATGCCCTTTGGGCTCACTAATGCTCCTTCCGTCTTCCAGTCCTTCATGAATGACATTTTCAGGGATTTTGTGGACAAGTTTCTGATTGTTTATTTGGATGATATCTTGATTTTTTCTAATGACTGGGACTCTCATGTGAAACATGTTCGAACTGTATTCCAGATTTTGAGAGAGAATGCTCTGTATGTGAAGGGATCAAAGTGTCTTTTTGGCGTACAGAAGATCTCATTTCTGGGATTCATTTTGTCCCCATCTGTTATTGAAATGGACCCGGTCAAGGTTCAGGCCATCTGTGATTGGGTCCAACCTACTTCATTAAAGGCTCTTCAGAGATTTTTGGGTTTTGCCAATTTTTATCGTAAATTTATTGGTAATTTCTCTGTTATTGTTAAACCATTAACTGATTTGACCAGAAAGGGTTCTGATGTGGTGAATTGGCCTCCTGAGGCAGTCTCTGCGTTTCAGGAACTTAAGCAGAGATTCACTTCTGCTCCTGTTCTACGGCAGCCTGATGTTTCTCTGCCATTTCAGGTGGAGGTTGATGCCTCTGAAATTGGGGCAGGTGCCGTTTTGTCCCAAAAAGATCCAGAGACCCCTAAAAGTAACCCTTGTGCCTTTTTCTCTCGAAAATTTTCTCCTACTGAACGTAATTATGACGTGGGTAATCGGGAGTTATTGGCCATGAAGTGGGCTTTTGAAGAGTGGAGACATTGGCTGGAGGGAGCCAAACATCAGGTGGTGGTCCTTACGGACCATAAGAATCTGGTCTATCTGGAATCTGCCAAGCGACTCAATCCTAGACAGGCCAGGTGGGCCTTGTTTTTCACACGTTTTAATTTTGTGGTTTCCTTTCTTCCTGGCACTAAGAATGTTAAGGCGGATGCCCTCTCGAGGAGTTTCCTTGCGGACTCTCCTGAGCTATCTGATCCCTCTGTTATTTTGAAGGAGGGTGTAGTTCTTTCCGCCATCTCGCCTAATTTGAGACTTGCTCTGGGGGGTGTCAGGAGGATAGGCCCGAGCGCTGCCCTGTTGGAAAATTGTTTGTCCCGGACCAATGGAAAAAGAGTGTGATGTCTGAGATTCATTGTTCCGCATTGGCTGGGCATCCCGGAATTTTTGGTACCAGAGACTTGGTTAGTCGGTCCTTTTGGTGGCCTACCTTGTCTCGCGATGTCAGGGAATTTGTGCAGTCCTGCGGGACTTGCTCTCGCTCCAAGCCTTGCTCTCGCTCTAGTGGTTTGTTGATGCCATTGCCTGTGCCCAAGAGACCATGGACCCATATCTCTATGGATTTCATTTCCGATCTTCCTGTTTCTCAGAGAATGACCACCATCTGGGTAATTTGTGATAGGTTTTCCAAAATGATACATCTTGTGCCATTACCTAAGTTGCCTTCCTCCTCTGAATTGGTGCCGTTGTTCCTTCAGCACGTGGTTCGTTTACACGGCATTCCTGAGAACATTGTGTCTGACAGAGGAGTCCAGTTTGTTTCCAGATTTTGGAGGACTTTTTGTTCTAAACTGGGTGTTCAATTGTCTTTCTCCTCGGCATTTCATCCTCAGACCAATGGTCAAACTGAGAGAACAAACCAGACATTGGAGACTTATCTAAGATGCTTTGTGTCTGCTGATCAGGATGACTGGGTCTCTTTTTTGCCTTTGGCTGAGTTTGCTCTTAATAATAGGGCTAGCTCTGCCACTTTGATGTCTCGTTTTTCTGTAATTCTGGGTTTCACCCTCGATTTTCTTCAGGACAGATGGAGGCTTCTGTCTGTCCAGGTGTTGACTCTGTTGTTGAGCGTATGCAGCAGATTTGGGACCAGGTAGTGGAGAGGTTGTCCCTCTCTCGGAGAAGGCCCAGCGGTTTGCTAACCGGCATAGGACTGATGGTCCTCGGTTTAAAGTGGGGGACTTGGTCTGGTTGTCCTCAAAGAATATTCCTATGAGAGTAGCATCTCCTAAATTTAAGCCTAGGTTCATTGGACCTTATGGGATCATGGAGATTATTAATCCTGTTTCTTTTCGTTTGCTTCTTCCAGGGACATTTAAGATCCATAACGTGTTCCACAAGTCCTTGTTGAAGAGGTTTGTTGAGCCAGTGGTTCCTGCTGCTGTGCCTCCTGACCCTGTTTTGGTTGAGGGCAATCTGGAGTATGTGGTTGAGAAAATATTGGATTCTCGTTTTTCTAGACGAAGACTCCAGTATTTGGTTAAATGGAGAGGTTATGGTCAGGAAGATAATTCTTGGGTGTTTGCTTCGGACATCCATGCTAGGAGACTTATCCGTGCGTATCATAGAACTCATCCTGACCGACCTGGTTGCTCAAATGAGGGTTCGGTGACCCCTCCTCAAGGGGGGGGTACTGTTGTGAATGGGTTTGAGATGAGTTCTGAGCAGAGGCTCCCTCTGGTGGTTACAAGCGGTACTAGTGAGGATTGGGAATCAGGTGTTACTGATTGGTCTTATTTAAGGGAATCATTTTCCCATCAGGGTTGCCGGTGATCAATTGTTCTGGTCTGAATCCTTCTTTCCAGTTCCCCTTGTAGCCTGCTGTGTCGTGTCTGCATCTCCTGCTATCAGATAAGACAATTTCTTATTTTGTGTTTTTGCTATATTTTTGCATTTTGTCCTGCACTTCTGTGGGGGCCTTCTGGGTCCCCTCCGGGGGCTTTTGCCCTCTCAGTTTAGTCCAGCCACTGTGTTTTGTACTTTTGCTTTTTGCAGTTTTTTCAGTGGCTGCTGTTTTTGTTACACCAGAGAACTAATTTAGGTGGTAGAGGTCGTGTGATCTCAGGTGATTTTGAAATTAGTAGAGTTGGTGTTTTTCAGGGTTTTCTGGGATTGCAGTAAGTACCCTTCCTGTCCTTTTCTATTTAGATAGTTTGGGCCCCAGCGTTTGCTCATACTATTTTCTTTCTGTGTCAGTATTTCCTCTTGTCTAACCGCCATTACATGTTTGGGGGCTTTCTATTATCTTTGGGGTTCTGCTCCGGGGCAGATAGCTTTCCTATTTCTATCTTTAGGTGTAGTTAGTTTCTCAGGCTGTGACGAGGCGTCTAGGACCATCGTAGGAACGCTCCACGGCTG
Organism: Oophaga sylvatica; assembly: GCA_033576555.1. NCBI lineage: Eukaryota > Metazoa > Chordata > Amphibia > Anura > Dendrobatidae > Oophaga > Oophaga sylvatica. The sequence goes on along the minus strand of JARQOD010000007.1, from coordinate 160,435,506 downwards.
CCTCTAGTTGCGGTGGTTAGTCAGGGTACTGCAATCTCATAGATTCCAACTGCTCTGGTGTATTTCCTTTTTTACCTGCACTCCTCAGCTACCGTAACATAACAGACTTTTACCAGATTAATTGTCCATGATAAGACAAAATACATACGAGCAAGATCCCATGGTAATTAGAAAATTGTACAAATTTTATTAAGCATAATAAATCACAACAATTTTTATAAAAAATGCAAGATAAAAGGGACGGAAAAAATTATTCTCCTACTAGTAGATATAGCTGCGAGCAAATGAGAACAAAGTGTCCCAATCTATGTAATGATATTTATATAATCAAGAAACCTCTAACTTAGTTTCTAAATGTCAGAAAGGTTAATTTCATAACCGACCGATGACATCTCCTGTGGGGCAATAATAGAGTGAAAATCTTGGCCTTAAATTAGCCAAAAAATTATACTATCCCCATCAGGAGCTCTCAATCAAATAATAAATACAACCTGTCTTGAACTAATAAGAGGTACGCATATGTGTGCTGGAGAACGGTGTAGACCACTAATGCCGCTATACAATATCAGCCTGACCTCCAGTCATAGTCCCCATCACAAGGCAATGCGGAGCACCACGTTCAATAGACACACACACGCCCCAGGGGCAGAGGGACGGCATCTCCTTTCCATTTTCATGCTGCTAGGATCCAGGTAAATGACCCGGAGGGTCCCATCAGATAGTGTATTATTTAAACAGCGTGTGTGTGTCTATTGAACGTGGTGCTCCGCATTGCCTTGTGATGGGGACTATGACTGGAGGTCAGGCTGATATTGTATAGCGGCATTAGTGGTCTACACCGTTCTCCAGCACACATATGCGTACCTCTTATTAGTTCAAGACAGGTTGTATTTATTATTTGATTGAGAGCTCCTGATGGGGATAGTATAATTTTTTGGCTAATTTAAGGCCAAGATTTTCACTCTATTATTGCCCCACAGGAGATGTCATCGGTCGGTTATGAAATTAACCTTTCTGACATTTAGAAACTAAGTTAGAGGTTTCTTGATTATATAAATATCATTACATAGATTGGGACACTTTGTTCTCATTTGCTCGCAGCTATATCTACTAGTAGGAGAATAATTTTTTCCGTCCCTTTTATCTTGCATTTTTTATAAAAATTGTTGTGATTTATTATGCTTAATAAAATTTGTACAATTTTCTAATTACCATGGGATCTTGCTCGTATGTATTTGTCTTATCATGGACAATTAATCTGGTAAAAGTTTGTATTGTTTAGAGCAGATACTATTTCCTATAAATTAGGCACCATTGTTTCTTTACGTAACATAACAGAGCAGGTTTCTTCTTCGTAAAAAAGAAAGATGGCTCTCTCCGTCCCTGTATTGACTACAGAGGTCTAAACCTGATCACGGTGAAGAATAAGTACCCTCTTCCGCTCATTCCAGAATTGTTTGATCGTCTGAGGGGGGCTAGAATCTTCACCAAACTGGATCTTCGTGGGCATATAACCTAGTCCGTATCCGTCGGGGGGATGAATGGAAGACGGCATTCAAAACCCGGGACGGCCACTACGAGTATTTGGTGATGCCCTTTGGTCTCTGTAATGCTCCGGCAGTCTTTCAAGAGTTGGTCAATGACATCTTCCGAGACCTTCTCTACTCCTGCGTTGTGGTGTACCTGGACGACATCTTGGTCTTCTCTCCGGATCTCCAGTCTCACCGGAGGGACGTTCGTCAGGTTCTGCTCAGGCTCAGGCAGAATCACCTCTTCGCTAAATATGAGAAGTGCCTCTTTGAGCAGACCTCGCTTCCGTTTTTGGGCTACATCATTTCTCAGACAGGCCTACGAATGGATCCGGAGAAACTGTTTGCCATCGAGAGATGGCCCCGACCGGAGGGATTGAAGGCCATTCAGCGGTTCCTGGGCTTCGCCAATTATTACCGTCTCTTCATACCGCACTTCTCTTCCCGGACTGCTCCAATCTCCGCGCTCACCCGCAAGGACGCTAACCCCAAACAGTGGACGCCCGAAGCAGAGGAGGCCTTTCTTTCCTTAAAACAGGCCTTCTCTTCCGCTCCAGTGCTGCATCGCCCGGACGGCAACAAGCAGTTCTTCCTGGAGGTTGACGCTTCCTCCTCTGGAGCCGGAGCGGTACTTACTCAAAAGTCTTCCTCCGGGAGGATGGTATCTTGCGGCTTCTTCTCCAAACTCTTCTCCTCTTCTGAGCGCAATTACTCCATAGGAGACCGAGAGCTATTGGCCATCAAGTTGGCATTGGAGGAGTGGCGTTACCTACTCGAGGGGGCTCTTCATCCGGTAATCATTTACACTGACCACAAAAATTTGGCTTACCTCCAGCATGCCCAGAGACTTAACCCTCGCCAAGCCCGGTGGTCCTTGTTTTTTGCCCGCTTTGACTTTCTTTTACATTTCCGTCCGGCAGACAAGAACATCAAAGCGGATGCCTTGTCCCGGTCCTTCCTGGTGTCGGATCTCGAGGAGGAACCTAAACATATCATCGATCCCGCCAGAGTGATGCAGGTGGCTCAGGTGAGTCTAAATCGTCTCCCTCCTGGTAAGACGTTCGTATCGGTACCCGATCGGGAGAGGATCCTACACTGGGGTCATTCGTCTAAAATACGAGGGGCCTCCGGACCCTCAGGGCCAGGTTTGCCCGGGTGAGTTGTGGAAGGTCCGCACCAAACGATCTGCGTTAATGTCAGACGCAGGAACCCACGTCCTCCTCCTCTGGACCATACCCCTTCCATGCACCAAGTACTGAAGGGACCGGCGATTCAGACGTGAGTCAATGATCTTTGACACTTGAAACTCCAAGTTACCATTGACCACCACTGGAGGAGGAGTAGAGGTTGATGGAATGACTGGTGCCACGTACCTCTTAAGTAATGACTTGTGGAACACATTGTGGTTTTAAACGTAGGAGGGAGGTCCAGACGAAATGCCACAGGATTAATTATGGAAACTGATCCTGTACGGCCCGATGAATCTGGGGCCCAGCTTCCAGGAGGAACTTTAAGTTTTATATTCCTGGTAGACAACCATACCAGTCGTTCACATTAAGATCTGGACCAGAAACTCTCCTCCTATCAGCCATACGTTTATAACGGTTCCCCATAGCACTCAGATTATTCATCACCTCTCCACACTGAAGCAAGTGACGACGAGAAACGCTCCTCCTCAGGAACCCCAGAAGGGACCCCCCATTGAATGTACAAAAACTGGGATGAAAACCATATGCCCCAAAAAACGGGACTTACCAGTGGACTCGCTCCGCCTGTTGTTAAGAGCGAAAACTCTGCCAGAGGCAGGAAGAAGACCAGTCCTCCTGGTTCTCTGAGACAAAACACCCAAGATAAGTCTCTAGGCTTTGATTCAGACGCTCTGTCTGACCATTGGTCTGCGGATGAAAAGCCGAGGAAAATGACAATTGCATCCCCCGACGTAAACAAATGCCCTCCAAAACTTGGACACAAACTGAGACCCCCTATCGACACCACATCAGAAGGCAACCCATGAAGTCTCACAACTCCCCAATGAACACCTGCGCGAGTTTTAGCATTAGGGAGGCAGGAAAAGAGCAATGAAATGTGCCATCTTACTGAACCTGCAACAACCCACCAGTATGACAGTCTTCCCTGACGACTGAGGAAGGTCGTGATGAAGTCCATAGACAAATGGTCCATGGACGCTCCGGAAGTTTCAAGGGTAAAGGGGTCCCAGACGGACGGGTATGAGGGGTCTTAGAGCGAGCACAAACCCCACAGGACGCGACAAAAGTTAAAACATCTTTATTAACGTTAGGCCACCAAAACCGGCGAGAAAGGAGATCTAAGTAGCCTTACTCCTGATGTCCTGCTAAAGCAGAATTATGATGTGCCTCAATAACCTTTTGTCTCAACTGATTTGGGACAAACAGTCTCCCTGGAGGTCCTGCAGGGGCGTCCCCCTGAGCCTCAACACCTCCTCCTCAAGCTCAAGAACATACAGCCGACACTACCACCCCCTCCTGAAGGATAGGAATCGGGTCATCCATTTTCCCGGCCCCTGGGAAACTGCGGAACAAGGCATCCGCCTTAACATTCTTAGATCCAGGGCGATAAGTGACAACAAAAATTAAACCTGGTAAAAAACAACGACCATCGAGCTTGTCTGGAATTCAGACGCTTAGCAGATTCCAAATACAGCAGGTTCTTGTGATCAGTAATGACGGTGACCGGGTGGACTGCCCCTCCAAAAAAGTGACGCCATTCTTCAAAAGCCAACTTAATGGCCAAAAGTTCCCTATTGCCGATATCATAATTCCTTTCGGCGGACGACAATTTTTTAGAAAAGAAAGCGCACGGATGCCATTTACCAGGGGACGGACCCTGGGACAATATTGCACCCACCCCTACGTCAGACGCGTCCACCTCCACAACGAACGGCTGTGATGCATCTGGTTGGATGAGAAGGGTGCCGAAGCAAAACATTTTTTCAAAGAGGAAAAAGCTTGGCAAGCTTTGTCCGACCATTTAGAAAATTCCGTCCCTTTTCTTGTCATGTCAGTGAGAGGTTGACAACAGATGAGAAATTACAAATAAATTTCCGGTAGTAGTTAGCAAACCCCAAGAAAACGCTGCAGGGAGCCTTAAGATCCTCTGGCTGATCCCATTCAAGCACTGCTCTCAACTTTTCAGGGTCCATACGGAAACCGGGAGGCTGACACCCAAAACCCAAAAACTGAAGTTCCTGTACGGCGAATACACACTTTTCCAGTTTGGCGTATAGTTTATTTGTCTCGCAAGATCTGCAACACCTGTCTCCATGCTCCTGGTGAGACCCAAGATCTGGTGAGTAAATTAAAATGTCATCCAAATATACGACCACAAACAGCCCCACCAGATGACGAAAAATGTCATTAACAAAATGTTGGAACACTGCTGGTGCAGTAGTCAGACCAAAAGGCATGACCAAGGTTCTCATAATGTCCCCTCCGGCGTGTTAAACGCCGTTTTCCCACTCATCCCCCTCTTTTATCCTAATCAGATTATACGCCCCCCTGAGATCCAATTTAGAGAACCATTTGGCGCCAACAATTTGATTGAAGAGATCAGGAATCAGAGGGAGTGGATACGGATCTCGAACAGTAATCCTGATTAAGTTCGCGGAAATCCAAGCAAGGGGCTAGGCCTCCATCTTTTTTCTTCACAAAGAAGAACCCGCGGCACTGGGGAAGATGAAGGTCAATATGCCCTTTGGCCAGACTCTCCGAAATATAATCTTTCATAGCCTGCCTCTCAGGACCAGAAAGGTTATATAACCTACTTTAGGTAACTTGCTATCAGGAAGTAAATTAATAGAGCAGTCATACACGCGATGAGGAGCAACTCCTGACACCCTCCTCAGAGAACAATCCCCAAAGTCCTCCAAAAAAAGGAGGCAAAGTACTAGGCACGACCGCACTGATGACTTGTTCTGCAGTTACTTTTGCAAAACTCCCCCCATTGGCTTATATCTCTGGACTGCCAATAATCACAGGGTTATGTTTAACCAACCAAGGAAGTCCCAACACAATAGGAGTAGGTAGACCTCCAACACATAACAAGAAATAGTTCCCTATTTATTCCCCTACCCGAGGTCAATGTTATGAACTCATGAACAAAGCTACCTTGGCCGAGAGGCCTGGCGTCAATGGAGAATATAGGGATCGGTTTGACCAATACACTCAGATGCATACCTTGAGCCTGAGCAAACTGAGCGTCAACCAGATTAGCCCCGGACCCACTATCAAGAAGAACAGAAAATCTCTCCACCTCGTACCAACCACCACCTCCACTGGTACAAGGAACTGAGAAGAACTAGCGGACGAAATACTTACTCCAGGTTGTCGTCCACCACACAACCTGGGATTAACATTTTCCGGCGACTTTTTGCTAACAAGGCACGGGAGGACACCCCCAACAAAATGTCCCTCTTTCCGAGAAGAAACACTTCAGTCCTGCGGCTACCGCCAATCCCCTCCTACGAAATGATGTCCCTCCCAATGCATAGGCTCCTCCCAAAAAAGGGGAACCCAACAAAGGGTTTTTGAGTGGGGGTAAAACAGGGGGCGGGGGTTTTTCCCCGCCCCTTCCCCGGGCCCTTTCATCGGTAGTAGGGCCTAGCACCCCAGTGAGGGGGAGAAACATACAAAAAAAGCCCTTTTTTTGTCAAAAGCCCCTGCAAAACTGGCTTCAAGAGCGGGGTCATTACTGGTACTGTGGCCCAATCTAGGGGAACTCAAAGAAATTTCCCTCCGCCGGGCGATCTCCCTGCTGTATCTTACGTAATTTTGTCTCAGCAAAAAAGACCCGATTGGGTCTCATATACCCAAACCCCGGGGAGTAAAAAAGGGGCTACGACTGTAGAGCCGGGGTCCCGGGGGAAGGGGGAAGGCCCCCGGATTGAGGTCCCCCGTAGGGGCGGATAACAAACCCCCCCTTTTGCCTTCACTCCCCTTTGATCGAGGGCCCAAGCCGAAAACAATTTACTTCTTCCCCGAAGGGAAAAAAAAAGTCCGCCCACCAGTGAACCTGTCCGGGGGAGCTACTTTAGGGTTTAAAACTGGTTTCTCCGAGGGAAAAAACTTTGGGGGCTTAGTCCGTAGCTCCCTGGAAATCCCTGAAAATGCAGAGCCAGCTGGGGTACGGTCCTGGCAACGGGGAAAAAATTTTATGGGCCAGTGAAAATGTCACCGGGGGCTTATGATATGTGTACAGTCAGAAACTAACTTAAAAAAACAACACTCTTACAACTAAGATTAGCAACTCGCTTAAATATTAAAAAAATTTACCGCACGAAACCGTTGAACTGGGGGTTAATCTTGGGCTTGAACCCTGTCACAGGAAAGAGGAGGACCGGGGTCAAACCCGACCCTAAACGGGGTCCTAACAAAACCCTCACCTTGGAGGTACTGATAAAGGTTGGTTTTTCCAAATTCTCCAGCCTAACCCGGTCCCCTATCAGTCCCTAAACCCCGAATCATCCTAAAAAAGGATACGATTCCCACCAAAGGAATTGGGCTTATCTTGCAAAAATAAAGATTAGACATTTTAGACAGACTGGGAAAAACACGATTTGCATACACACCAAACACAGAAGGAACTAAATGATCTGGATATTAAACTCAAGCAAGGTGAGCTAAAACAACTAAGGTCTTTAATTAAGTCTATACAGATCAATCCTATTTTTGGGTCGCATGAAAATTTCACGGCAACTCCCAACACAGACAACCAGATTTTTTAAAGGAAACCAAATAACAAATAATTAATTGCAGCGGGGAAAACGCACCCGTCCCCGAACGGGACAGACAGAATTAACCCCTAAAGCCAAACACAAAAAAACACAACCGCTATGAGAAGTCAGAATGTCAACCGCGCGTCTTTGGGCAATGCCACATGACAAAATAGCGGCCAGCTGGTAAAAAAGACCCTCCGCTCATTAACCCGGCATTTTGGTGACCTACCCCCGCACGGACGTAATAAATTTTTTTTGCCTGTGCCCCGTGCCCCACAAAGTTCCGAGACACCTGCCCCCGGCCGCCTTCCTTCCCTTTTCCCGCTCCCCCGGGGGCCTAAGCCATGGGCTTCAAACTGATCTTTTCCCCTCCCTTTCTGGTTGTACGGGCATTTTGGGTGGGCTTGACCGATTTTCCAAGATGGGTCCTTCTTTTTCCCCCGCCGGGCCCTTCCCTACCCCGAGTTGGCTAAAGCTTTATCCCCCACATCTTCCGCTTCATGGTCTGCCCGTACATTTTGTCGGTCGGGGGTACAGTTCCCTCAGTTTTGGAAGGGCCCCTTGTAAGTTTCTAGACGTCTCCCCGGGTTTCTCCTCCGCCTCCCCCCCCCAGTCCAATGGTCAAGTGGGGCGGAACAAACAGATTCTGAAAATTTTCTGGCATTTTTGTTAACCCACCATTCTGATTGGGTGGGTCTCCTGCCCTGGGCCCCAAATTTTCTTACAACAATCAAAGCGAATCTTCCTCCAAATCTCCGTTTTTTGTAGTCTTCGTCGCACCTCGGGGCCCCGTTCCGTCTCCACCACTGGGAAATCCGTCGGGAACTTTGTTAACAAATTTTCCCCCATTGGGAGATACCCGGTCCGCCTATTCTGTATCCCCGGGGCATGAAAAAACTGCGACAAAAAAAGTCGGATTCCCCAATTCCCCTCCGGGATAAGGCTGGTCCGTCCAATATTCCGGGTCAAATTTTCCCCTAAGTTTGGTCCTCGGGTTTATCGGTCCCTGGAGGTTTCAGCAATCAACCCTGTCCTAAAAATTGAGACTCCCCCCGGGCCCAAATTTGGGGTTCCTAACTCCTTCCTGTTCTCTCCTCAAACCGGGGGTTCTTAACTCTTTTTTCAACCCACAGGGTTTACCCCTCTCCATTTTTTTGCTGAAAAGTTTGGGGTAGAGAAATTTGGCCCCAAAAGGGGAAGGAGAAAGCCCTTTTTTTTGGTGGATTGGAAAAGGGGTTTGGTCCCCGGGGGGAAAGGGAGCCCGGGAGAACATCCATCCCCCCCATCCTAGCTAAATTTTTTTCGGGCCCAAAAAGGGGGCCTAAAGGGGGGTTACTGTACGCCGGCGCCAGCGTCCTGTCCTCTGCCAGGCAGGACGCTGTTCCCCTCGCCAGCATTTTTTGCCTCTGCCCCCGGGAGGGACGCTGTTTTCCCCGCGCCGCTCCTCTGCCAGGAGGGCGTCGCTCCCCTTACCCCCGCTCCGTCCTCCTTCCCCCCCCTGCGGGGGGGCGCGTCCTTCCCCGCCCTGGGGTTAGGGCGCGCGCCAGTGCCTCCCCCGCTTTTAAAGGGGGCCCCGCATCTTTCAAAAAAAAGGGCCCCCGGGCCCTGCCCGGGGATTCCACCTTATTAAAAACACCCCCTCCTTAATGGAGGGGCCCCCAAGCAATTTGTTGCACTGTTTACCCTGCTTCGCCCTCAGATTCCCCTTTCCCGTTCCTGCCCCCTTTCCGCCCTTTGCTTCGCTACCCGCCCCCAAACCTACCTGAGGCTCCACCCTCCCCAAGTCTGCCCGCCCTCACCTGCCAGTCTGTCTTGACCCGGGCCCGCCCGTTTATTGCTGTGTTTACCGGTTACCATTCTAGCCTACCGGGGCGTCAACGTTCGACATCTGTCCACCATCCCTGCCCGTCGTTCCCCACCATCACCCGTTTTTTCTGAGGCCACATTTCCATCTGCGCAACCTCCGGGGGCTCAACCAAAGGTCGTTTGCCTGTCTATTTTCCCAAACTGCCCTGGGCCTTGCCATGACTACCTTTGTCTATCCCGAGACTGCCCCCGGGCACTTGCCGACTACCCGCCCTTTTACCCCAAACTTGGGCCCCCTCCTTTTCCGTGAATACCTGCCTGTCTTCCAGAACTGCCCCCCTACCCTTTCTGCTTCCTGCCGATCCCAAACTGCCCCGGGGCACTTGCCGTTCTACCGCCTGTCTATCCAAGGGCTGCCCCGGTCACTTGCCCTGACCTCCTGCTGTTTCCAGAGACTGCCCCGGGGGGACTTGCCGTGATTCTGCCCTCTTCCCCCCGGGGGCCACCCCGCTCCTTTACAAGGAAAGCCCCCCTTGTAAATGCCAGGGTTCCGCCCCGACCGTTACACCTTGTTGAAGGCCCTCCCCCTACCCTTGTAGCGTGCTCCCACCCCCTACCTGTATGCTGGCTCCCACCCCTATCCTGTATGGGGGCCCTCCCCCCTATCCTCAGTGGGCCCCCACGAGAAAAGCAAAAAAAAATTTTCCCTACTTCCTTCCCTAATGCCTCGCGCTTTTTTTCCAGTCCCAGCCTCCTGCCCGGGCGGTCACAACCCTCTCTTTAAGGGGAAGAATTTTCATTCCCTTAAGGGCAGGCCCCCCCAATAACTGGGCGCTGCTGGAACCCAGCGGCTGGCTGTAACTGTGCGCCCTAAAAGAAAAATGAATTTAAATTTTGCCAGTGCAGTGAATATTAATTTATTTAGCAGCACCCCAAAGTTACAGCGCAGCCCCCAAATATGTGCCCCATGCTTCGCCGCTCCCCCTCCCCCGCCTTTTCTTCCCAATGAGTGGTATAACCGAGGGGGGTTTTTTCAGCACAAAAAAGTTTGAAAAATTGTCTTATACCGGGACTACGGTACCTGCAAAAGCATGGAGTTTATGCAAAAAATTTTTACAGCTTTTTTGACTTCACATGATGGGGGCCCAATTATCTTAAATTTTCCCCTTTTTCAAAGGGGCATTAGCAATGACTCCATGGAATATTTTTTTTTTTTTTCCCCGTTTTGTTTCTTTTTTTTTTGCAGGACGTTGCCAATCACAAAAAAGGCACTTATTTTAAAAAAAAAATCAAATGCGCAGGGCAGAACTGGTTTTTCGTGGATGGGGAAAAAATTATGTGTCTTCCTTTCCCAAAGTGAATCTTCTTACTCCCAATACAGCTCTCCTCTCCGGGCAATGTCAAAAGCCATTCAAATGTAATTTTGACAAAAACAGTTCGCAGAGGAAGCATATGTGTGAGCTGCATGTCCGTGCAACAGTTTGTGGGATTATTTCCCAAAACGGGGATCCGCGTGTTAGAAAATACAGGGCAGCCCCCTCCCTGGAATTGTAAGCACCGGAAGAGGAACTTAGCTAATGAGATTGATTTCAAAACCCCCAAATTTTTTACCTACATGTAGATCTAAAAGACAAGTCCGCTATCCCTTTAAGTCCAGCCATTCCTCCATTACTAAAAATCGCTTTTCCCTTTTGTATGCAAAGGGGCAGAACTTTCTAGTTTGAAAAAAATTGAACATTAAAATGGGGTAGCCCAGTACCAAATATCCACTAATCGGGGTTCAGTTGGCCTAAAAAAATATTTTTTTAAAAAGGCTTTTCCCTCCATTTTAAACCCAAAACCCATAAGGTTCCCCGGTTCCCAACCGAATTAGTATCTCTTTTTTTGAGCCCCACAAAGTATCTACCCCCTAAGGGTATGTTTCCACGTGGAAACGTCAGGAAGGGTGGTGTTTGACGCGTGCCTGGCCAGCGTCAACACGCAGCGCCATTTGTTACAGCATATGGAGGGGATTTCAAGAAACCCCGTCTCCCTATGCTTAAAACCCGCGGGGGAAAAAGCCTTCGGTTGGGACATGGGGGCGCTTTTTTTAGCCGCAGCATGCCTTTTCCCTTCGGTGACTTTTTTGGCCGCAAGGGAAATAACACAGGGCTATGCAGCCCTGGGGTCATTCCGGGTGTGTTTCCCTGACACTTTCGGATTGCCGCACTTAAAAAGGGGAGGGGGGTTTTTGGGGGAGGGATTTTCCGCTCTGTCCAAAGCGCTCTTTTTCCCGGGAATTGGAAACACAGCCTAAGGGTCATACTCACTTGCGCCAAAAACGATGATTTTCAGCCAAAAAAAAATGGTTTAAATCTGAAAAATTTATTCAATGGGTGGACTTCTTTTGCTTTTTTTTCCCCTCACCGAAATTTGGTGTGAAAAAAAAAATCGCGCACGCGATTTAAAATGCGATTTTGGCTGTTAAAGCCAAGCAAGTCAATGGGTCGAGAAACTCGCACAGCACTGCACATGTGAGGCGCCCGTTTTATACGCACCATTTTCCCTTTAAAAACCCGGCAATTCATCCCCGGCTATGAAAATCACATGACGCTCACAAAACACTAGATACATACATGTGAATACATATTTTAATATTTATATTATTTTTATAATACATGTCATTGGACAACTATATATTATTATGTTTATTACTTCACAAGTAAAACCCGCAAATTCAATTGCGGCTTTTGTGAAAATCACAGAACCCGCATGAAATGATACATTTTTTTACTCATTTTCCCATGTCATTTCATGTTTTTTTGATAAAATGGTTTTAACTTACAATTACTAAGTATATTGTGAAAAATTTTTTAGCATGTGGGGGTTAATTAAAGGTTAAATTTTTTTAAAAAAAAATGGGGGGGCTCCCGCTGTATTTTCTCCCCCAGACAGAAAAAGCAAGCGAGTGGGGGGATAAAATAGCCAGGAAGGGTACTTTTTTTTTTTGTGCCCCCCCTGGTTTCTAAAAACCCCCGCACCCCAAAAGGGCAAATCCTAATTAGTTTACCCCTTTTTTGGGCACTTTTGCCCGTCTTTTTCCCATTCCCTTGTACGGGGGCGAAGGGGTTAATAAGGGGGTTAAAGCCACCTTGCAATGAAAGGTCATTTAACCCAGGTTAAAAATTTGAGAGGCAATTAAAAACTTCAATTATTAACCTTTTTGTATAAAGAAAAATAAAAACCCCACACACTTTAATAAAAAAAAAGTTTAATGAAATAATCTTTTTTTGACCATTTTTTTTTTTCCCTGCTAAAACCTTTCCTGTAATAAAAATAAAATAAAAAAGCAAAATATTCTTACCTATCCGATGCACGTCGGGTCCACGCTGTAATCCTCAAAAGGGAAAACATTTACAGCAGCAGGGAGTAATGCGCTGCGAGTTTACCCCCACGTGAAAAAGTTCCTCTCCCCGGGCGAAAGGAGAAAAGTGATTCATTGGAACTTAAATGATTTACCCATTTCCTCAGGTAGGGCACCCGACCTGACCTAAAAGGGAAAATGGGACCAAAAATTAAGCTTCATTCATTAATACATCCCTCCCGTCAGCAGGAGATAAACCATTCATTCGGGGCTTTTTAGCGAGGGGCCATTACTTGCCTGCTTGGTTTAAGCTATTTAAACCCCGGGAATGATTCAGCGTGGGACTGAAGACGCCGGATAGGGAAGAAAAAGTTGTTTAAAATTTTTTTTTATATAGGAGACAAAAGGGGTTCGCAGGGGGAAGATAAATAAAAGATGGCAAAAAAAAAGGGTTTTTAAATTTCTTAAAATTTTTTTTTTTCTTTTTTTTGTGTGTTTTTTTTTTTTTTTAAAAAAGGATTAATAAATTATTTTGTCAATTGGGCAGCTTAATTTTTTAACCGGCTTTAAAAAACCTTTCAAATTTTAAGGGGCTTTAACCCCTTTTTAACCACGCACCGTCGGGGAAGGGAATAGATGGGGAAAGTGTCAAAAAGGGGGAAAACAATAAAAGATTTGCCTTTTCTGGGGTGTCTGGGGGAAGTTGTAGCCGGGGGGCACAAAAAAATTTCCCCCCCAGGCTTTTTTTATTCCCCCTCAGGCTTTGTCTGTCTGGGGGAGAAAAAACACGGGAGCCCCCGCTTTTTTTTTCAAAGAATTTACACCTTTAATTAACCCCTACATGTTGAAATTTTGCACACATCAAATTAAGTAATTGTAATTAAACCAAAAACAAAAAAAATGAAAAAACATTTAAAATGTGGTAAAAAAATGTATCTTTTTGTCGGGTTCTTTTATTTCACAAAAAAAACTGGAAAATTTAATTAGGCTTTACAGTTTGTAGAAGTTATGAACTAAAAAATATTGGAGACGTGAAGGGGGGGTACTGGACGGGGTGTATATCCCCCCCAGGTTTCTTAGCTGGGGCCATAAAGGGTTTGGGTCAGTGCGGGTTCACTCCATTCCCTTGACAGGTTGAGTTCAGCCCAAGTGAACACAGCTGTTTAAATTTAGACAGCCATAATACCTCTTTGGAATTCAAGGGGGCTCTTTTTCTCAGCTGGATTTTCTTCAACGCCATTGGAGCCCAATGGAGCTGCACGCTGGTAACAAAATGAAAATTTTGGTTTTTTTGGGGCACACCCTGGAGAGGCTGGCCCGGTAGAGAGGGAAACTATATAGTGAATTTTGTGGCTAACAAGCCTGGGTTTTCGTTTATGCTTTTTTTTATCTGTTTGCTGTGATTTAAAATAAAGCTTTGCGGCCAGTTTTCCCCCAGAACGCTTTCTGAAAAACTGTTTGGGCCCTCTCTACCCAGCAGCGATCCAGAGCTAACCCCTGAAAAGTTACAATTGGGCTTGAATGCGGGGGCACAAGGGGCTGAAGACTTGGAAAAAAAAAAAAAAAAAGTGTCTCACCGAAAACTGAACCTTTTGTGGAGAAGATGGGAGTGTTATGCTTGGGTAAGGCTGTCACCACCCAAGATGTCCGGCAGAAAGGAGGACTCTTACGCGGGCCCCAAACCCAAAGGGGCCCATGCGCCAACATTGCAGGCCATCGCAACAACAGCAAGCAGCAACGGCCCAGCAGGGCCATCAGCAGCAACGACCCCATGCAGCAACAACCCCTAGAGGCCCAGCAGAGCCCCAACAGCAAAACCCCCCCGGTTTTTATGGAGCAGCTTGCACCCTAAAAAAAACCCTAGCACCTGCCCCCGAATAAACCCCGGGTTCCGGCTTTATCCGGGGAAAAGAAGGGGTAAAAAAACTCTGCAGAAATACCCTCATGACAATGGGGGAGGCAATGGTTTATATTTGAGGACGGCAAGAAGGAAATCCCCACAATCTAAAATGGCTATGGTGGTCGCCCCCTATTTGAGGGGAACCCCCAAAAAGCCTTTTTTTGACCTAGCGAGCGGACACAAAAAACTATACAAATTTAAAAACGGAGATTCTTGCCCGCCGGGGTGTGGGGAGGGCACCCCGTGCCGGGAGGGCCATAATGGAGATACAGGCAACAACCCTGCTCGTTTAAAAAACTATGACTTGATTTTTTTTGTAAAGAATTGGTTGGGAAACCTGACGTAGCACCCCTGCCCAAAGGGTGAAAAGGGGGGCGGGAGGGCTCGGCCCTTCCCCCTGAGGCCCGTGGGGGCGGACAGGGGCCCCAAAGATGCCGATCAAGGGCAGTCGATAGAAAGGTTTTCGACCAAAGACTATGGGGGACCACCGTCCGAGCGTCATCAGTTGGGGAAAAAAACCCGGGCCCCCCGTCTCTCCCGGAAGAGGGGTTCCAGCTGTGGGGCGGGGGGCTTTGATAGTCCGGGTCACCCCCGGGGGGAAGTATGAGCAAAGGGTGATACTTCCTTTCCGGGAGCCCCCAGACCTAGGAAGGTCTCCCCGTTGAACACCCTGATCTGAGACAGTGTTGGAGATCCGTGAAAAAGGTCATATTTCACCCAAATTTGTCCCTAGTGGGGGAACCTATGGACTGTGCGCTGGACAGTCTCTCCCCGTTTTCCCCGCCGAGCCCGTGTGCGTGGCCACCCTAGTCAGGAGACTGGCCCACGCTGTGTCGGTCGGATAATGGGTGCCCAGTTAGGCCCTACTCGCTCGGAAGTCGGTGCTCTGATACGCTAGTCTGGTGAAGGGACTTCACACAGGAGGCACCTAAGCGTGGGGTGCTTTTAGGAACATCAAAGTCTACCCGTAACCTCCTCGATTCGTCACAAAACTCGGGGAGATCTCATATGAAGTGGGGGTGTGAAGAACCTATGCATCCCGCCTTTTGGGTCGGAATTTTTTCCCCTGTTTGAGGTCTTTGGAAAAAAAAAATTTTTGTGGACAGGGGAGGGGCCCACTAGGGTGGGGAGTCCCAGGGGCGGAAAACAATGCTAGTGGGGGTTAAAATTTTGGTATAAGATAAAAATGGGATTATAAAAACCCTGATAATATGATGACCAAGTAAAATTTTTGACAGATAAAGATTACCATGTTCCGCTGTATAGGAATTTAAAAATTATTGATTCGTAAATCTATATCAAAAGGGCAAACCATATAACATGCCAAGAATATGATAACAAGAAATTCCTGACAAAATCCAGTGGGGCAATACGGGAAAC
>JARQOD010000007.1:160205592-160419696 GCA_033576555.1 Oophaga sylvatica | reverse complement strand
ATGGCAGACGAACAAACTGAGTTTCAGAAACAGATACACAGAACCTTACATTACCCCCCCTTAGGGACAACCTCCGGATGACCTCAGACCAGCTTGTGTGGTACCTCTGATGAAACTGACGGAGCAAGCGAGGAGCATTAACGTTATTGACTGGCTCCCATGAGTTGTCCTCCACTGGGTAGCCCTGCCATTTTAATCAGATATTGTAACTGATTTCTATACAACCTGGAATCTAAAATCCTTTCCACCACAAATTCTTCCTGACCATCGACTAGCACTGGGTCAGGGCAAGGAGAAGAACGTCCAGGAAACGTATTGGGTGTCGCAGCCTTTAGTAGGGATACATGAAAGACAGGGTGAATTCTCATAGTTCTGGGCAATTGAAGACGACAAGCAACGGCACTTATAATCTTACTGATTTTATAGGGTCCAATGTACTTATGTCCCAACTTAGACGATGGAATCCTTAATTAAGATTTCTGGTGACAGCCAGACCAGGTCTCCTACCTTAAAAAAGCTGGTGCAGGTTTAACGAAATTTATCTGCTGCCTTCTTGTACCTTTCCTGAGCCGATTCCAGATTCTCCTTTAGAAGATCCATATTCTTCTGCAAAGTCGTGACTCTTTCAGCCACTGCTGGCAAAGGCGTCTCTATGGGAAATCGTGGTAGAAATGTTAGGATATAACCTAGATTAGAGTAAAAAGGAGACTGTTTAGTGGAGGCACTCTGAGAGTTGTTGTAAGAGAACTCAGCCAATGGAAGTAGATCCACCCAATCATCCTGTAGGTGGCAGATAAAGCAGCGGAGATACTGCTCCAGGGTTTGATTGGTTCGTTCGGTTTGTCCATTAGTCTGGGGATGAAAAGCAGAAGAAAGGTTTACTTTAATGTCCAATGCTGCACAGAAATTTTGCCAAAACCTAGAAGTGAATTGCACCCCTCGATCCGAAAATAACTCATCCGGTACTCCATGTAAACGAAACACATCTTTAATCATCAAATCTGATGTCTGTTTTGCAGTGGGTAAGCCGACACAAGGGATAAAATGAGCTGCCTTTGTTAAACGGTCAACCACCACTAGAATAGTGTTCTTCCCTTGAGAGTTGGTAATTCCACAATGAAGTCTATAGAAATGGATCCCCACGGGCGGGACGGGGTGGGAAAGGCTGTAACAGACCAGTTGGTGAAGAGCGAGGTGTCTTGCATCTTGCACAAACCTCACACGAAGTGACATAGTCCAAAACATCCTTCCTACAAGTGGGCCACCAAAAGAAACGAGAAAGAAATTCCTGTGTCTTTAGAATTCCTCTATGCCCGGCTATTTGGAATCGTGAATGAGTTGCAATACTCTCAATCTGACTGTTTCAGGTATATACAGACGTTGTCCCAGAATCCACACACCATTCTTAAAGACAAGACTTACGTCCCTTGGGGGTTGAGCCAAAAAAGAATCCGCATGGTATGCTTCCTTGATGTCTTTATTAGGTCTTGATGATGAATCACTCCTAGGAATCTAGAGTCAGGAAGAATAGTCTTAGGAGGAGTAATTGGACGTGTCTCTGCTGAGTAAATCCTAGAGAGTGCATCAGCCTTTCCATTGCGCGATCCTGGTCTATAAGAAATAATAAAATTAAATTGGTTTAAGAAAAGATTCCAGCGAGCCTGGCGAGGAGTCAGGCACTTAGCCGACCTGATGGAACTCAAGATTACGATGATCTGTCAGAACGACTATTTGCTGTGCAGCTCCTTGAAGAAGGTGTCTCCATTCTTTGAAGGCGGCAATAATGGCCAACAACTCTCTATTGCCCACATCGTAGTTCTTCTCAGCCGAAGACAACTGCTGGGAAAAGAAGGCACAGGGATGCAAGACATTCTTCTCACCTGTTCTCTGAGAGAGTATAGCTCCCACGGCACAGTCTGAAGCATCCACCTCTATTATGAAGGCAAGCTCTGGGTTGGGATGTACTAGGATAGGTGCAGTGGTAAATTTATCTTTTAGACGGGAAAATGCTTCCTGGGCTTGGGGAGTCCAGGAGAACTTAGAACTCTTTCCGGGTAAGTTGGGTGATAGGTGACACTACCTCAGAGAAATTTCTAATGAAACGTCTATAGAAGTTTGCAAACCCGATGAAGCGCTGTACCTCCTTCACATTTCTAGGACTTGGCCAATCATTGATGGCTTGGGTTTTACTTCCATCCATACTAATTCCTTGTGTAGACAGTACATACCCCAGAAATTGAATTTCGGTCTTATGGAATTCACACTTTTCAAGCTTGATGTAAAGATGATTTTGTCTTAGACGTTCCAAGACCATTCTCACATGTCCATGATGTTCCTCTGTGGAGTTAGAAAAAATTAAAATATCATCCAAATAAATTACCACGAATGTATCTAGGAGATCCCTGAAGATGTCATTCACCAAGTGTTGGAAAGTGGCTGGGGCGGTACTCAGACCAAAAGGCATAACTAGATATTCAAAGTGTCCATAGCGTGACCTGAATGCAGTCTTCCATTCATCCCCAGGTCTAATACGGACTAGTTATAGGCCCCACGAAGATCTAGTTTAGAAAAAATTTTGGCATGTCGCACTCTCTCCAATAACTCAGGGATTAAAGGCAATGGATAACGGTTTCTAATAGTAACCTTATTGAGTTCCCTATAGTCTACGCATGGTCTCAGGGATCCATCTTTCTTCTTTACAAAGAATATGGGTGCCCCTGCAGGAGATGAAGAGGGGCGTATGAAGCCCTTGGCTAGATTTTCGTCTATGTACTCTTTTTAAAGCCTTCAGCTCGGCCCCGCCAGGGGGTAGATCTTACCAAAAGGTATCTCTGCTCCAGGCAATAATTCAATTGGACAATCATATGGACGGTGAGGAGGAAGCTGGTCAGCGTTCTTCTTGTCACATAAATCCACATAGTCCTGGTATACAGCTGGTAGTTCAGGGACTGACATGATTCCTTTAGGAACAGAGCAAGCTGAAATTTTTGGACTCATCTGTTTCTCTGGAAAGTGTAATTCCTTGGTCTCCAGTTAATGGTAGGATTCTGAGCCTGCAGCCATGGTAGCCCTAGAATAATGGGAAAGTGAGGAGAAGAGATAAGCATAAAGGACAGTTTCTCTTGATGATCTTTACCCATAAGAACCTTTAAAGGCTCTGTTTCCTGATCCACTGGTCCAGAGGTCAGCAGGGAGCCATCCACAGTTTCCATCTGTACTGGAGCAGCCTTCTTCACTGAACGTATTCCCTGTTTTAGAGCAAAGGAGACATCCATAAAATTTCCACTTGCACCTGAGTCGATCATAGCAGAGCTAGACACCCAGGCTGAGTCAACCCAGAGTTTGATGGAAAGAAAACAGTGAGAATTGTTTTTCTTACAACTCAGCTGGGACACCGCTGAGGAAACTTGAAAGATGGCAGCATTTACACAGTCAACGTCCTCAGAGGTAACGGAGTTTAAGTCAGAGAAATCAAGATCTGTTGCTGCAGCTCTCTCTGGAGCCTGAGGGTCGGACCTGACAGATCCCCTCTCGCAACACTCACAATGAATGAGTGCTGCAGTAGTCTTACGAGAACGGCTGGGGCAGTCTATAATGAAGTGCCCTGACTTACCACAATAAAAACATAGATTCTCCTTAAAACGATGTTCCTTGCGTGCATCACTAACCCGTCGTAGTAAAGAGTCTACCTGCATGGGTTCAGGTTCAGGTTCCCGTGTAATCCTATTCAAAGGTTCCTTAGCTGGAGAGGAAGGTAGGAAAAGGTTAGTACGATTGCTTTCGAACCATCTCTCTTGCCTGCGTTCAGTTAAACGAGTATCAATACGGATGCAGTAGTTAATAAAGTCACCTAACGCAGTGGAGGGTCGGCACGAGCAAGTTCATCCTTAATCAGTGGGGATAACCCCTTTCGAAAATAGATTTTTTGGCGGAATTGTCCCAGGTGGTATCAAGGGCCCATCTCCTGAAATCCAAGGCATATTCAGCTACCGAGTGCTTACCTTGGCGCAAAGCTAACATGGCTGCTTCAGCTGTTGCACCTCGATTGGGGTCATCAAACACCTGCCCCATGGCTGAAATAAAATCATCAAGGTGATTCAAACAATCATCCTCAGTCTCAATCAGAGGGTTTGCCCATATCAAAGCCTTGTTGGTAAGCAACATAATTATAGTAAGCACCTTAGATCGTTCAGTAGGAAATTGTGAAGCATGTGCAGAAAAAAAAAAAGATTGCATTGATTAACAAATCCCCTGAATTTTCACGTTCACCACCAAAACGAAAAGGGGGCAACTTGGGAATCCCAGAACTCGGGGCCACGGCAGGAGCCTGGACTCGCCCCTCCAGAACCTCAATCCTGGCTCGCAAATCCTGGGTAGTCTGTCCAACCACTTGCAATTGTGATTATTTAGGGCCTGAAGATTTGTAAGACGGGTCTTATATTCTGCAAATCTGCAAGGATATTATCAGTCACTCCGCAAAGTTCCTTTATGCGAGCCTCCATTTTCCAGATCTTTTAAGACAGGATACTGGAAGAAGAGGAGAGAAAAAAAAAAATAGTGTTCACCTGTGGCAACACTGAAGAAAAAAAAACTTTAAGGGAACTGCTCACCGGAATGGTTGTGAGAAGTCACAACCACTATCATCACAGAAAGCTTTCAACCAGACATCTGATATCCAGAGTTTCAGCAGACAAAAAGAGAAGAGAAAAAAGAGAAAAAAAAAAACAATAGTGTTTACCTGTGATAACACTGCAGAAAAAAAAACTTAAGGGAATTGCTCACCTGGAATGGTTGTGAGAAGTCACAACCACTGTCATCACAGAAAGTACAACCGGACATCCGATATCCACAGTACAGCAACAAGCCTTTCCAGACCCAGCAGACACTAACGTTTGGCTTCAGAATCTTGTAATGTATGTGGTACAGTTCATATAGCGTCTTGTGCTTGGGTGCGATGAAAATACTTGAGACACAGGTTGATAAAGAAAGTCTTGTATTGCTTCATACAAATTGGCAAAAATAAACACACAGGTTGCAAACACAGAAGCAGGAGACACAGCAGGCCAGAGTAATCTAAGCTCAGCAATAACTCTCCACAACAGATTCAGATCTTCTCTGTTACCGCAAGTCCATGCAAACGTGAGGCTCTCAAGAGCAGAGTTCAGAGTCCACAAGTGCTTCAGAGTTCCTCAGTAGGAATGGCTGGAGTACAAGGTCCAAGGCTTCAGGAGTCAGAACACAGGTTCACTGCAGGCTAGATTCTGAAGCACTGATTACTCAGCTGTGGCTGTTTAAGAAGCAAACGGAGAGAATCAGGGCGGGAACATGCAAGCTGGAAAACTCCATTTTGACTGAGGGCAAGATAGCTGCAGCAAAACAGAAAGCAAAATGGCAGACGAACAAACTGAGTTTCAGAAACAGATACACAGAACCTTACACACCAACTCATATATATACAAGAAAAAAAGGTAGCACACTGTAGCGCTATAGCTTGCAAACACGAAATATGAAAAATGAATTGCATCATTACCTTAGAAATATGAAAAATTGAGAAGTCTTAGCGCATAAGATGGCCAAATTATGTGAGCCTGATAGCCACGTCAAGGCTCTTCTCGTATATCAGGTCCTAACTAATGCCTATCCTCGCTTAGAAAAAGTCTGTCTGCATGGGAACATATGAGTCCTCTCTTCAGACTAAAATCTACATCTCTGTGGAGGGGTGATGAACCTGTTGTAATTAAAAAGCCTGTGACCACCAGGTGGAGTGCTCAGGTAGAAGGTAAATGAATACATATCAAAAAACTGACCGGCACATCCAAACATAGATTCAGTGTGAACAGGTGCTAAACCTAGAGTCACCAACTCATATATATACAAGAAGAAAAGTTAGCACACTGTAGCGCTATAGCTTGCAAACACGAAATATGAAAAATATGAAAAATGAATTGCATCATTACCTTAGAAATATGAAAAATTGAGAAGTCTTAGCGCATAAGATGGCCAAATTATGTGAGCCTGATAGCCACGTCAAGGCTCTTCTCGTATATCAGGTCCTAACTAATGCCTATCCTCGCTTAGAAAAAGTCTGTCTGCATGGGAACATATGAGTCCTCTCTTCAGACTAAAATCTACATCTCTGTGGAGGGGTGATGAACCTGTTGTAATTAAAAAGCCTGTGACCACCAGGTGGAGTGCTCAGGTAGAAGGTAAATGAATACATATCAAAAAACTGACCGGCACATCCAAACATAGATTCAGTGTGAACAGGTGCTAAACCTAGAGTCACCAACTCATATATATACAAGAAAAAAAGGTAGCACACTGTAGCGCTATAGCTTGCAAACACGAAATATGAAAAATATGAAAAATGAATTGCATCATTACCTTAGAAATATGAAAAATTGAGAAGTCTTAGCGCATAAGATGGCCAAATTATGTGAGCCTGATAGCCACGTCAAGGCTCTTCTCGTATATCAGGTCCTAACTAATGCCTATCCTCGCTTAGAAAAAGTCTGTCTGCATGGGAACATATGAGTCCTCTCTTCAGACTAAAATCTACATCTCTGTGGAGGGGTGATGAACCTGTTGTAATTAAAAAGCCTGTGACCACCAGGTGGAGTGCTCAGGTAGAAGGTAAATGAATACATATCACAAAACTGACCGGCACATCCAAACATAGATTCAGTGTGAACAGGTGCTAAACCTAGAGTCACCAACTCATATATATACAAGAAAAAAAGGTAGCACACTGTAGCGCTATAGCTTGCAAACACGAAATATGAAAAATATGAAAAATGAATTGCATCATTACCTTAGAAATATGAAAAATTGAGAAGTCTTAGCGCATAAGATGGCCAAATTATGTGAGCCTGATAGCCACGTCAAGGCTCTTCTCGTATATCAGGTCCTAACTAATGCCTATCCTCGCTTAGAAAAAGTCTGTCTGCATGGGAACATATGAGTCCTCTCTTCAGACTAAAATCTACATCTCTGTGGAGGGGTGATGAACCTGTTGTAATTAAAAAGCCTGTGACCACCAGGTGGAGTGCTCAGGTAGAAGGTAAATGAATACATATCAAAAAACTGACCGGCACATCCAAACATAGATTCAGTGTGAACAGGTGCTAAACCTAGAGTCACCAACTCATATATATACAAGAAAAAAGGTAGCACACTGTAGCGCTATAGCTTGCAAACACGAAATATGAAAAATATGAAAAATGAATTGCATCATTACCTTAGAAATATGAAAAATTGAGAAGTCTTAGCGCATAAGATGGCCAAATTATGTGAGCCTGATAGCCACGTCAAGGCTCTTCTCGTATATCAGGTCCTAACTAATGCCTATCCTCGCTTAGAAAAAGTCTGTCTGCATGGGAACATATGAGTCCTCTCTTCAGACTAAAATCTACATCTCTGTGGAGGGGTGATGAACCTGTTGTAATTAAAAAGCCTGTGACCACCAGGTGGAGTGCTCAGGTAGAAGGTAAATGAATACATATCAAAAAACTGACCGGCACATCCAAACATAGATTCAGTGTGAACAGGTGCTAAACCTAGAGTCACCAACTCATATATAACAAGAAAAAAAGGTAGCACACTGTAGCGCTATAGCTTGCAAACACGAAATATGAAAAATATGAAAAATGAATTGCATCATTACCTTAGAAATATGAAAAATTGAGAAGTCTTAGCGCATAAGATGGCCAAATTATGTGAGCCTGATAGCCACGTCAAGGCTCTTCTCGTATATCAGGTCCTAACTAATGCCTATCCTTGCTTAGAAAAAGTCTGTCTGCATGGGAACATATGAGTCCTCTCTTCAGACTAAAATCTACATCTCTGTGGAGGGGTGATGAATCTGTTGTAATTGAAAAGCCTGTGACCACCAGGTGGAGTGCTCAGGTAGAAGGTAAATGAATACATATAAAAAAACTGACCGGCACATCCAAACATAGATTCAGTGTGAACAGGTGCTAAACCTAGAGTCACCAACTCATATATATATAACATGAATAATTTCTTACCTGACCTGATATACGAGAAGAGCCTTGACGTGGCTATCAGGCTCACATAATTTGGCCATCTTATGCGCTAAGACTTCTCAATTTTTCATATTTCTAAGGTAATGATGCAATTCATTTTTCATATTTTTCATATTTCGTGTTTGCAAGCTGTAGCGCTACAGTGTGCTACCTTTTTTTCTTGTATATATATGAGTTGGTGACTCTAGGTTTAGCACCTGTTCACACTGAATCTATGTTTGGATGTGCCGGTCAGTTTTTTGATATGTATTCATTTACCTTCTACCTGAGCACTCCACCTGGTGGTCACAGGCTTTTTAATTACAACAGGTTCATCACCCCTCCACAGAGATGTAGATTTTAGTCTGAAGAGAGGACTCATATGTTCCCATGCAGACAGACTTTTTCTAAGCGAGGATAGGCATTAGTTAGGACCTGATATACGAGAAGAGCCTTGACGTGGCTATCAGGCTCACATAATTTGGCCATCTTATGCGCTAAGACTTCTCAATTTTTCATATTTCTAAGGTAATGATGCAATTCATTTTTCATATTTTTCATATTTCGTGTTTGCAAGCTATAGCGCTACAGTGTGCTACCTTTTTTTCTTGTATATATATGAGTTGGTGACTCTAGGTTTAGCACCTGTTCACACTGAATCTATGTTTGGATGTGCCGGTCAGTTTTTTGATATGTATTCATTTACCTTCTACCTGAGCACTCCACCTGGTGGTCACAGGCTTTTTAATTACAACAGGTTCATCACCCCTCCACAGAGATGTAGATTTTAGTCTGAAGAGAGGACTCATATGTTCCCATGCAGACAGACTTTTTCTAAGCGAGGATAGGCATTAGTTAGGACCTGATATACGAGAAGAGCCTTGACGTGGCTATCAGGCTCACATAATTTGGCCATCTTATGCGCTAAGACTTCTCAATTTTTCATATTTCTAAGGTAATGATGCAATTCATTTTTCATATTTTTCATATTTCGTGTTTGCAAGCTATAGCGCTACAGTGTGCTACCTTTTTTTCTTGTATATATATGAGTTGGTGACTCTAGGTTTAGCACCTGTTCACACTGAATCTATGTTTGGATGTGCCGGTCAGTTTTTTGATATCTGTGCAACTGCTGACTGAGAGGAAAAAACTGTATATACTGCTAAATAATGACCCCTGCGCCTCCAATAAAGGCTCAAAAGAATGAATAATATTGATTAGCCTAAACACAAAAACAATAGAAGGTCCAGAGATACTTGTATAAAGAAACCGTAATATTGTTCCTATATGGAAACTGATATAAACAAGTCAGGACTTACTTGGATCCTATGTGCTGTGACTAGTGCATGGACATGGGAGCCCAGCTTCTCTGGAAGGTGTTTCACAGTCCCAGAGCGCGCGTTGACAGTGAAAAGGCAGGCAAGCGATTTTGCAAGGGAGCGTCCTACCTATGAAGCTAAGTGCCTCCTGAGCTACCGCGCAGCTAAGTCTGTGTGCCGCAGCTTCCTGCGGCCGAAAGGCGCCGCTGAGAGAAAAGGGGATGAGCGGGGAGTGGGGGTGGAAATACGGGTGACGTCACCACAGGACGGGGACCGGGGAGAGTGAATACTAGCCGACGCGTTTCAAAGGCTCTCAGGCCTTCATCAGGGATCTCAGCGGCACCTTTCGGCCGCAGAACGTCGCGGCACACAGACTCAGCTGCGCGTTAGCTCAGGAGGCACTTTGCTTCATAAGGAGGACGCTCCCTTGCAAAATCGCTTGCCTGCCTTTTCACTGTCAACGCGCTCTCTGGGCCTGTGAACACCTTCCAGAGTAGCTGGGCTCCCATGTCCAAGCACTAGTCAGGTTCCATATAGGAACAATATTACGGTTTCTTTATACAAGTATCTCTGGATCTTCTATTGTTTTTGTGTTTAGGCTAATCAATATTATTCATTCTTTTGAGCCCTTATTAGAGGCGCAGGGGTCATTATTTAGCAGTAAACAAACAAGTAACAACTTACATAATATAGTACCATCCATGGATGTATCCTGAGCACCAACGCTTCATCAAGGGATGCCCGCTGACAAACATGGGAGAAATGTGCATTGGGATGTTAAAACTACCATATTTTAAAATAATGATTGTATTATCAGGAGACATTTAGCACCTTAAGGTACTGTCACACTAAGCGAGATCGCTAAAGAGTCAGCGATTTTATGACGCAGTAGCGATCTCGTTAGCGATGCAGCTGTGTGTGACATGTAGCAGCGATGTGGCCCCTGCTGCGATGTCGCTGATCGCTTATGAACGTTCTGAGCCGTTTTTTGGTCGTTGGTGTCCCGCTGGTGAGCCTGAATCGCTGAGTGTGACACCCTTATGAACGACTTACCAGCGTCGCAGGTGGGACTAGGTTTTCCCAACGACCGCAGAGGTTGTTATACAGATCGCTGATCTCTGATGAGATCTTTGTGTTTGGAAGCTAACTAGCGACCACATAGCGATCGCACTAGCGATCTCGCCAGGTTGTGTCGTTGTCGTGATCGCTGGTGCGATCGCTAAGTGTGACAGTGCCTTTAGTCTTTATTGTTGGTTTAGGTTATATATTGAAGTGTGTATTTGATATCTATTTGTAATTTAAGTATGATGAAGAAAGGAGTGTATATGGATTTATATGGTGTGAATATTGTCTGACTGTGCAGGAACTGGCAGAGTAACCACAGATTATGAGTAGAGATGAACAAATTTGTTCATTTTTTGTCCCAAATCTGATTTTGACATATTCGGGCCATATTCGAACACTATACGTGCCGAATGTATGTTTAATGATCGGCTCTGAACATATTTGGTAATTTCTACTCCTACTGACTAATGACATTCAGCTGTGTTTAACGAATATTGCAAAAAACAATATTTGATGATGATCGTATTCGGAACCGAATCCAAACAAATTCGCTATGAGCACAGAAGGAAGTAACATGTAATAGTTTTACTATGTGGTTTACAGTTCTTTATTAAAAGTAAAGGAACAGGTGAAGTGAAAAGTGGGTGTCAGGGCCACATTGTATTGGATTGGGCCTCCATTTCATCTAAATAATGGGGGAGGAGGATGTCATCACTCTTGTGATCAAAGGAGGTAAATTATGAAGCGTAGATAAGGTAACTGACTCCTCATGTCTATGCATTTTTTTTTTGCTGTGGACTACATTATGATGATGTTTGAGCAACTATATAATCGATTAATTAAAGGGAATCTGTCACCAATTTTTTATATGTCTGAACTAAGACTAGCACCTTAATCAGCGCATGTGCTGCATTCCATAAAGGGGTATATAATCCCCTGACTCCCCCTATATGCCATTCCCATACTCTATGTAAATTCTGCCGGTCTGGTCCGATATACGTCCTTGGTGAGCTGTTTATCCCTCCTCCTGGCTGCCTCCCTCCTGCTGTGATTGGCGTGGTAACGCCTCAATAACACAGCTGAGCGAAATCTTGCACCCTCGCAGAGACATCTCTGGCCTATTGAGCCCTACTCTGCCCTACTGAGCCTAAAATGTAAGGGAGAGCTGCAGGCCCGTCCATACACTGCATTTCAATCTTGGTCCGATTTATATATCCGTATGACTACGCCATCCAGCACATGGGACAATTATACACTCGTTTCTCCGAGCCCTTAGTGTAGTGAAAAAGCTAAAGGGACTTTTGGATTTTTGTTTTTTTTAAATGGCCTGTGTGTATTGATGGGGGCCTACAGACCAGACCCACAATGAGTTTTTGGTGAGTTCTTCAGGCTGCTTAAAAAATACAAAAAGCGCAACCTCTTACAGTTTCAGCAAAGAGGTTGGGAATTCTAGACATCTCATGCCCACTGTTCTTTTTTACTCAGTGTAAACTGTCCTGCGGTGCGTGTTTGAACTTCGCAACATGTCAATTTCTCTTGCATGTACACTGAATTTTATGTGCAGATTTTCCCCAGAGAATAATTTGTATTAGATGTGCAAAACTGACACATGGATGCAAAAAATGGACATACGGATGAGAAATCGACTATTTTTTTCCTGGATAAAAGCAAACCAAAAGATTGCGCATACTCTTGTCTGAACACTGACTACAATGGGTCCACATACGCTCCGTGGTCGGTCCATGGTGCACGCAGACAGCACACATATAATATGCTTGTTTGAATGAACCCTGAGACTACGTTCCCACAATAAGCCAAAAATGCATCAAAAGCTCCTCATGGGAACGTAGCCTAAGATGAGTAGTGAAGTATAGAAAAAGACAGACTGCTAGTCAGATGTTTCAGACTCATCATCCCATGTTCTTCCCATGTTCTTGCCATGGGGCTGTGAATATTCTCTAGTGTGACCTTTGCAAGAATATTCCAATCTTCTAAACTGTCTATTACGACACAAATCTGACTCATTCTCGAATGCCTGAGAATTAGTTGTTTATTTAATCAGTTAGTTTAAAAATCCCTGCCATTCTTGTACTGAACCTATTGCTTTTTTTTTCTCCATGATGAAGGATAGTAAACAATTTTAAGGGGTAACATAGAAAATAAATTGGATTAAGCGTCATGCAGGGTGTATTCTGTTACCCTTCCAGAGAGTTTCCAAGCCATTTTTTTACATTTTACCAATGATCTTTGTATTTAAAGTTTTGTTTAAAAAAAAAAAATAATAGCATTCCCAATTAAGCAATACTTTATCAAACTGAAGTTTTTTGGAGTTTTTTTTAGTTTACTTTGATGATAAATTGCACCTTTGTGTGATTTTTAAGCTCACGACTTCTCCAAATACATTTGTAAACTGAGTTAAAGGCTTCATAGATATAGAAGAATGAAAAACTCGTGTCATGTGTCAATCAATGTTCCACTCTGCTTTTTCCACTTTTATTAGATCACAATAAATGTTTTCAGATTGAAAACCCATCAGACTTTCATATTACATTTTATGCCTGGAAGTATATTTCACATTTTTTTACTTTCATCCTCCAATCAGTGTCTGAATGTGACTTACACCATGAATGTGACTTGAAAGGAATGAAAACCTGTAAAATAGTAGATAAGAGGCGTAATACTGTAAATCACATGCCATCAATATTTATAGATAGCGGAGCTGAAAGTAACTTCCTCCTTGAAAGACGCTTGTTCACGTACCATGACCGATGCGGACCCACCGATTTATCTCATGGTCCCTGGAGATGTGTAATGGCGGAGGAGGTGCACAACACTTGTCTAGTGGAACTAAAGTGTAACACTCTCTGTTTTTGTTCCGGTGGCTGACAACTTGCAGGTGGCGACAACAGTATTCTTCATTCTAGCAGCCATGTTCTGGTAAACCAGCATACATATATGAAATATATTCAGTACTTACCTATTGGAATATGATTAGAATTATTTACCGAGAGGTACTCACATGAATGACAGTGACCTGTCCCAAAATAAGAGTAAACTTATTTTTGTAACTGAAATGTTATCAGAGAAAAAAATTACTCTTTAGCTTCAAATTTTTTTATTTTTTTTTTCACTTTAGTTTTTTCATCCCCACATTTCAAGAGCCACTTTTTTATTCTTTCATCGACAAGGCTGCTAAAAGGTTTTTTTTTTTTTTTTTGCAGAATGAGATGTATTTTATATTTTTCTCAACACTATAATTCAAAATATAATTTCTAAAAAAAAATAAGGGAGAAAAAGTATTTGTGTGGTGAATTGTAAAAATACAGCAATTCTGTTATTGTTTTTTGCTGGTTGTTTTTATTGCATTTATTGCATGGTAAAAATGACATGCTAACCTTTTGTCTTGTAATGTATTGCAAACTAAAAAAAAATAAAAGCGGAAATAAAAAAGAGACCCTTAACTTTTTAGGCTGTGTGTCCACAAGTTTTGGGGTAGGTGTTTGATGCTGCGTATTTTACAGCAAGGTGATAGCATTTATAGAAATCTCCTTCCCACTTTGCTTCTTTTTTAAACCTCAGCATAAACTGACCTGCGGAGCGTGTTTCAAATCCTTAACATATCAATTTCTCTTGTGGGTACCCTGAGTTTTATGTGCAGATTTTCCCCATAGACTTGCATTAGGTGCAGAAAATCCTCAGTTAGAAACTGCACATGTTTTTAGTGTGTTTCTGTTGAGGAAAGGCATCTGAAAACACGTGTAATCCGCACATGACTATACCAGTAAGGTTTTGTCAAAGCCAAATACAAGGAAGTATATATATACGGTAATAATAGCAGCTTTATTTAACTTCTTCACGCTATGTGATGTATATATGCTGTACGTCATATTTTGTTTTTCTGACTTTGATGCAGGCTCCGACGCTGAGCTCACATCTTTCCCTGCACATGACATGTACCTTTAGTGGCCGTGGGTGGAATGGTGCTCCGCCTGCATCCGTTAACCAGTTACATCCTGCTGTCAATCTCTGACAGCGGGATTTAACACATGCCGGCTGGAAGCACATCATTAGTGTCTCTGTCACGTGATTGGGGGCCCTGATGTATTGTCATGACAGCCTGGGGTCTGCAGAAGACCCCTGTGCTTTTCATTACGAGCCCCCTGTGAATTCCGGCCCATGGCCAGCGTTCATAGGAGATTGTGATTTCTGCTATACATAACAATGCTCAGGACCAGTGTAATGCATTCCACATAGTCCTCCATACAGTATAATGCATTCCCCATAGTCCTTCATACAGTATAATGCAGCCCCCATATAGTATAATGCACTCCCAATAGTCCTCAATAGAGTATAATGCAGCCCCCATATAGTACAGACTATAGTGCACTCCCCATAGTCCTTGATAGAGTATAATGCAGCCCCCATAGAGTATAAGGCCCCTTTTACATATCAGTTTTTTGCCATCAGTCACAATCCGTCATGTTTTATGAAAAAAACGGATTCGGCGACTGATGCCGCAGGATCCATTTTTTTCTCATAGACTTGTATTAGCGACAGATATCACTAATGAAAAACCCAAGAAAAATAACGAGCAAAAACTATTTTCAATTATACAACACTGAAGGAGACCAAGTATAAATTGCTGAATTAATAAAATATTAATTTTTATTTAAATAATTCATAAAATAAACACATTACAACATACAAATGCAGAGATACTGCTAATCCAAACAGGGAGCAGTTAAACATGTGGCCTGCGCAGACTAGGTGCAATCAATGACACCGAGTATATTAAGGATAAACATATCCATACACTAGACTTATATAGAATAAATTTAATAACATCCCTTATTGTAAATTACCGCCATAGCCTACTAGTGACCCCAGGTGGAAGGCAATAGGAATGCACAAATAATCACAGGGAAAAGATTGCAACAGGCACTTACATGAAATCGTGTACTTCACAGCTGCTACCCCCCGTCGCCCCAACGAACGTTTCGCTTCTTCGTCAGGAGGTGTGCCTTGGGGCGAGGTGGGCAAGCTTTTATTTGGAGACTAGCAATCCATTAGCCCGATGTAATAACAACTGTTAATTTATCCCCGACACCAGCTGTGCTGATGAGTCTAACTTCCTGCCTTTTCGGCGCATGTATCAGTGGCGTCGGTCTCATATAAACTGGTAGTGAATCTGCGGCCGTGGGACGCAAGCCACATCGCGCCGTCATGGTGACGGCGCATGCGCTCTTGTCCACCTCTGTCCGCAGTCCCAACTACTCAAGAGCGACGGAGCCAGACATGCGCACTAGCAAGGGGGAGAAACTTGGGCTTTTTAATAGAAAACGCTCTTAGTATACTATCAACTGCGATTATTGAGACATAAGTGCAATACATACATAGTGATTTGATTGTGACTAAACTATAAACCCCTAATATACATATTTGAACAAACATATTATATATCAAGCTAATTAATTATAGATTACCAATAAATAATTATTACACAACCAATATTGATTCATATGTACAGATACTTAATAAGTGCACCAATCACATAATATGAAAAAATAATAATAACAATTAATAATAAATATATATAACCTACATCGTGTATTGTATTTATACAAAATTACTAACAGATCCAATATACATCTCATATATAAAAAACTGCTTTTATCATCATTACAAGTGTGACCAAAATATACTGTGTACAATCACTAATTCTGGTATACATATAAACTTTATCATGTGCATATATAACCACAGTTGCCATGTTTCAGAAAGCGATATAATCATAATAAATTTCTCCAATTATCAAAGTCATCACTGCCAGATATGAGTTGATTGAAGTTTAGATAATAACAGCTGATATTCATTCTGAATTAAAATTTCACGGGAAATATCACAAGAAATATAAGGACATCCACAGGAATCACATAAACGTCACCTACAGCAACTAAGACAAAATTAAATTAATACCAAAATCATAATACAATAATACAAATATTAAAACTCAAAGGACAGGTAAAAAACCCTTACCTACCCCTACCCCAAAAAAACCCATGTACAGTATATACTCATAAAAATGAACTAAACCTGAAATTTTCATTTAACCCATAAGGTGCAATCATATGAAGACGATAAATCCACCGACTCTCAACCTGAGAAAGGCTTTTAAACAGATCACCTCCCCTTACACCCAATGTCACTTGGTCAATAGCACGAATGGTTAGCTTACTTGAATCACATCTATAATACTCTTTAAAGTGCTTCGGAAGAGTCTTTATTGGTTCATCGGCATTTATGCAAAAACCATAAATGCCGCTGAACCAATAAAGACTCTTCCGAAGCACTTTAAAGAGTATTATAGATGTGATTCAAGTAAGCTAACCATTCGTGCTATTGACCAATGACATTGGGTGTAAGGGGAGGTGATCTGTTTAAAAGCCTTTCTCAGGTTGAGAGTCGGTGGATTTATCGTCTTCATACGATTGCACCTTATGGGTTAAATTAAAATTTCAGGTTTAGTTCATTTTTATGAGTATATACTGTACATGGGTTTTTTTGGGGTAGGGTAGGTAAGGGTTTTTTACCTGTCCTTTGAGTTTTAATATTTGTATTATTGTATTATGATTTTGGTATTAATTTAATTTTGTCTTAGTTGCTGTAGGTGACGTTTATGTGATTCCTGTGGATGTCCTTATATTTCTTGTGATATTTCCCGTGAAATTTTAATTCAGAATGAATATCAGCTGTTATTATCTAAACTTCAATCAACTCATATCTGGCAGTGATGACTTTGATAATTGGAGAAATTTATTATGATTATATCGCTTTCTGAAACATGGCAACTGTGGTTATATATGCACATGATAAAGTTTATATGTATACCAGAATTAGTGATTGTACACAGTATATTTTGGTCACACTTGTAATGATGATAAAAGCAGTTTTTTATATATGAGATGTATATTGGATCTGTTAGTAATTTTGTATAAATACAATACACGATGTAGGTTATATATATTTATTATTAATTATTATTATTTTTTCATATTATGTGATTGGTGCACTTATTAAGTATCTGTACATATGAATCAATATTGGTTGTGTAATAATTATTTATTGGTAATCTATAATTAATTAGTTTGATACATAATATGTTTGTTCAAATATGTATATTAGGGGTTTATAGTTTAGTCACAATCAAATCACTATGTATGTATTGCACTTATGTCTCAATAATTGCAGTTGA
Source organism: Oophaga sylvatica (assembly GCA_033576555.1). Classification (NCBI taxonomy): domain Eukaryota; kingdom Metazoa; phylum Chordata; class Amphibia; order Anura; family Dendrobatidae; genus Oophaga; species Oophaga sylvatica. The sequence goes on along the minus strand of JARQOD010000007.1, from coordinate 160,402,036 downwards.
TAGTATACTAAGAAGCGTTTTCTATTAAAAAGCCCAAGTTTCTCCCCCTTGCTAGTGGCAATGTCCGGCTCCATCGCTCTTGAGTAGTTGGGACTGCGGACAGAGGTGGACAAGAGCGCATGCGCCGTCACCATGACGGCGCGACGTGGCTTGCGTCCCACGGCCGCAGATTCACTACCTGTTTATATGAGACCGACGTCACTGATACATGCGCCGAAAAGGCAGGAAGTTAGACTCATCAGCACAGCTGGTGTCGGGGATAAATTAACAGTTGTTATTACATCGGGCTAATGGATTGGCTAGTCTCTAAATAAAAGCTTGCCCACCTCGCCCCAAGGCACGCCTCCTGACGAAGAAGCAAAACGTGCGTTGGGGCGACGGGGTAGCAGCTGTGAAGTACACGATTTCATGTAAGTGCCTGTTGCAATCTTTTCCCTGTGATTATTTGTGCATTCCTATTGCCTTCCACCTGGGGTCACTAGTAGGCTATGGCGGTAATTTACAATAAAGGATGTTATTAAATTTATTCTATATAAGTCTAGTGTATGGATATGTTTATCCTTAATATACTCGGTGTCATTGATTGCACCTAGTGTGCGCAGTCCACATGTTTAATTGCTCCCTGTTTGGATTAGCAGTATCTCTGCATTTGTACAGTCATGGCCAAAAGTTTTGAGAATGACACAAATATTATATTTCCACATGATCTGCTGCCCTCTGGTTTTTATGTGTGTTTGACAGATGTTTTTATCACAGACAGAAATATATATTGCATACATATGAGTAACAAAAGCTTATATTGACAGTTAGAATGAGTTAATGCAGCAAGTCAATATTTGCAGTGTTGACCCTTCTTCTTCAGGACCCCTGCAATTCTCCCTGGCATGCTCTCAATCAACTTCTGGACCAAATCCTGACTGATAGCAGTCCATTCTTGCACAATCAATGCTTTCATTTTGTCAGAATTTTTAGGTTTTTGTTTGTCCACCCGTCTCTTGATGATTGACCACAAGTTCTCAATGGGATTAAGATCTGGGGAGTTTCCAGGCCATGGACCCAAAATCTCTATGTTTTGTTCCCTGAGCCATTTAGTTATCACCTTTGCTTTATGGCAAGGTGCTCCATCATGCTGGAAAAGACATTGTTGATCGCCAAACTGCTCTTGGAGGGTTGGGAGAAGTTGCTCTTGGAGGACATTCTGGTACCATTCTTTATTCATGGCTGTGTTTTTAGGCAAGACTGTGAGAGAGCCGATTCCCTTGGCTGAGAAGCAACCCCACACATGAATGGTTTCAGGATGCTTAACAGTTGGCATGAGACAAGACTGGTGGTAGCGCTCACCTTGTCTTCTCCGAATGAGGCGTTTTCCTGATGTCCCAAACAATCGAAAAGGGGATTCATCAGAGAAAATAACTTTACCCCAGTCCTCAGTAGTCCACTGCCTGTACCTTTTGCAGAATATCAGTCTGTCCATGATGTTTTTTCTGGAGAGAAGCGGCTTCTTTGCTGCCCTCCTTGAGACCAGGTCTTGCTCCAAGAGTCTCCGCCTCACAGTGCGTGCAGATGCACTCACACCTGCCTGCTGCCATTCCTGAGCAAGCTCTGCACTGCTGGTAGCCCGATCCCGCAGCTGAAACACTTTTAAGAGACGGTCCTGGCGCTTGCTGGTCTTTCTTGGGCACCGTGGAGCCTTTTTGGCAACAATGGAACCTCTCTCCTTGAAGTTCTTGATGATGCAATAGATTGTTGACTGAGGTGCAATCTTTCTAGCTGCGATACTCTTCCCTGTTAGGCCATTTTTGTGCATTGCAATGATGACTGCACGTGTTTCTTTAGAGATAACCATGGTTAACAGAAGAGAAACAATGATGCCAAGCACCAGCCTCCTTTTAAAGTGTCCAGTGGTGTCATTCTTACTTAATCATGACAGATTGATCTCCAGCCATGTCCTCATCAACACCCACACCTGTGTTAATGGAGCAATCACTGAAAAGAGGTTAGCTGGTCCTTTTGAGGCAGGGCTGCAATGATGTTGAAATGTGTTTTGGGGGATAAAGTTCATTTTTTAGCCAAATATTGACTTTGCAAGTAATTGCTGTTAAGCTGATCACTCTTTATAACATTCTGGAGTATATGCAAATTGCCATTAGAAAAAGTGAAGCAGTAGACTTTGTAAAAATTTATATTTGTGTCATTCTCAAAACTTTTGTGCATGACTGTATGTTGTAATGTGTTTATTTTATGAATTATTTAAATAAAAATTTATATTTTATTAATTCAGCAATTTATACTTGGTCTCCTTCAGTGTTGTATTAGCGACAGATTGCGGATCCGTCGAAAATTTTTGGTCCGTCTGCCGGACACGACGCACAAAGCAACGTTTTTTGGCTCTGTCAGAAAATCAGACAGCAATGGATCCGTCGTTGTCCGTCGTTTGTTATAATGGAAGCCTATGGGCGCCAGATCCATCGTCATCCGTCAAATGACGAATTCCGGTGACGGATTCAGTTTTTTTAACTGAGCATGCTCCTGACAGGTTAAAACACAAACAAAAGAATAGATATATACACATAGAATACAAATATATACAGTGCCTTGTGAAAGTATTCGTCTTCATGGAACTTTTCAACCTTTCCCCACATATCATGCTTCAAACATAAAGATACCAAATGTAAACAAAATTTATTGGTTATTTTAAATTTTTGTGGAAATACAGACTGAAAAGTGGGCTGTGTAATATTATTTGACCCCTTTAACTTAATACTTTGTTGCGCCACCTTTTGCTGCGATTACAGCTGAAAGTCGCTTAGGGTATGTCTCTATCAGCTTTGTACATCGAGAGACTGAAATTCTTGCCCATTCTTCCTTGGCAAACAGCTCGAGCTCAGTGAGGTTGGATGGAGATCATTTGTGAACAGCAATTTTCAGCTCTTTCAACAAATTCTCGATTGGATTCAGGTCTAAACGCTCCCGCTAACGATCACGATAACGACGCATACTAATGCGATCGTTTTTGTGATCGTTTTAATGTCGCTAGTAGCTGCCACACTTAGCGATCTCGTTAACGACGCATAAGCGGTTAGCGATCTCATTAACGACTTTAACGGTCATTGCGATGTAAAAAACAGCGCACATCGCTCACAAAAGGTGCCAGACACAGTGATATAGGCTCACCAGCGGGACGCCAACGATCTAAATACGGTCCAGAACTCTAGTGAACGATCAGCGAGATCACAGCAGGGGCCACTTCGTTGCTACATGCCACACACGTTAGCGTCACTAACGAGATCGCTAAATAGTGACGTATTTTAGCGATCTCGTTAGCGACGCTGTTTAGTGTGGCATACCCTTAACACCTGGATACGTTTATTTGTGAACCATTCCATTGTAGATCTTGCTTTATGTTTGGGATCATTGTCTTGTTGGAAGACAAATCTCCGTCCCAGTCTCAGGTCTTTTGCAGACTCCAACAGGTCGAAAAAACGGATCTGTTGCATCAGTTTTTCACAATCTGCGACGGATCCTTCGAGACAACGGATTGTCAAAGAAAAAAAAGGCAGCACACTATAGCTCTATAGCTTGCAAACATGAGATATGAAAAATTAATTGCATCACTGCCTTAGAAATATGAAAAATTGAGAAGGCTTAGCTCATAAAATGGCCAATTTATGTGTACCTTTATGTGTACCTGGTAGCCACGTTAAGGCGCCTCTCGTTTTCCAGGTCCTAACTAATGCCTATCCTTGCTTTGAAAAGTATCTGTATGGGAACATATGAATCCTCTAAACTGAAATCTGCATCTCTGTGGAGGGGTAGTGGCCCTGCTATAATTAAAATGCCTGTGACTAACAGGTGGAGTGCTCAGTAGAAGGTAAATGAATACATATCAAAAACTGACCGGCACATCCAAACATAGACCTAATGTGAACAGGTGCTTAACCTAGAGTCACCAACTCATGCACACTCAAAGAAAAAAAGGAAGCGCTGCAGTGACTTTTCTAAGCGAGGATTGGCATTAGTTAAGACCTGGAAAACGAGAGGCGCCTTAACGTGGCTTCCAGGTACACATAAATTAGCCATTTTATGCGCTAAGCCTCCTCAATTTTTCATATTTCTAAGGCAGTGAGGCAATTAATTTTTCATATCTCATGTTTGCAAGCTATAGCGCTACAGTGTGCTTCCTTTTTTTCTTTGAGTGTGCATGAGTTGGTGACTCTAGGTTAAGCACCTGTTCACACTAGGTCTATGTTTGGATGTGATGGTCAGTTTTTTGATATGGAGACAACGGATTGTGACTGACGGCAAAAAAATGATATGTGAAAGCAGCCTAATACTGCCCCATAGAGTATAATGTAGTCTCCGTAGGTTTATAATGCAGCCTAACAGAATACTGTATAATACAGCCCCATAGAGTACATATGATGCTGATAAAGTTGAATGCATGATGTAGGGATGGCCTAGAGCTGGAGCTGGCATCGGGCCCCCTGACTCACGGGCCCCATAGCGCCCGAGTAGTGTGTCGCTATTAGCGGCACACCACTGTCTGGGGGCCCCTGTGGAATTGGGGGCCCTAGGCAAATACCTAGTTTGTCTGCCCTTAACGCCTTAATGCTTTATGTACATTGGGGAAAAAAGTATTTAGTGAGCCACCAATTGTGCAAGTTCTCCCACTTAAAAAGATGAGAGAGGCCTGTAATTGACATCACAGGTAGACCACAACTATGAGGCTAAGTGCACACGTTCAGGATTATTTGCGTTTTTTTCGCGGCAAAAAAGGCGTAAAAAACGCATGAATGAAGCATCCTATTATTTAGAATGAATTCTGCAATTTTTGTGCACATGATGCGTTTTTTTCTGCGAAAAAAACTCATCGCGGAAAAAAAGGCAACATGTTCATTAATTTCGCGGAATTCTAGTGTTTTTCCCGCTATATTATTGACCTAGAAAGTTCAGGGAAAAAATTGCGGTAAAACGTGCAAAATCTGTGCAAAAAACGCACCAAAAACGCAGTAAAAACACACGCGTTTTTACCGCGAAAAAAGTCCGGCTTTGCTCAGGAAAATTCTGCACACATTCCTGAACGTGTGCACTTAGCCTGAGAGTCAAAATGAGAAAACAAATCCAGAAAATCACCTTGTCTGATTTGGCAAGATTTATTTTGCAAATTATGGTGGAAAATAAGTATTGGGTCACCTACAAAAATGCAAGATTTCTGACTCTCACAGACCTGTAACTTCTTTAAGAGGTTCCTCTGTCCTCCACTCATTACCTGTAGAAATGGCACCTGTTTGAACTTGTTATCAGTATAAAAGACACCTGTCCACAACCTCAGTCACACTCCAAACTCCACTATGGTGAAGACCAAAGAGCTGTCGAAGTTACACCAGAAACAAAATTATAGCCCTGCACCAGGCTAGGAAGACTGAATCTGCAATAGGCAAGCAGCTTGGTGTGATGAAATCAACTGTGGGAGCAATAATAAGAAAATGGAAGACATACAAGACCACTGATAATCTCCCTGGATCTGGGGCTCCACGCAAGGTCTCACCGCGTGGGGTCAAAATGATCACAAGAACGGTGAGCAAAAATCCCAGAACCACACAGGGGGACCTAGTGAATAACTTGCTTAGAGCTGGGACCACCGTAACAAAGACTACCACCAGTAACACACTACGCCGCCAGGGACTCAGATCCTGCAGTGCCAGACGTGTCCCCCTGCTTAAGCACATGTACCAGTACATGTCTGATCCTGTCTGAAGTTTGCTAGAGAGCATTTGGATTATCCAGAAGAGTATTGGGAGAATGTTATATGGTCTGATGAAACCAAAGTAGAACTGTTTGGTAGAAACAAAACTCATCGTGTTTGGAGGAGATGGAATGCTGAGTTGCATCCAAAGAACACTATACCTACTGTGAAGCATGGGTGTGGCAGCATCATGCTTTGGGGCTGTTTCTTTGCAAAGGGACCAGGACGTGTAATGTATGTGGTACAGTTCATATAGCGTCTTGTGCTTGGGTGCAATGAAAATACTTGAGACACAGGTTGATAAAGAAAGTCTTGTATTGCTTCATACAAATTGGCAAAAATAAACACACAGGTTGCAAACACAGAAGCAGGAGACACAGCAGGCCAGAGTAATCTAAGCTCAGCAATAACTCTCCACAACAGATTCAGATCTTCTTCTCTGTTACCGCAAGTCCATGCAAACGTGAGGCTCTCAAGAGCAGAGTTCAGAGTCCACAAGTGCTTCAGAGTTCCTCAGTAGGAATGGCTGGAGTACAAGGTCCAAGGCTTCAGGAGTCAGAACACAGGTTCACTGCAGGCTAGATTCTGAAGCACTGATTGCTCAGCTGTGGCTGTTTAAGAAGCAAACGGAGAGAATCAGGCGGGAACATGCAAGCTGGAAAACTCCATTTTGACTGAGGGCAAGATAGCTGCAGCAAAACAGAAAGCAAAATGGCCGACGAACAAACTGAGTTTCAGAAACAGATACACAGAACCTTACAGGACGACTGATCCGTGTACATGAAAGAATGAATGGGGCCATGTATTGTGAGATTTTAAGTTCAAGCCTTCTTCCATCAGCAAGGGCATTGAAGATGAAACGTGGATGGGTCTTTCAGCATGATAATGATCCCAAAGCACACCGCCAGGGCAGCGAAGGAGTGGCTTCATAAGAAGCATATGAAGGTCCTGGAGTGGCCTAGCCAGTCTTCAGATCTCAAACCAATAGAAAACCTTTGGAGGGATTTGAAAGTCCATGTTGCCCAGCGACAGGCCCAAAACATCACTGCTCTAGAGGAGATCTGCATGGAGGAATGGGCCAACATACCACCTACAGTGTGTGCCAACCTTGTGAAGACTTACAGAACACATCATTGCCAACAAAGGATATATAACAAAATATTGAGATGAACTTTTGTTAATGACCAAATACTTATTTTCCACCATTATTTGCAAAATAAATTTTGCCAAATCGGACACGGTGATTTTCTGGATTTGTTTTCTCATTTTGACTCTCATATTTGTGGTCTCCCTATGATGTCAATTACAGGCCTCTGTCATCTTTTTAAGTGCGAGAACTTGCACAATTGGTGGCTGACTAAATACTTTTTTTCCCCACTGTATAGCACAGGCGATCGGATGATCGCTGCTACAAGTCTTTTAAGAGGACTATTAGGGCTCGCTCACACGTGTGCATAACACGGCCAAGTGCTATTCAATATTTTATTGTATAGCACTCATCCCAGTGTTATATATTTTGGGCAGTGCAGATTGCAATTATTTTCTCATGCCATGAGATTCGGATCACACGCACCCATAAAAGTCTATGGGTGCGTGTGAAACAACGGACTGCACTCAATGTCATCAATGGAAAAGAAGGACAAATTACTTGTTCTGTCTCCTCCGCACCTGAGCTCCAATTCTCACAGGCGAGAGAATCGGAGCACAGTGAACTGACACTCAGCTCAAACTCTGACAGAGTGATGACAAAATGGAAAATGGCCCAGGGGCGAAGGGGTTAAAACATGACATACCAAAAAAAGGCAGCTTCAAAACCGGGTTAGAAATGCATGTAAAAATACGCAAATAGCCAAATTTACCTACCGTAATTGGAACAGAAATACTGTGGAAAAACTCACCTAGTACTTGTCGTAGGGAAGATAGCCATAGAGCTTTTGGAGTCTTGTTTTTGTAAGGTCATTGTAGCCTTTAGTTGGGGCTACATGGGAATTTTGGTCATGCAACAGGTTGCATAGCCATAGATCATTGTATATTGCTAATCTTACTCGGTGTAATGCAGTAAATGGGATTGCATTCTGAGCCACAAGGTACTCCGACAACCAAGTTGCAAAAAATCCAAATGATGCCTACTTTTGCAGTTTGTTTTTTGCAGCCATGGTACCTTGCAGGTTGCAGTACGACCCCATTCCCTAGCAGCTGCATACAGCAATGTTAGGTCACACAATCTGTATAATGGTCAGTCACCGTTTAGTCCCCAGCCTTATCGATAGCATTTTGGGATACACACAACTTTTAACTCCATATTTTGGAAGGAGAGTTGAGCCAGAACCAGTAGACACAGACTAGGGAGGACTTGGTAAGCACGGGAACAGGAGCTGCGGAGATCGCTGGGGTGAGTATCGCTTCTTTTATATTAAAGCGGTCTGAAACATTTTGTAAATCTTTTATATCTCCTGGAAAACCCCTTTGTATCTAGCTTGTCCAAAGATAATAAATGATTAACTCAATAAACATTAGTCTTGCTCTAATTACTTTATTGATACGTCTTTACAGACGTACCCTCTGCATACCGTTAAATTTATAGAGTCATAGAGTTTCATTTTTACCTGAATTTTATTATTGTCTGTATATCTTTTCGGTGATTTGGAGCTCCTTATCAGAGATAGCAAGATCTGATTTGTAAAAAGGTATATTATGAAATTAATTAGCTCAAAATATCTTTAAAATAACACTGTGGTAAAATTGGACATTCCCTAAAAGAGGACCTACCATCAGGATTTTATATCTTAAACTAATGGCATGTATGTAAAGGTGCTTAAATGCTGTGTAAATCCTCACCTTTCTTGTAGAACTCTGTTTTACTATTTTGGAGAAATCCATTGTTAAATTGTATGTTAATGAGATACAAGTGCAGTGGGCTGGCCCTGCACCTACAGCTCGCCTGCCTCTCTCTATTCCCCACCCCCCTGCCTGCCTCCTGTCTCTTACTGACAGGTCACTAAAGCACGAGTGATCTAGAGACATGAGGCAGGCAGTGGGCGGGAAATAGTTAGAGAGGCAGGAAAGCTATAAGTGCAGGGCCCACCCACTGCACTTGCAGCTCATTGGCCTATAATTTCAACTGTATATGACATATAATGTGGAATATTGTGTTAATATTGTGGTAACTGCTTATGGCACTCTTTTGGATCCCAATTACTGGTAAATACATTGTGATTATTATCATTTCCACATTCTTTGATCGGAACTTTGTCATATGATTTCATAGCTTTTAATAGCATTTCTCATGTATTAAAGTTTTGCAAAGTCATTCTAACTTTAGCATCTAGCAGTTAGAGCCCAGGAAATCTGTATGACTTTAATGATATCTGCGCACAACATCTTTTTCAGGCAATAAGTGTCGTAACCGGATTGAAAAAGTGCTTAAAGAAGCACTCCCATTAACATTTTTATCCTCTTAATATATTGTATTGCAGTCATCATATTATATAGCACTGTGTACTTACAATTGCTCATTTTGTCTTTCTACCCAGTAAGTTTTTATCTTTTCTTGCTATGTGGAAAAATGACGTTTTTTTTCCCTGCAAAAATCAATCTCTTCTTCAACACCTGACCCTGTTGCTCCTCCTCCCCACTACCTGGGACTTTTGCAGTAACTTATGATTCATACAGGGAAAATTGACCCCCCGTTTTTCATAGAGTTTAAAAGGATTCAGTTAGTCAGTTTTTAAGCACATGATGTCATGGATCTAATGGAAAAGAGAAGAATCAGCTGGGTAGAAAGGCAGAATAAGCAATTGTAAGTACACAGTGCTGTGTAATATGATGACTACAATATATTAAGAGGATAACGTTTTGATGGACGTGTTTCTTTAATAAACATCAAAAAGAATGAACATATACACTGCAGTGTAATAAGACTGCATGTTTTTGAGCTTCTTTTAATCGCTTCAGATTGGTAAAGACACAAAGTGGTTAAAATAAGTGACATGACCACTTGGAAGCTGCTCACTATTTCTCATATACAAATAAAAAAACAAACCCCGATGGGTAAAGCAAACAAAAAACATGGCCGCAGAGTAACAAAAAAAAGACTTCCAGGAAAAACATGGCTAGCGGTTTCCTGAAGCATGGAAAACTTGTCCAGTACACCAGCGTCTAAAATATATTGTGAGCCTTGGGGAAATTGTCTGCAAGCACTATCACACTTATGCCATGTGAACTAAAGACTCTATTCCACTTTTTTGAAGTAGAAATTGATTTACATACTTGTCACATACTGACTAGATTCTCATCCACTTCGCTCAATAGAAAATTAATTTGCATACTTGCAGTTGCCTACCGACTAGATTCTCAACCTCTTCTCTCAACAAAACATTGAGAGAAGCGCATGAAAATCTAGTCGGGACATGACTGCTAGAACTGGCAGGGAGAGTCAAATCTTAACAGTGTGAACATGACACACTGGTAATAATCGGAAAGTTGCAGTGTTTGGAAGAAATTTCCCAAGGGCAAAACAAAATTGAAATCTGTGCACCATAGGTAGCATGACATTTAGTGTATTCTCATTAAGCTCCATATTGGAACAATGAACAGAAGACATGATGAATGGGTAATAACTTGCCAAGATTGGATTACTCGTTGAACTTAGGCTTACAGTGCGATAAATATGTGGAGCATGGCTCAAAGTTTCGTCATTCTCTCCCTTTTCATAGAGTACTATTTCTAGTTGTGAGTGTGATTAATCTTGTAGGTATTCTATGGCAAATAATTACCCTCCCGATGTGAAAATAAAATTTTTGATGGATCTGTTTTAGAATATCGTCAAAAAGTTAATTTATTTCAGTTCTTCAATACAAAAAGTGAAACTCACATATTATTATAGAGTCATTACACACAGAGTGATCTATTTCAAGTGTTTATTTCTGTTAATGTTGATGATTATGGCTTACAGCCAATGAAAACCCAAAAGTCATTATCTCAGGAAATTACAATACTTTATAACACCAGCTTGAAAAATGATTTTAAAATCCAAAATGTTGGCCTACTGAAATGTATGTTCAGTAAATGCACTCAATACTTGATTGGGGCTCCTTTTGTGTCAATTACTGCAACAGTGCAGTGTGGCATGGATGTGATCAGCCTGTGGCAGTGCTGAGGGGTTATGGAAGCCCAGGTTGCTTTGATAGCAGCCTTCAGCTCGTCTGCATTGTTGGGTCTGGTGTCTCTCATCTTCCTCTTGACAATACTCCATAGATTCTCTATGGGGTTAAGGTCAGGTGAGTTTTCTGGCCAATCAAGCACAGTGATACTGTTAATAAACCATGTATTGGTACTTTTGGCAGTGTGGACAGGTGCCAAGTCCTGCTGGAGAATGACATTTCCATCGCCAAAAAGCTTGTCAGCAGAGGGAAGCATGAAGTGCTGTAAAATTTCCTGGTGGACGGCTGCGCTGACTGTGATCTTGATAAAACACAGAGGACCTACACCAGCAGATGACATGGCTCCAAAAATCATCATTGATTGTGGAAACTTCACACTAGACCTCAAGCAGCTTGGATTGTCTGTCTCTCCACTCTTCCTCCAAACTCTGGGACTTTGATTTCCAAGTGAAATGCAAAATTTACTTTCATCTGAAAACAACACCTTGGACCACTGATCAACAGTCCAGTTCTTTTTCTCTTTGGCCCAGGTAAGACACTTCTGACGTTGTCTATTGGTCATAAGTGGCTTGACACAAGGAATGTGACTCTTGTCGCCCATGTCATGGATACGTCTGTGTGTGGTGGCTCTTGAAGCAATGACTCCAGCTGCAGTCCACTCCTTGTGAATCTCCCCAAAATTTTTGAATGGCCTTTTCTTAACAATCCTTTCAAGGCTTCTGTTATTCCGGGTGCTTGTGCACCTTTTTCTATCACATTTTTTCCTTCCACTAAACTTTCCATTAATATGCTTGGATACAGCACTCTGTGAACAGCCAGATTATTTAGCAATGACCTTTTGGACATCTGTCAAGTCAGCAGTCTTCCCCATGATTATGGAGCTACAGAAACAGACTAAGGGACCTTTGTAAACGCTTAGGAAGCCTTTGCAGGTGTTTTTTGTTAATTATTCTAAATTACTGAGATAATGTCTTTTGGGTTTTCATTGGCTGTAAGCCAGAATCATCAACATTAACAGAAATAAACACTTGAAATAGATCACTCTGTTTGTAATGACTCTATATAATATATGAGTTTCACTTTCTGTAAGAACTGAAATACTTTATTTTTGATGATATTCTAATTTAGTGAGAAGCACTTGTATATATTCTCACTTTTAAGCTTGTAAGAGGGTTGAAAAATGATCCACCGCCCTGTTACATTATCGGTCTAATATTACACAGCCACCACTGTTATGTTTCGGACTGTCATATCCTTTAATGATTTATATTGGTTATCTGTTGCAGTGATAACACTACCTGATTACCAAAGTTATGCCTTGATGATACCATGTCACGTAATGCTATACATTGTTGTGCCAAACATACTGCTGCTAGGCGGTATTATTCCTCGTAGTCAGATATGTTGCAGTAATGAATGTTAATGTGTGACTACAGTAACTTTATTATCACTGTGATGTGACAGACGTTGGGTCTCACTGAGACGTGAGAGATGACAGTATAGCTAGAGTTGGCATTGGAGAAACCATGCTTCGTGAAAGGTTTTGGGTCAAGGGTCTGCAGTACTGCAGTCGGTAAGCCATACCTCTGATGCCGACCCCTCAATTTCCCTGACTCCAACTCCCCAGCCCCGCTCACTACTGAGCATGTGCATAAAGTGCAGCACAGATTCATCTCAACTAAAAGCCGAGATCAGGAACAGAACAGACATTTATAGGACATTTCATAACTTTACCAAATTCTTATGAAAACATTTACAGCACATCCTGCACTGTACTACTGTACCCAATTTATGATATATTTTAGGGGTCGGTCCATGTTATACCGACTCCAGCAAAATGAACACCGATTCCACGACTCCAACTCCACAGCCTTGAAAATAACACATATAAAGTGATAGCAACAGTTATACTAATACTAAAGCATATTAACAATTAAACTTTCTGTTTTCTGTAAAAATTTAAGCATCTTCATATCATTTTTCCAACACCAATAATTGCCACTCAATAGAACTGTACAACTCCTTTTCTCAGAGTTGCTTCCCCAGCAATAGTCTGATTACCATAGGTTCAGTTCAGCTATAATTATACCTGTGGCAAGTCAGCTGCATGTCTTTAAGGGAAGCAGAAGATGTCCAAACAGCCACTGTAGGTGAACAGGACTAATTACAGATGATCATTATTATTTATTTTATTATCTTTGCTTATATAGCACTTTCATATTCTTCATCACTTTACATAAATTATCACCACTGTCCCCATTGGGGCTCACAATCTAAATTCCCTATCAGTATGTCTTTGGAGTGTGGGAGGAAGCCCAAGTAAAAGAAGGGAGAACATACAAACTCCTGCAGATGTTGTCTTTGGTGGGATTTGAACCAAGGATCTCAGCACTCCAAGGCTACAAAGCTAACCACTGAGCCACCGTGCTGCCCTTGAATCTTCTCAAGTTTGACAAGTTTGGCAAATTTTTCTCTAAATTGTATTCATAGAGAATAACTTTTTTGGGGAAATCACAGGTACTCCAATTGCCTTGAAAACAATTGTATTGTCTCTGAGGTCTACTAGGACTTTATCCAGCCTCTTTCCACCTCTTTAATGCAAACACAGCCCTAGTAAAGTCAAAGTGACCTCAAGATAGAAACGGACCCGATAGTAATAAACAGCCCATTTGATAGTACTCTGACGCTTTTCATGTCTTTTAATCCCTTCTAGACCAGGAAATGTTTTCCTTATTTTCGCTTTAATTTTTTCTTCTACTTCTTTCAAGAGTCATCATTTTTTTAGTTTTCTGTCCACATACTGTTATAAGGCCTTGTTTACTTGCAGAACGAGTTGTAATTTTGATTGACACCATTAATTTTACCTTTCAGTGCACTGAAAATTGAGAAAAACATGAAATTCCGCAATTGTTTTTTGGGTATTATTTTTTTCACAGCATTCATTGTGTGGAATTCACTTTGCAACATGATTCTCCACGTCAGAATGATTACATTGATACTAAACATGTATAGCTTGTTGTTTTGTTGTTTGTTTTTTTTTATTTAAGAAAAAAAAAATCGAGATTCATAAAATTTTAGCTCGTGTCACCATTTTTCTAGACCCAAAACTTTCTAATTTTTCCATTGATGGACCTGTATGAGGGCATATTTTTTCATGCAGAGCTGACAATATTATTGTTCCATTTTTGGGGTAGTATGATGTTCTGATCGACTCCATAGCTTGCATCAAAATGGACCCTACATATGATGTACTAATACATAAAATGTCGAGAAAGGATTTAAATAAACAAAGCAATACAAAAATGTTCCCTCTTAGTAATTTGTGATCAGGTGGACTATTCTGTGCAGAACAGTGACTCAAACTGATGGTGTCGCTGTTAGATTCTGCTGTGACTGTGAAGAGTGTTGTCCCATATATTCCATAATGCCGCACACCTACTCCCCACTAATACGCTTGCCAGAGGCAATGGAGGCCAATTGTGACTTGCATTTGGTACTATCACTGCCCGATGACTGGTGCCATCTATGGTGGTGGTGCTTTTACTGCTGTTAGCAGCTCCCACATTCTTAGCCGTGGTATATTTTTATATTTTTATTTTATACTATCATTGCCATTGCCATTTTTTCTTTATCATACATTTTTTACAACCCTATAATTAACTTTTGACAACCTTTTCAACCCTAATTATTCAGTCTTTTCCAAAAAGCAAGTAATATGTAATGATAGGTAGATGGGTACATATATGAAAAGCAAAATGCGTGAGCAGGTCACAGTATAGGTGTGTTGAATGGACTAGCCAAATTGGAGCAGTAAAACAGATATGAAAAAAAAATATTTGTGACTTGCACACTTTGTGAGATAGACAGTCACACTTAAATGTCTGAATTTTTAGTGATTTTCTGTTGTATTTTCTAAAAACAATTATTCCTTCCTTTCCAAAAATGTGACAAGCAGGCACACCAACTCTGATTAAAACTGATTTCAGATATTTTTCTGTGAAAACTATTGTGCTGTATTGCTTCTGTTTTCTAGTGCATTAGTAATGAAGAAAAAAGTATGCCAACCTAAATCAAATGCAGTAGGGCAGATGCTAGCTACACCATATCACTGATCAATCATACTGAGTCTGGAATTGCTGCTGGCACCTTTGCTATCTTTCACTACCCCTATCAATTGAATCTGTGTATTATTTTCAGACTACTGCCCTCATCTTCTTCAGGGCTATGTATAGTGTTAAAATATCTGGAGTATTTAGTTAATATTTTGTGGCTTTCTTTTCCTATTGCTGAGCTGCAAACTCTGATGTGCTCTCACTATCCTAAAATAACTCTAAAATGGCTGCTGCATTCCCTGCCTAGGCTTTTAGACAAGCTATATCATAGTCTACTCTGATTGGCTGTGCTATACCATGAGATGTGATAGCTGCAAGGCATTATAGAATTACCCGCGTGGTTGTGGTTGAGGTTTTGTCAGCCTTTTATGACTGGTTTAATCTTCTGCAATTTATAAAAAGGCGATCAAATGGCAAATTATTTGAATTCACTGGCACCTGTAAATTTCATAAAATTTGACCCGAATTTGATTCACATTAATATGATTATCTCTAGTAATAATACAAATGAGGTAAACTTTAATCCCTTTACGACCGTTGACATATACATTCTTCCAGGTTGCCTGCTACTTACTGACCTTGGACGTATAGATACATCATGGCGATTTTGTGAGCACAGAGGCCATGAGCGCGATCGCCTCGGGTTGTCATCTGATTCTGACAGCTGACACAGGGTACCTTAACCCCCAAATATTGCGAACGATATCGATTGCAATATTTTGCAGGCAAGCAGAGTGAGCCCCCCTGCTCTCTGATTGGCGCCCCCACGACATCATCGTGAGGGGCCGATCGTTGCCATAGTGACCCGATGTCGTCATGACGACATCCAAGTCACCAGAGCTAGCAGACTTGCTTATACCATGCACAGAGCATGGCATAGCAAGTTTGTCTGTCAGTGCAGCGCTGACAGTTTGCAAAGCAAAACTCCTTCTTTGTTATGCGTTACAAGTGATCAGACTGCAGAAAGTGAAAGTCCTATAGTGGGACAAAGTAAAAAAGTATAACAAAAGTGAAAAAAAATTGTAGCACAAAATAATAAATATATTGAACTGAATATAGTGGAAAAAAAAAGTACACATATTTGGTATATCCGCTTCTGGAACAACCCAACCTATAAAACTGCCCCAATAGTTAACCCCTTTAGTGAACACCGCAAAAAAAAGAAGAAAAAAAGGGAAAAAAATTATGCTTTATCATCATACTGCCGAACAAAAACTGGAATAAAACGAGATCAAACAGATGAATGTAAATAAAAATGGTACCACTGAAAACGTAATTTTCCCCGCAAAAAACAAGCTGCCGAAGAGCTCCATCAGCGGAAAAGTTTAAAAGTTATGGCTCTCAGAATAAAGTGATGCAAAAATAATTATTTTTCCTATAAAATAGTTTTTATTCTGTAAAAGCGCCAAAACATAAATAAACAATATAAATACAGTATTGCTGTAATCGTACTGACCCGAAGAATAAAGCTGCCTTATCAATTTCACCACACACGAAACAGCATAAAAAAAAACTATTCCTGAATTAATGATTTTTGTTCATTCTAGCGTCACAAAAATCAGACTAAAGAGCGATCAAAAATGTCATGTGTCCGAA
The DNA here is from genome assembly GCA_033576555.1 of Oophaga sylvatica. NCBI lineage: Eukaryota > Metazoa > Chordata > Amphibia > Anura > Dendrobatidae > Oophaga > Oophaga sylvatica. Next base: position 160,385,420 of record JARQOD010000007.1, on the reverse strand, counting down.
AATGGTACCAATAAAAACGGCAACTTGTCCAGCAAAAAACAAGCCATCACATGACTGTGGGCCGAAATATGGAAAAATTATAGCTGTCAAAATATGCTCATGCCAAAAATTAGTTTTTGCAGAAAAAGCGTCTTTTAGTGTGTGACAGCAGTCAAACATAAAAACCCGATATGAATCTGGTATCGCTGTAATCGCACTGACCCGTAGAATAAAGTAATCTAATCACTTATATCGCACAAGCAACAGCGTAAAAAATAAATAAAACCAATTCTCCAACTGATGTTGATTTGTTCATTCTGCCTCTCAAAGATCGCAGTAAGGCTTGGCACACATTTAACCTGCTCTCTGTGCTGAGCGATTACACCAGGGTTTTTGTGTAAATCTGTGAAATACGTGATTCAGACATTATAGATTTCCTATAATGAGGCAGATGGAGACACTGTTGATGCCGTTTGGGCTATGATTCATCTGTGTCCATCTTTTTAGGAGTGTGTGAAAACGCGGTGCGCCACAGATTTTATGCAGAAAAAAAGGACATCGCTGAACATAGGTATCTCTGCTGCCTCATTAAAGCTTATGGATCCTTCGGGGTCTTCATCTGAATCATGTCACTCGGAGATTTAGATGGAATCCCAAAATTAAGTGCTCAGCATAGAGCGCAGGTTAAATGTGATCACAAAAGTTATGTAAAATATTCCCAATAAAATACAAAAATGCAAGTTCCCACTCAGGTTCATCATCTGTCAATGAAAATATAGGGCGCTTCCACGTTACTCGTAGTACAAAGGCTCGGAAAAGCGAAATGGCTCCTCACCCCCCAAAAGAAATTCAGCACATTCTGTGCTCCCAAATCCAAATGCCCGCTCCCTTCTAAGCCCCACTATGTGCCTAAACCACATTAGTGTCCACATGTTTGGCATTTCTGTAGCGATGAGCGCTCATCTAATTTATGGATGTGTGTCTCCGGAAGCATGAGCTGGGCATAATGTACTGGTCACAATAATGTACTTGTCACTACAATGTACTGGTCACTACAGCGTCAGTTTGCAATTTTCACTCAGCAACATCCATTGCTGCTTTTTTTCTAGAAAACATCCACGGAATCAAAATTGTCACTACACCTGTAGATAAATTCCCAAAGGCGTATAATTTCCCAAAATGGGTTCAATTGAGGGGGAATTCTGCTCTTCTAGCACTTAGGAGCTCTGTGTATGGAGTCCGCAAACTATTGTTCGAAAATCTGCCCTCCAGGAGGCAAACAGCGCTCCGTCCCTCCCTAGTGTAGGGTATTCCTACATTCAGCAGAAATTCTGGGACAAATTTTGGTGCCATTTTACCCATTTCCCAGTGTGAAAATGTAAAGTCTGGGGGTAAAACAAATTTTTGGTATTAAAAATGTAATTGTTTTTTCTTCACTGTCCAATGGTATAAAATCCTGTGACCCACCTATTATAAACTTCTATGAAGCACCTGGGGCTTCAAGGTGCTCACCACACATCTAGATACATCTCTTGAGGTCTAGTTTTCAAAATGGGCTTACATTTGGGGGGTTTTCACTGTTTAGACATATCAGGTGCTTTCCAAATGCGACATGACACCTGCAGACCATTCCATCAAAATCTGTGTTCTAAAACGTCATTCATTCATTCCTTCTTTTCTGAGCCCTGCCATGCGCTCAAACAGTAGTTTTCCACCACATATGGGGTATCTGCGTACTCAGGGGAAATTGCACAACAAATTTTGGGGTTTGTGTTCTCCTGTTACCTTGTGAAAAGAAAAAATTTGGGACTAAAAAAATTTTTGTGGGAAAGATGTGCTTTTTTTGTGAAGCACTTGGGGGTTCAAGGTGCTCAAAACACATCTAGATAAGTTCCCTGAGGTGTCTAGTTTCCAACATAGTGTAACTTTTAGGGGGTTTCCACTGTTTAGGCACATCAGGGGCTCTCCAAAAGCGACATGGCGTCCGCTAATTATTCCAGCAAATTTTGCTTTCAAAAAGTCAAATGGTGCTCCTCCCCTTCCAAGCGCTGCTGTGCACCCAAATAGTAGTTTTCCTCCACATTTGGGTATCGACATACTCAGGAGAAATTGCACAACAAATTGTGTGGTGTAAATTATCCTGTTATCTTATTAAAATGCAAAATTTGGGGCTAAAAAACATTTTTGTGGGAAAAATGTGATTTTTGTTTCTTTAATTTTCACGGCTCAATGTTATAAACTTCTGAGAAACACCTTGGGGTTCAAGGTGCTCACCACACATCTAGATAACTTCCATGAGGGGTCTAGTTTCCAAAATTGTGTCACTTGTTGGGGGTTTCCACTGTTTAGGCACATCAGGAGCTCTCCAAACGTGACATGGCATCCGCTAATGATTCCAGCAAATTTTGCATTCAAAAAGTCAAATGTCGCTCCTTCCCTTCCAAGCTCTGCCATGTGCCCAAACAGTGGTTTTCCCCAGGGTATCGACATGCTCATGAGAAATTGCACAACACATTTTGGGGTGCATTTTTTTCCTGTTACCCTTGTGAAAATAAAAAAATTTGCACCTGAAGGATTAACAAAATTTTTTAATGTGGTTTTGAGCACCTTGTGGAGTGCAGTTTTAAGAATTGTGTCACTTTGGGCTATTTGTCATATAGACCCCTGAAAGGCACTTGAAATGTAATGTAAAAAAATGGTTTTGTAAATTTTATTGAAAAAACGAGAAATCACTGGACAACTTTTAACCCTTTAACTGTGTAACAAAAAAAACATGTTTAAAAAATTGTGCTGATGTAAAGTAGACATGTGGGAAATGTTATTTATTAAGTATTTTGTGTGACATATCTCTCTGATTTAACCCCTTTCTGCCATGAGATGTACTATTCCGTCCATGTGCCCTGGGACTTAATTCCGATGGACTGAATAGTACGTCATATGTGCTCCCGGGGGGGAGCACAGCTGATTGCGACCGGGTGTCAACGGACTGCTTCCGGCACATTAACCCCCGGCACACTGCGATCAAACATGATCACAGTGTTCCGGCAATACAGGGAAGCATCGCGCAGGGAGGGGGCTCCCTGCATACTTCCCTGAGACCCTCAGAACAACGTGATGTGACCGCCTTGTTCCGAGGGCCTCTTCCCTGCAGGAACCCGGATCCAAGATGGCTGCGGGGTCCTTCCGGGTCCTACAGGGAGGCGGCTACCTCAGTGCTTGCCAGGAGCAGGCGCTGAGAAAGCCTCCTGCAGTGCCTGTCAGATCGCTGGTCTGACAGAGTGCTGTGCAAACTGTCAGACCAGCGATCTGATATTATACAGTGATGTCCCACACTGGGACAAAGTAAAAAAGTAAAAAAAAAAATGGCACGTGTAAAAAAAAAAAATTCCTAAATAAAGAAAAAAAAAATATTCCCCAATAAATTCATTTCTTCATGTAAATAAAAAAACAAACAATAAAAGTACACATATTTAGTATTGCCGAATCCATAACGACCCGCCCTATAAAATTGTCCCACTAGTTAACCCCTTTAATGAACCTCTTAAAAAAAGGCAAAAAAACAATGATTTATCATCATACCTCCAAACAAAAAGTGGAATAACACGAGATCAGAAAGACGTATATAAATAAACATGGTACCGCTGAAAACATCATCTTGCCCCGCAAAAAACGAGCAGCCATACAGCATCATCAGCGAAAAAATAAAAAAGTTATAGCTCGCAGAATAAAGCAATGCAAAAATAATTATTTTTTATATATCATTGCTTTTATTGTATAAAAGCACCAAAACATAAAAAATGATACAAATGAGGTATCGCTGTAATTGTACTAACCCGAAAAATGAAACTGCTTTATCAATTTTACCTCACGCTGAATGGTATAAACGCCCCCCCCCCCCCAAAAAAAAAGAAATTCATGAATTGCTGGTTTTTACTCATTCTGCCTCCCAAAAATTGTAATAAAAAGCTATCAAAAAATGGTATGTGCCCAAAAATGGTACCAATAAAAACGTCAACTCGTCCCCAAAAAATAAGCCCGCACATAACTCTGTGGGTCAAAATAAGAAAAAATATAGCTCTCAAAATGTGATGATGCAAAAAACTATTTTTTGCAATAAAAAGCGTCTTTTAGCGTGTGACAGCTGCCCGCTATAAATAGTAAATCAAACCCCCCTTTATCACCCCCTTAGAGAAAAATAATAAAATTAAAAAAATGTATTTATTTCCATTTTCCCATTAGGGTTAGGGTTGGTGCTAAAGTTAGGGTTAGGGTTGGGATTAGGGTTAGGGGTGTGTTAGGGTTAGGTTTGTGGTTAGGGTTAGGGTTGGGATTAGGGTTAGGGGTGTTTTGGGGTTAGGGTTGGAGTTAGAATTGGAGGGTTTCCACTGTTTAGGCACATCAGGTGCTCTCCAAACGTGACATGGCGTCTGATCTCAATTCCAGCCAATTCGGCTTTGAAAAAGTCAAACGGTGCTCCTTCCCTTCTGAGCTCTGCCATGCGCCCAAACAGAAGTTTACCCCCACACATGGGGTATCAGCGTACTCAGGACAAATTGCACAATAACTCTCGGGGTCCACTTTCTTTTGTTACCCTTGGGAAAATAAAAAATTGGGGGGAAAATATAATTTTTGTGGAAAAAAATATGATTTTTTATTTTTATGGCTCTACGTTATAAACTTATGTGAAGCACTTGGGGGTTCAAAGTTCTCACCACACATCTAGATAAGTTCCTTTGGGGGTCTAGTTTCCAAAATGGGGTCACTTGTGGGGGATTCCACTGTTTAGGCACATCAGGGTCTCTCCAAACGCGACATGACACCCGCAGACCATTCCATCAAAGTCTGCATTACTAAACGTCACTACTTCTATTCCGAGCCCCGATGTGTGCCCACACAGTAGTTTTCTCCTACATATGTGGTATCAGCGTACTCAGGACAAATTGGACAACTTTTGGGGTCCAATTTCCTTGGGAAAAATCAAAAATTGGGGACTAAAAATATCATTTTTGTGGATTTTTTTTATTTTTCACACCCGGGCATTATAAACTTTAGTGAAACACTTGAGGGTTGAACGTGCTCACAACAGATCTAGATACAGTGCCTACAAGTAGTATTCAACCCCCTGCAGATTTAGCTGGTTTGATAAGATGTAAATAAGTTAGAGCTTCAAACTGCAAATGAGAGTAGGATTTATTAACAGAAGCATAAATCTTACAAAACAAAAAGTTATGTTGCTAGTTGAATTTTAATAAATTTTAAACATAAAAGTGTGGGTCAATTATTATACAACCCCTATGTTTAATATTTGTGGAATAACCCTTGTTTGCAATTACAGCTAATAATCGTCTTTTATAAGACCTGATCAGGCCGGCACAGGTCTGTGGAGTTATCTTGGCCCACTCCTCCATGCAGATCTTCTCCAAGTTATCTAGGTTCTTTGGGTGTCTCATGTGGACTTTAATCTTGAGCTCCTTCCACAAGTTTTCAATTGGTTTAAGGTCAGGAGACTGACTAGGCCACTCCAACACCTTGACTTTTTCCCTCTTGAACCAGGCCTTGGTTTTCTTGGCTGTGTGCTTTGGGTCGTTGTCTTGTTGGAAGATGAAATTACGACCCATCTTAAGATCCTTGATGGAGGAGCGAGGTTCTTGGCCAAAATCTCCAGGTAGGCCGTGCTATCCATCCTCCCATGGATGCGGACCAGATGGCCAGGCCCCTTGGCTGAGAAACAGCCCCACAGCATGATGCTGCCACCACCATGCTTGACTGTAGGGATGGTATTCTTGGGGTCGTATGCAGTGCCATCCAGTCTCCAAACGTCACGTGTGTGGTTGGCACCAAAGATCTCGATCTTGGTCTCATCAGACCATAGAACCTTGAACAGTCTGTCTCAGAGTCCTCCAAGTGATCATGAGCAAACTGTAGACGAGCCTTGACATGACGCTTTGAAAGTAAAGGTACCTTACGGGCTCGTCTGGAATGGAGACCATTGCGGTGGAGTACGTTACTTATGTATTGACTGAAACCAATGTCCCCACTGCCATGAGATCTTCCCGGAGCTCCTTCCTTGTTGTCCTTGGGTTAGCCTTGACTCTTCGGACAAGCCTGGCCTCGGCACGGGAGGAAACTTTCAAAGGCTGTCCAGGCCGTGGAAGGCTAACAGTAGTTCCATAAGCCTTCTACTTACGGATGATGCTCCCAACAGTGGAGACAGGTAGGGCCAACTCCTTGGAAAGGGTTTTGTACCCCTTGCCAGCCTTGTGACCCTCCACGATCTTGTCTCTGATGGCCTTGGAATGCTCCTTTGTCTTTCCCATGTTGACCATGTATGAGTGCTGTTCACAAGTTTGGGGAGGGTCTTAAATAGTCAGAAAAGGCTGGCAAAAGAGATCATTAATCCACACATGTGAAGCTCATTATTCTTGGTGCCTGAACTACTTCTTAATACTTTAGGGGGACCAAAAAAATTCTTGTGGTTTGAGGGGTTGAATAATAAATGACACTCTGAATTAACTTTTAACGTTTTTAAAAAAAAATAAAAAAAAAAAATATTTTGCAGCAGTGCATCATTCATATCTACAAAATGTCACAATGCCAATTAATTCCGCATGTGTCAACCAGCTAAATCTGCAGGGGGTTGAATACTACTTGTAGGCACTGTAAGTTCCTTAGGGGGTCTAGTTTCCAAAATGGTGTCACTTGTGAGGGGTTTCCACTGTGTAGGCACATCAGGTGCTCTCCAAATGCGACATGGCGTACAGCCAATTCTGCGTTGAAAAAGTCAAACTGCGCTCCTTCCCTTCCGAGCTCTGCCATGCACCCAGACAGTGGTTTACCCCCACATATTGGGTATCAGTGTACTCAGGACAAATTGACAATAACTTTTGAGGTCTCGTTACTCTTGGGAAAATAAAAATTGGGGTGAAAAGATCATTTTTGTGGAAAAAATATGATTTTTTAATTTTACGGCTCTATGTTATAAACTTGTGTGAAGCACTTGGGGTTCAAAGTGCTCATCACAGATCTAGATAAGTTCCTTAGGGGGTCTAGTTTCTAAAATGGGGGCACTTGTGGGGGTTCCCACTGTTTAGGCACATCAGGGGCTATCCAAATGCGACATGGTGTCCAATCTCAATGCCAGCCAATTTTGGTTTGAAAAAGTCAAATGGCGCTCCTTCACTTCCGAGCTCTGCCGTGCCCCAAACAGTATTTCCCCCTCCACATATGGGGTATCAGCGTATTCAGGACAAATTGGACAACAACTTTTGTGGTCCAATTTCCTTGGGTAAAATCAAAAATTGGGAACTAAAAAAATCATTTTTGTGGAATTTTTTTTTTCACACCCGGGCATTATAAGCTTTAGTGAAACACTTGGGGTTGAAAGTGCTCACAACAGGTCTAGATAAGTTCCTTAGGGGGTCTAGTTTCCAAAATCATTTCACTTGTGGGGGGTTTCCACTGTTTAGGCATATCAGGGGCTCTCCAAACGCGACATGGCGTCCAATCTCAATTACAGCCAATTTCGTTTTGAAAAAGTCAAACGGTGCCCCTTCCCTTCAGAGCCCTGTTGTGCACCCAGACAGTGGTTTTCCCCCACATATGGGATATCGGCGTACTCAGGAGAAATTGCACAACAACTTTTTTTGTCCATTTTCTCATTTTACCCTTGTTAAAGTAAAAAAATTGTTTGTAAAAGATCATTTTTGTGACTAAAAAGTTAAATGTTCATTTTTTTCTTCCAAGTTGCTTCAGCTCCTGTGCAGCACCTGAAGGGTTAATAAACTTCTTGAATGTGGTTTTGATCAGCTTGAGGGGTGCCGTTTTTAGAATGGTGTCACTTTTGGGTATTTTCTGCCATATAGACCCCTCAAAGTGACTTTAAATGTGAGGTGGTCCCTTAAAAAAATGGTTTTGTACAATTTGTTGTAAAAATGAGAAATCGCTGGTCAACTTTTAACCTTTATAACAAAAAAAAAAATTGGTTCCAAAATTATGCTGATGTAAAGTAGACATGTGGGAAATGTTATTTATAACTATTTTGTGTGACATATCTCTCTGTTTTAATGGAATAAAAATTCAAAGTTTGAAAATTGCAAAATTTTCCAAATTTTCGCCATATTTCCATTTTTTTCATAAATAACCACAAGTTATATCGAAGAAATTTTACCACTATCATGAAGTACAATATGTCGCGAGAAAACAATCTCAGAATCGCTAAGATCCGTTGAAGCGTTCCAGAGTTATAACCTCATAAAGAGACAGTGTCAGAATTGTAAAAATTGGCTTGTCATTAACGTGCAAACCACCCTTGGGGGTTAAGGGCATAAAAATTAAAAGTTTGAAAATTGCTAAATTTTCTAAACGTTAGCCAAATTTCAAAGAAATTTTATCATATCAAAGTGCAATATATCACTAAAAACAACCTCAGAATAAGTGGGATCCATTGAAGCTTTCCAAAGTTATTACCACATAAATTAACACTGGTCAGAATTGTAAAATTTGGCCTTGTCATGAAGGTGCAAACTGCCTTGGTGATTAAAGGGATTAAAATAGTCAAAAATTGCACATATAGTTGGGAGTTGTTCTGTTAAGTGAAGAGAAATGCCCCACTCTAAATGAATAGAGAAAGGATGTCATCATTTCCAATAGGAAAATGTCACATTAATCAGCCACCTGACCTCTGCAGGCAATCAGGACCTCAACAGTCAGGTGGGTGATGGACAGGATGTCATCACTTCTACTACTGAGGCTACCAACATCCTGGAAAACAACATCTAATGTTAAAACATCACAAATTATGCTAAATTTTCTCCTGCAAAACTACAAGTTCTGTTCATCTTCTCTTTTCCAAAGGGAGGACAATATGTTCAGAGTGATATCTTGCTTTTAATTTTGCGTATAATTTTTAATAATAGTCATTGAGTTAATTATGTCTTTTATGTCTTACAGTTGATGAATTATCCATCCTGCATTCCACAAACAGCTGTCTGAAGCTACTATTCAGCGAAACAGATCCAATATGTCCATTTCAAGACTCAAATATGGAGGGTCAGTAGCATTATAGCATATATTTAACTGTTAGTTCTATTAAATCTAACAAAAAATTTAAATATACACTGTATGGAGAAAAGTGTTATGCCAACTACACCTACAAGAGCTTTTATGACGTCTCATTCTAAATCCTCAGGTGTTAATATGGAGTCCCCTCCACACACACATACCTTTTCAGACAAAACATTTGTGAGGTTGAACAATGATGTTAGAAGATAAAGGCCTGGTTCACGATCTCCATTCTAGTTCATCCTAAAGGTGTTGGTTGGGGTTGATGTCAGGGTTCTGTGCAGCCAGTCAAGTTCCCCAAACCAAACTTGGTCAGCCTTGCTTTTTGTATTGGGGCACAGTCATGGGAAACAGAAAAGGACCTTCCCCAAACTGTTCCCATAAAGTCAGAAGTATACAATTGGCCAAAATGTTTTGTATGCTGAAGCATTAAAATTTTCCTTCACTGGAATAAAGGGGCCTGACTCAATCCCTGAAAGGCATTATCCCTCCTCTACCAAACTTTATCTTCATCCGTCAGTCTTCAAACCCAGTCACATTCATCAAACTGCCAGACAGAGAAGTGTGATTTGTTACCCCACAGAACATGTTTTTACTTCTCCAAACTCCAGTGGTAGAGGCTGTACATCACTCCATCCGACCCTTGGCACTGTGCTTGGTGATGTAAGGCTTTAATGCAGCTGCTTGGCCATGCCATGGAGCTCCCAGTGTCCAGTTTTTGTACGGATGAGAAGGTTTGTAATTCTCTAGTTATGTGGTCTGCAAAGTCTTGGTGACTTTTATGCACTTTATGCTTTATTACTTTGTGACTCTGCTCTATAACTTTATGTGAACTGAGTTGCTGTGGTTCCTAAACGACAGGTCTGGATTTTGTACACCTTTGTAATGGGACTGCATGGAAAACCCTAATTCAATTATTAAAATGTGTTTCTCAGAACGTTTGTCCATTGTATTTTGACCCTACAAGGTCTAATTATTTACTTTCTATGTGCTTATCATGATTAAATGAAAGAGGGAAATATTTTTTTTCATGTCCGGCTTCCTTGTGTCCGAACTGCATTACTATGTTAAACTTCTTTAGTGCCAAGGTAATTAAAATAATCTAAGTTCCTTCTGGCTAAAGGTACTGCCACACTACACGATCCCGCTAACGATCTCGTTAGCGTCGCATACTAATGAGATCGCTAGCGGGATCGTTTACAATATCGCTAGTGTCGGCCACATTTAGCGATATAGTTAACGACGCTATCGCGGTTAGCGATCTCCTTAACGACTTTAGCGGTACAAAAGTACCGCTAAATCGCTAAGAAAAGGTGCCACACTCAGCGATATATACTTACCCAGCGGGACGCCGACGATCAGAATAGGGTCCGGAACGATTCCAGCGACGAGCGAGATCACAGCAGGATCTCAGCAGGGAGCTCGTCGCTGACAGATGCCGCACACAACAACATCGCTAACGGGATCGCTAAATAGTGACGTTTTTTAGCGATCCCGTTAGCGATGTTGTTTAGTGTGGCATACCCTTAAGCTTGTAAGGTATATTGAATTAAATACTAAAGGCAGTGTTGTCACCCAGGTCATTATTTAAAAACTATAATAACACAATGAATTGTTCTATATACACTTTTCTAATATGGCTTAAGGACATGAGCACACATTGCGTTTTTTGCAGCACATTTTTTATTTCTGAAATCTCATGCACATGCTGCTTATTTTTGAAGCAGAATCAAATCTGCAGCATGTTAATTCGTTCAGCATCTTTTTTCCTATTCTAAGGAATGGAATAAAAACCGACTCCAAAAAACGCAGCAGAAAAGAGGGTATTTTATGCAGCGCTTTTCCTGCCAACACATCAATATTTGCAGCGGATTTTTTTAGCTGCAAATACTGTACATGTGCACATAGCTATAGAGGTTGTCTTAGTAAGTTAGTAAGATTTAATCTCGTGATCTGTACCGCCCCTTAGGAGCGATCGCTGAAAATCAGCAACATGCACGGACCTGACAATGATCTAACACATTAACATCTTCCTTTTTTTTAGATTTTGAAGACATACCTTCAGATTTCCCAGACTGCAAAGACCTGTTAACAGGTACGGAGCCAATAAAACATCTGTTCTCCATATGTAAAAAGCATAAATGAGTTACAGCAGGACATCAGTTCTGGAGTAACTACAAGTTCCGGAGTTCCGGTAATTACGGTAGCCTGTTCATAAATTGAGGCATTCTCAGTATACCCATACCCATTTCCTTTGCTATTATGGCATGCTCCTATTCATGGTCTCCTGATTACCCCCAATAACAGGAGGGGGCGAAACGCGTAGGCAGAAGGGACATTAATACTGGAGGTTACTTCAATCAGATAAGGATCCATTGTGATCCATCTTTTTGAAATGAACTGTCTATGATCTCTAAGGAAATCCCCTTTTTTCTATATATTGCACCTCTAATCTGCATCTGAAGGCGTTTTGTATACATCCATGGTATTTTACTGTTTACACTGAACACATATGCACTTTACTATACACTTGGCTCTATCTGTGAAGGTAGCCATTTTACTATATAGAGGTTGCCCATAGCCATATTTAGCTCATGATTAATGGCCTTTAAGCACTAGAGACCTTCTAGACACAACATAGCAAGACCATAGACAACGAGTTCTATTGTGTGCATGTTGGGGGTTTGTTGGTCCGGGTTTAGAATTAGGGGGGTGCAGGGACAATAAGGGACTGCCGATGTTGAGCGGGGGCGCCATATCGAATTCTAGGGTGCCAACCTCCGCTGTTAGGTAGGTGACCAGTCTATTAGGGAATTATTAGGGTCAGTGTAAGGATTATTACACCACACTGTCCAGACATCCTACCTCACTCCCTGACAAGACTCCCCCATTCTAAACGCCCAGGAGGTGCTACTTGTATTTTTCTAGAGTATCTTTTTGAATTTTTTAATCATATTAAATATTAAAAGTTAAATTTTAAGGGATGTTTTCTTTTTATATATAATGGTGTACACTAATGTGGATTTAACGTAGATATGTTTTCAACAAACCATGTGAACACTGGGAAAATCTCAGCATTCACTGAAATGTTTGTAGACTTTAATGAGCGAACATATGAGAAAAGGGTGTCACACATTTGGTCTGGGAATATAAGAATCACATACCCTTTTCTGCATAGAAGATCGTGACATTGACACTGTATTGTAACTTCATGTGTCCTCAATTATTTAGGGAGACACGTCTACATAAATGGATGAAAACTAATACACATTTTCTGTTTCAGATGATTTTGTAAGCGAATTCCTAACATTGGGTAAGTTGATTTTTCATTGCTTTTGGCCCATATAGGCATACGTCATTACTAGGTAGGAAGTAGTAATTGCTAAAGATCCTTCCCACAGAAAGATTACTTGGTTGACCACTGAAAAATGGTAAATTGTGTCCACAAATCTTAATGATCAGTACAATTTTTTCAACTGATAAAGAGCCAACATCTACTCTCTATTGCACATGTCAGTGTGAGCATTTTGGGAGGTAGAAAAGAGGTAACAGGTTCACTTTATTATCATAAGAAGGTGGAAAGTCTCGTACTAATGGAGAGGAGTTTATTTTGCTGGGTCATAATGTTGAAGTTGTAGTGCTTATAAGGTTGTCTGCTTTACATTGGGTTCAAATGACCATATTTTATGGCCTCTTGACCCAAACTCAGAAACTAACATAAGCCTGTGATGCTATATGTTCCAGTCAGGAGACCTGTGCTCAGTCCAAGCACTTTAAGATCCATATTCGGACTTTGCAGACAGTGAATTTTGCCCATCTGACCCCAGCCTTGCCAACGTCATCCTGAAGGCATGGCATAATTGGGCAAAGCTTGAATTTGGGCAAATATAATTCTCTGCTTTTTTAATGATTCCTAATTCCCTGTTCTTGTAAAACTCTGTCCGTATGCTTCATAGAAAATTGACTTTTATTTATTTTTTCCAGATATTGAAGAATTAGTAAATTTTACAATTTTCGATGAAAATAATCTACTCCGTAAGTAAAAAAAAATTAATCTGCAATGTATGTAACGCATACCCAAGGAATCTAGTGATATATTCTGTATGTTACAGCCACTACCTGCATTTACTACTGCACATAGATATTGAAAGAAATACAAAATTGCCAAGGAATATAAAAATTAATTTTAGTGGACCCCCTTTAAGAATTTCACTAAAAGTCTGCAACCTGCTCTGAAGCCTTGACACTGTAATTATTTATCTATGTCAATCCACACTTCAGGCTCGTTATAACATACTACAAGCTTTATACAAAATTCAGATTTAAGAATATTTGGTCCAAAAAGTTAGATTCATGTCACTGCAATCTAATGAAATATGATGGGTTGTGAGTATATATGTGTGCAGGGACGCCATCAGGGCATGACAACCCTTACCGATGTATGGGGCCCGGTGATTAGGGGGGCCCGCCCAGGGCTGCCACTAGAAATTTCGGGGCCCCATACTGGCAAAATTTATGGGGCCCCCCTTGAGACTGCGCCCAGGCTCCACCCCCCAGTTCCGCATCCACCCTAGCTCCTCCTCCACCATGCAAACCTTAGTTTATAGCAGGGCCCACATAGTATACAACAGGGCCCACATAGTATAGAGTGCTGCCCACATAGTATATAGCAGGGCCCACATTGTACAACAGGGCCCACATAGTATACAGCAGGGCCCACATAGTATACAGCAGGGCCCACATAGTATACAGCAGGGCCCACATAGTATACAGCAGGGCCCACATTGTATATAGCAGGGCCCACATAGTATACAGCACTACCCACATAGTGTACAGCAGGGCCCACATAGTATACAGCAGGGCCCACATAGTATACAGCAGAGCCCACATAGTATACAGCAGGGCCCACATTGTATATAGCAGGGCCCACATAGTAAACAGCAGGGCCCACATTGTATATAGCAGGGCCCACATAGTATACAGCAGGGCCCACATTGTATATAGCAGGGCCCCCATAGTATACAGCAGGGCCCACATTGTATATGGCAGGGCCACCATAGTATACAGCAGGGCCCATATTGTATATACCAGGGCCCACATAGTATACAGTAGGGCCCACATTGTATATAGCAGGGCCCACATAGTAAACAGCAGGGCCCACATTGTATATAGCAGGGCCCACATAGTATACAGCAGGGCCCACATTGTATATAGCAGGGACCCCATAGTATACAGCAGGGCCCACATTGTATATAGCAGGGCCCACATAGTATACAGTAGGGCCCACATTGTATATAGCAGGGCCCACATAGTAAACAGCAGGGCCCACATTGTATATAGCAGGGCCCACATAGTATACAGCAAGGCCCACATTGAATATAGCAGGGCCCACATAGTATACAGCAGGGCCCACATTGTATATGGCAGGGCCCCCATAGTATACAGCAGGGCCAACATTGTATATAGCAGGGCCCACATAGTATACAGTAGGGCCCACATTGTATATAGCAGGGCCCACATAGTATACAGTAGGGCCCACATTGTATATAGCAGGGCCCACATAGTATACAGTAGGGCCCACATTGTATATAGCAGGGCCCACATAGTGTACAGTAGGGCCCACATTGTATATAGCAGGGCCCCCATAGTATACAGCAGGGCCAACATTGTATATAGCAGGGCCCACATAGTATACAGTAGGGCCCACATTGTATATAGCAGGGCCCATATAGTATACAGTAGGGCCCACATTGTATATAGCAGGGCCCCCATAGTATACAGCAGGACCCACATTGTATATAGCAGGGCCCACATAGTGTACAGCAGGGCCCACATTGTATATAGCAGGGCCCATATAGTATACAACAGGGCCCCCAAAGTATACAGCAGGACCCACATTGTATATAGCAGGGCCCACATAGTATACAGTAGGGCCCACATTGTATACAGCAGTGCCCCCATTGTATACAGCAGGGCCCACATAGTATACAGCAGGGCCCACATTGTATATAGCAGGGCCCACATAGTGTACAGCAGGGCCCACATTGTATATAGCAGGGCCCTCATAGTATACAGCAGGGCCCACATTGTATATAGCAGGGCCCACATAGTGTACAGTAGGGCCCACATTGTATATAGCAGGGCCCCCATAGTATACAGCAGGGCCCCCATAGTATACAGCAGGGCCCACATTGTATATAGCTGGGCCCACATAGTGTACAGCAGGGCCCACATTCTATATGGCAGGGCCCCCATAGTATACAGCAGGGCCCACATTGTATATAGCAGGGCCCACATAGTATTCAGTAGGGCCCACATTTTATATAGCAGGGCCCCCATAGTATACAGCAGGGCCCCCATAGTATACAGCAGGGCCCACATTGTATATAGCAGGGCCCACATAGTGTACAGCAGGGCCCACATTGTATATAGCAGGGCCCCCATTGTATATGGCAGGGCCCCCATGGTATACAGCAGGGCCCACATAGTATATAGCAGGGCCCACATTGTATATAGCAGGGCCCCCATAGTATACAGCAGGGCCCCCATTGTATATAGCAGGGCCCACATTGGATATAGCAGGGCCCCCATAGTATACAGCAGGGCCCACATAGTATATAGCAGGGCCCACATTGGATATAGCAGGGCCCCCATAGTATACAGCAGGGCCCACATAGTATATAGAAGGGCCCACATAGTATATTGCAGGGCCCACATTGGATATAGCAGGGCCACTATAGTATACAGCAGGGCCCACATAGTATATAGAAGGGCCCACATTGTACAGCCCTCATCTCTCCTCCCCCCCAGGAATGGCCCCACAGCAGGATAGATTTATAAAAAAAAACAAACCACTCCTCACCTCATCCTCGTGCCCGCGCTGCTCCCGACTCCTGTCTCCTGCTCTGCCCAGCACACAGTGAACGCGCTGTGTCAGAGACAGAGCGGGGAATGATGGGAGAGGGAGCGTCAGCTGACGCTCTCCTCCATCATGGCTTTGAACTGTACCGGCGGACGCCAGTATAGTTCAATGCAGCGAGCGGTGGGGGGAGTCGGCGCTGGGGGTTGAGGTGCAGGGGGACTGGGGAGGGAGCCTCAAAATGTTGGGGGCCCCGGGCTCGAGCGCGGACCTGCGTGCTCGGGCGGCGGGCCCCTCTAATCACCGGGCCCCATACATTGGTAAGGGTTGTGATGCCCTGATGGCGGCCCTGGGCCCGCCGCTCGAGCACGCGGGTCCGCGCTCAGGCCCGGGGCCCCCAACATTTTGAGGCTCCCTCCCCAGTCCCCCTGCACCTCAAAGGGCCCCCAGCTAGCGGCACATCACGCAGCCACTATGGGGGCCCCTGTGTGGCAGGGGGCCCGCCTGCCCCCAGCGCCGACTCCCCCCGCCGCTCGCTGCATTGAACTAAAACCGGCGTCCGCCGGTACAGTTCAAAGCCATGATGGAGGAGAGAGCGTCAGCTGACGCTCCCTCTCCCATCAATCCCCGCTCTGTCTCTGACACAGCGCGTTGACTGTGTGCTGGGCAGAGCAGGAGACAGGAGCCGGGAGCAGCGCGGGCATGAGGATGAGGTGAGGAGTGTTTTTTTTTTTTATAAATCTGTCCTGCTGTGGGGCCATTCCTGGGGGAGGAGAGATGAGGACTGTACAATGTGGGCCCTTCTATATACTATGTGGGCCTTGCTGTATACTATGGGGGCTCTGCTATATCCAATGTGGGCCCTGCAATATACTATGTGGGCCCTTCTATATACTATGTGGGCCCTGCTGTATACTATGGGGGCCCTGCTATATCCAATGTGGGCCCTGCTATATACTATGTGGGCCCTGCTGTATACTATGGGGGCCCTGCTATTTCCAATGTGGGCCCTGCTATATACTATGTGGGCCCTGTTATATACAATGGGGACCCTGCTGTATACTATGGGGGCCCTGCTATATACAATGTGGGCCCTGCTATATACTATGTGGGCCCTGCTGTATACTATGGGGGCCCTGCCATATACAATGGGGGCCCTGCTATATACAATGTGGGCCCTGCTGTACACTATGTGGGCCCTGCTATATACAATGTGGGCCCTGCTGTATACTATGGGGGCCCTGCTGTATACTATGGGGGCTCTGCTATATACAATGTGGGCCCTACTGAATACTATGTGGGCCCTGTTATATACAATGTGGGCCCTGCTGTATACTATGGGGGCCCTGCTATATACAATGTTGGCCCTGCTGTACACTATGTGGGCTCTGCTATATACAATGTGGGCCCTGCTGTATACTATGGGGGCCCTGCTGTATACTATGGGGGCACTGCTATATACAATGTGGGCCCTACTGTATACTATGTGGGCCCTGCTATATACAATGTGGGCCCTGCTGTATACTATGTGGGTTCTGCTATATTACAATGTGGGCCCTGCTGTACACTATGTGGGCCCTGCTATATACAATGTGGGCCCTGCTGTATACTATGGGGGCCCTGCTGTATACTATGGGGCCCTGCTGTATACAATGTGGGCCCTACTGTATACTATGTGGGCCCTGCTATATACAATGTGGGCCCTGCTGTATACTTTGGGGGCCTGTTGTATACTATGTGGGCCCTGCTATATACAATGTGGGCCCTGCTGTACACTATGTGGGCCCTGCTATATACAATGTGGGCCCTGCTGTATACTATGGGGGCCCTGCTATATACAATGTGGGCCCTACTGTATACTATTTGGGCCCTGCTATATACAATGTGGGCCCTACTGTATACTATGTGGGCCCTGCTATATACAATGTTGGCTCTGCTGTATACTATGGGGGCCCTGCTATATACAATGTGGGCCCTACTGTACACTATGTGGGCCCTGCTATATACAATGTGGGCCCTACTGTATACTATGTGGGCCCTGCTATATACAATGTGGGCCCTACTGTATACTATGTGGGCCCTGCTATATACAATGTGGGCCCTACTGTATACTATGTGGGCCATGCTATATACAATGTTGGCCCTGCTGTATACTATGGGGCCCTGCCATATACAATGTGGGCCCTGCTGTATACTATGTGGGCCTTGCTATATACAATGTGGGCCCGGCTGTATACTATGTGGGCCCTGCTATATACAATGTGGGCCTTGCTGTATACTATGGGGGCCCTGTTATATCCAATGTGGGCCCTGCAATATACTATGTGGGCCCTTCTATATACTATGTGGGCCTTGCTGTATACTATGGGGGCCCTGCTATATCCAATGTGGGCCCTGCAATATACTATGTGGGCCCTTCTATATACTTTGTGGGCCCTGCTGTATACTATGGGGGCCCTGCTATATCCAATGTGGGCCCTGCTATATACTATGTGGGCCCTGCTGTATACTATGGGGGCCCTGCTATTTCCAATGTGGGCCCTGCTATATACTATGTGGGCCCTGCTATATACAATGGGGGCCCTGCTGTATACTATGGGGGCCCTGCTATATACAATGTGGGCCCTGCTATATACTATGTGGGCCCTGCTGTATACTATGGGGGCCCTGCCATATACAATGGGGGCCCTGCTATATACAATGTGGGCCCTGCTGTACACTATGTGGGCCCTGCTATATACAATGTGGGCCCTGCTGTATACTATGGGGGCCCTGCTGTATACTATGGGGGCTCTGCTATATACAATGTGGGCCCTACTGAATACTATGTGGGCCCTGTTATATACAATGTGGGCCCTGCTGTATACTATGGGGGCCCTGCTATATACAATGTGGGCCCTGCTGTACACTATGTGGGCCCTGCTATATACAATGTGGGCCCTGCTGTATACCATGGGGGCCCTGCTGTATACTATGGGGGCACTGCTATATACAATGTGGGCCCTACTGTATACTATGTGGGCCCTGCTATATACAATGTGGGCCCTGCTGTATACTATGTGGGCTCTGCTATATACAATGTGGGCCCTGCTGTACACTATGTGGGCCCTGCTATATACAATGTTGGCTCTGCTGTATACTATGGGGGCCCTGCTATATACAATGTGGGCCCTACTGTACACTATGTGGGCCCTGCTATATACAATGTGGGCCCTACTGTATACTATGTGGGCCCTGCTATATACAATGTGGGCCCTACTGTATACTATGTGGGCCCTGCTATATACAATGTGGGCCCTACTGTATACTATGTGGGCCATGCTATATACAATGTGGGCCCTACTGTATACTATGTGGGCCCTGCTATATACAATGTGGGCCCTACTGTATACTATGTGGGCCCTGCTATATACAATGTGGGCCCTACTGTATACTATGTGGGCCCTGCTATATACAATGTTGGCCCTGCTGTATACTATGGGGGCCCTGCTATATACAATGTGCGCCCTGCTGTATACTATGTGGGCCCTGCCATATACAATGTGGGCCCTGCTGTTTACTATGTGGGCCCTGCTATATACAATGTGGGCCCTACTGTATACTATGTGGGCCCTGCTATATACAATGTTGGCCCTGCTGTATACTATGGGGGCCCTGCCATATACAATGTGGGCCCTGCTGTATACTATGTGGGCCCTTGTATATACAATGTGGGCCCTGCTGTATACTATGGTGGCCCTGCCATATACAATGTGGGCCCTGCTGTATACTATGGGGGCCCTGCTATATACAATGTGGGCCCTGCTGTATACTATGTGGGCCCTGCTGTATACAATGTGGGCCCTGCTATTACAATGTGGCCTGCTATACAATGTGGGCCCTGCTGTTTACTATGTGGGCCCTGCTATATACAATGTGGGCCCTGCTGTATACTATGTGGGCCCTGCTGTATACTATGTGGGCCCTGCTGTATACTATGTGGGCCCTGCTATATACAGTGTGGGCCCTGCTGTATACTATGTGGGCCCTGCTGTATACTATGTAGGCCCTGTTGTACAATGTGGGCCCTGTTATATACTATGTGGGCAGCACTCTATACTATGTGGGCCCTGTTGTATACTATGTGGGCCCTGCTATATACTATGTGGGCCCTGCTGTACACTATGTTGGCCCTGCTATATACTATGTGGGCCCTGCTATATACTATGTGGGCCCTGCTGTACACTATGTGGGCCCTGCTGTACACTATGTGGGCCCTGCTGTACACTATGTGGGCTGTTTTATATACTATGGGGGCTACATTATATTCCTTTGGGGAGGCAGGCTGTATGATATTCTATTCGGGGATACATTATATTCTATGGGGGCTGTATTATCTTTATTATATTTTATGAGGGGTGATTGCATCATACTCTATGAGGGGGCTACATTATACTGTATGAGGTGGCTACATTGTATTCTATGGGGGGCTAGATTATATTGTATGGGGGCTTCATTATACTTTGTGAGGGGGCTACATTATATTCTATGGGGGCTGCATTATACTATATGAGTAGGGCTACATTGTATTTTATGGAGGGGCTACATTATACTATATAAGGCGGCTCAATTATATTCTATGGGGTTTACATTATACTCTGTGGGGTGGTACCGTGGTTGCATTATACTCTGTGGGGTGGTTGCATTATACTCTGTGGGGTGGCTGCATTATGCTCTATAGGGTGACTGCATTATACAATATGTGGGCTGCATTATACTGTATCGAGGACTATGGGGAATACATTCTATCATACGAAGAACTATTGGGTGCATTATACTATGGGAAGTGAATTGTACTACATGGTTGACTATGGCGGTGCATTATACTATATGGAGCACTATGAGCAGTGTATTATACTATATGGATGACTGAGTGTATTTTAATATATTGAGGGCTATTAGGAGTGTGTTATACTATATGGAGGACTATGGATACATTATAATATATGGAGGACTATGTGGTGTGCACTTTACAATATGGAAGACTGCGGTTCACATTATAATATATGGAGGACTATGGGGTGTATTATACTAAACAAGCAAAATGCTGCATATTCATCGAGTGATTGGTGTTAATGTGTCATTGGTGAGGGCATGGTGCAGAAGTGAAGTTTTTCCATGAAAGGGCCGAGGGATTTTGGAAGGTTTGCATGGTGGAGGAGGAGCTAGGGTGGATGCGGAACTAGGGGGTGGAGCCTGGGTGGAGTCTCAAGGGGGGCCCCATAAATTTTGCCAGTATGGGGCCCCGAAATTCCTAGTGGCAGTCCTGTATGTGTGTATATATATGTACATACAGTGACATACAGAAATATGTGGACAGTAATACAAGTTTTGGCATGTTAGCTGTTTACCAAAACATGTTCAAGATATATACAGTTATATAATCAATATGGGCTTAAAGTGTAGACTTAATTTGAGGCTATTCACATCTTAATTAGAGTAAGGGTTTAGAAATTACAGCTCTCCAATATGTAGCTGCCTCTTTCTAAAGGGACCAAAAGTAATTGGACAATTCTCTCTAAAGCTCTTTAATTGGCTGCCCGGGCTTTTCCCTTGTTAATCCATCATCAATTAAGCAGGTAAAAGGTGTGGAGCTGATTCCAGGTGTATTTGAATTTGGAAGCTGTTGCTGTGAACCCATGACATTCGGACAAATGAGCACTCAATGGAAGAGAAACAGACCATCATTAGGCTAAAAAAAATGAGAAATGCATCAGAGAGAGAGAGAGCAGAAATGTTAGCAGTGGCTAAATAAACAGTTTGATTCATTTTGAAAAAGAGGGAACTGATGAGCTTGGGAATTTAAAAAGGCCTGGATGTCCACGGAAGACAACAGTGGTGGATGGTCACAGAATCCTTTCCATGGTGAAGAAAAACCCCTTTCCAACATCCAGCCAAATAAAGAACACTCTGTAGAGAGTAGGTGTTTCAGGTTCTAAGTCTACTATGAAGAGAAGACTTCATGAGTGCAAATAGAGAGGGTTCACCACAAGGTGCAAACCATTAATCAGCCTGAAAAATAGAAAGGTCAGATTAGACTTTGCTAAAATACATCTTAAGAAGCCAGCCCAGGGCATGAAAAGTGTTCTTTGGACAGATGAAACTAATCTCAACGTGAACTACAATGATGGGACGAAGAAATCATGGAGTAGGCTTGGAACGGCTCATGATCCAAAGCACATCATATCCTCTGTAAAACATGGTGGAGGCAGTGTGGTGGTGCGGGCATGCACGGCTTCCAATGGTGCTGGGTCACTACTGTTTATTGATGATGATGTAACTGAAGACAGAAACAGCGGGATTAATTCTGAAGTGTACAGGGTGATACTTTCTGCTCAGATTCAACCAAATGCAGCAAGATTAATTGGATGATGCTTCACAGTACAGATGAACCAAAGCACACTGAAAGAAATCCCAGAGTTTTTAGAAGTGGAATGTTCTGCAATGGCCGAGTCTCCCTATTAAGCATGCACTTAACATGCTTAAGACAAACTTTAAGGCAGAAAAACCCACAAAAAAGGAACAACTGAAATTTTCTGCAAGAAAGGCCGGCAAAGCATCACAAAGGAGGAACCCAGCGTTTGGTGACGTCCATGGCTTCCAGACTTCAGTCATTTTCTATGGGATACCAAACTACAGAATACTCCAACAAATGTGGACCATTGATTGCAAATAAGGTTTGTTATTTTGCACACTGCACCGATTATTTTCAAATGCATTTATTCATACCCAGCAAATAATTCACTGTCTCTTCTACTTGTAATGATTGTGTTTACCTTAATTGTAAAGTGCTGCGGAATAGGTTGGCGCTAATATAACTTAAATTAATATTAAATTATCATTATTTGCAGCTGGACTAAGCGAACCGGAGGACAACGAAGAAGAGCCACCAAGGAAACGCATAAGAAAAAATTGTGAGTATGGAAAAGTGTTAAAAATTTGCAAACTAATTGCAAGATCGGTGGTATCCAAACTGTGGCTCTCCTGATATTTCAAAAGTCCAACTCCCAATTTGACCCAACAGCCAGTGGGAAGTCAGGGAATGCTAAGAGTTGTTGCTTTTACAACAGCTGGGGAACCACAGTTTAGAGACCACTGGGATAGATGTTCCTCTGGTGTGAGGTGCAGTATTCTTGAGCAGTGGATATTACTAATTAAATATTATGTATATGAAGTGGTAAGCGGAAGAGAAGTCTCATTAACGCTGTTGAGTTTTCTGTTTTTCTTTCATTTGGATTAAAGCTGTATTAAGTCTTGTACCTGGCTAGGAACTCTACCCATCATTGTGCGGTTAAGAATGTGGAAATGATGTGGAGGATACAAGATGTAGCCGTACAGTTTGTCTCTTTTTACCTGTGGATCTATTACCCTTCTACTACACAGTCTACAGTGGGGGAAATAAGTATTTGATCCCTTGCTGATTTTGTAAGTTTGTCCACTGACAAAGACATGAACAGTCTATAATTTTAAGTGTAGGTTAATTTTAACATTGAGAGATCGAATATCAAAAATAAAATCCAGAAAATCACATTGTATAAATTATATAAATTTATTTGCATTTTGCAGTGATAAATAAGTATTTGATCCCTCTGGCAAACAAGACTTAATACTTGGTGGCAAAACCCTTGTTGGCAAGCACAGCGGTCAGACTTTTTTGTGGTTGATGATGAGGTTTGCGCACATATCAGGAGGAATTTTAGTCCACTCCTCTTTGCAGATCATCTCTAAATCATTAAGATATTGATGCTGTCGCTTGGCAACTCGGAGCTTCAACTCCCTCCATAAGTTTTCTATGGGATTAAGGTCTGGAGACTGGCTAGGCCACTCCATGACCTTAATGTACTTCTTTTTGAGCCACTCCTTTGTTGTCTTGGCTGTATGTTTTAGGTCATTATCTTGCTGGAAGACCCAGCCATGGCCCATTTTTAATGTCCTGGCGGAGGGAAGGAGGTTGTCAGTCTGGATTTTACAGTACATGGCTACATCCATTCTCCCATTGATGTGTTGAAGTAGTCCTGTGCCCTTAGCAGAGAAACACCCACAAAATATAATGTTTCCACCTCCATGCTTGATAGTGGGGACGGTGTCCTTTGGGTCACAGGCAGCATTTCTCCCTCCAAACACGGCGAGTTGAGTTAATGCCAAAGACCTCAATTTTTGTCTCATCTGACACCTTCTCCCAATCACTCACAGAATCATCAGGTGTTCATTGGCAAACTTCAGATGGGTCTGCACATGTGCCTTCTTGAGCAGGGGGACCTCGCGGGCACTGCAGGATTTCAAACCTTTATGGCGTAATGTGTTACCCATGGTTTTTTTGGTGACTGTCGTCCCAGCTGCCTTGAGATCATTAACAAGTTCCCCCGTGCAGTTTTAGGCTGATCTTTCACCTTCCTCATGATCAAGGATGCCCCACGAGGTGAGATTTTGCATTGTGCCCCAGATCGATGTCGATTGACAGTCATTTTGTATTTCTTCCATATTCTTACTATTGCACCAACAGTTGTCTCCTTCTCACCCAGCATCTTACTTATGGTTTTGTAGCCCATTCCAGCTTTATGCAGGTCTATGATTAATTGAGTCTGTGGACAGGAGTATTTTATAAAGGTGACTATGTAAGACAGCTGTCTTTAATGTAGGTAACGAGTTGATTAGGAGCGTCTAACTGGTCTGTAAGAGCCAGAAGTCTTAATGGTTGTAGGGGATCAAGTACTTATTTCTCACTTCAAAATGCAAAAGAATTTATATAATTTATGCAATGTGATTTTCTGGATTTTATTTTTGATATTCTATCTCTCAATGTTACAATTAACCTACCCTTAAAATTATAGACTGTACATGTCTGTCAGTGGGCAAACTTACAAAATCAGCAAGGGAGCAAATACTTATTTCCCTCACTGTATATTTGAAGCTGAAATTCTCCAGTTTTAATAGATATTTTAGATGTTTAGTAGTTTTACGTTACTACCTGTTACTACAGTAAAGCTCTGTTAACATCACTAATGGGGCATGTCTCAAATTGCTAAAAAATTAGGTAAAAAATTACTTACAATTTGGTGGTGTTTTATCATTCTTCTGCTTTGGAAAAGTATATTTGAGTTCATCTGAGTTCTGTAAGAATTAAAAAGTTAGAAATTTTTATTTTGTCATTGATCATAATAAGGAACTACGGCTGTCAAAATGCATCATCGGGAACTTTGGCTAACGGGGACATCCAGCTATGCGAACGGCAGTGGTAGTCACCGCGCCACCAATAACTTATACAGAATTGTATTGTTATTCCAGGTCCTTTAAGAAAAAGTTCTCGTTCTCAAAAGACAAGACAAGGGAGAAAGAAGAAAAGTGCAGGTAAATGTTGAATGCATGAGAAAAGACATACGGCAACATTCACACTGACGGGAGGCCTGGGGACATCTGTGTAGAGATTATTCTAGGCCTCAGAATAATGGGGGTTTAATTTACACAAAATTTCAGTAAAGGAAATCTGAAGGTGTATCTTCATGTATAGTCTTTGGGCCAATTCATCAGTTTTCACCAGGATCTGATGTAAAACTGTTTGAAAAGTTGCAAAAATTTTGAGGAAAAATTTTGTTTTTTGTTTTCAAGTTCTGGCCAGTTCAGCTAGTTTCTTCTGAAGAATGCTGAGCTTCGCAGGAGAGGTGGAAGGTGGTGGTGACCAAGCGCATATGGCCAATTCATAATAATGTACACCAAAGAAGTAGTATAAATTACGACAAAAGTGTGCTCCGGTCCATGACTTGAGTACATTTTTTACGGTGGCCCATGGCAGTTGAAGGTTGTGCCAAATTCATTAATAGGCCGCACTGTTTACAACATTTCTAATTTGATTAAAAACTGTGTATTTTTATATATATTAATAGGTTTTTCAGCAGCAGACGAAGGAAGGGAGACACACACTAGTCATTACTAGTGGGTAGGCGGAGCCCAGATGGGATAGACACCTCAGATTAAAAAGAGTGTTGACCGGCCCCTCCAGCTCGGGCTCCTCCTACTCAGCTCTCCAGTTTAAAATTTGAGGTCTCAGAGGATAGTCGCTTCTGGAAGCAGCTCCTCAGAAGATTTTGTTATTTTTTATCGGACGGAGACTTGGATCACCAGAAGTGGTCTAGAGGTCTCAGGGGTCTCAGCGCTGCTGGACCCCCACCTCTCCCTTGGCGGATCTGTATTACCCTATATGGTGGTCCCTGCAGAACCCTGCCGGCCCGGGGGGATGAGG
Organism: Oophaga sylvatica; assembly: GCA_033576555.1. Lineage (NCBI taxonomy): Eukaryota > Metazoa > Chordata > Amphibia > Anura > Dendrobatidae > Oophaga > Oophaga sylvatica. Next base: position 160,359,246 of record JARQOD010000007.1, on the reverse strand, counting down.
ATGGCTTCCCTGGCGGGGACGCAAACCACGCTGCAGGGGTCACTGCGTTCCCCGCCCTGGGGGGAAGCGATGGGCACAGCGCCACAAATCCCTGGGGTCCCTGTGGCGCTCGGCTGGGTGAGTACTCCACATGTTAATATGTGTTTGAGTGCTTCAGCGACTGCTGCGGCAGCCGCTGTTACAGTGAGTGATGGTGACTGTGTGTTTTTTTGTCCGCAGGTGGATGCCTGCAGGACGTGGGACGGGACCGGAGAACGGAGGAGTCCCGCGCTTTTTTTGAAGCCGGCGGGGGCGTGGCTTAGCATTTCCCGGGCAGGAAGCGCTTCTGAAGCGCGAGATCTCCTCTGCCCTTCTCTTCCGGCTATCTCCTCAGCGCGGCGGCCATTGCACGCTTCGGGCTCCTCACTCTCCGCTCCTCCCGTACTAAGAAGAACACCACCGCGAAGCTCAGTGAGTAGCTTCTGCCTATCAGGGCAGAAGCTTAAAAACTCTTCACCCCCGCAGCGCAGGGCACTTTCCTGGGTTCTGGCACACTGAACGGCCGCTAAGATCACGATAGCGACGTCTTTAAAGTCACATAAGCGTTCTTTGAGATGCGCAAAATAGCGCAATATTTTAGCGATCTGTTTGTTTAGTGTGGCATACCTTGAGGTCTGTACTGTCTGCACTTGCTACCTCATAAGAGGCACCTGGGACTCGCACACCCGTTACATTAATACAGGTTGTGGAGAGTCTGTGACATTAACCCCTTTTTAGGCGGTTAACCCTTAACTGGGGGACGGCTGGGGTAGCTCTCTCTTTAAGAGCTTAACCCTTCAGCGTTCGTGTTTGTTTCTTTAAGAAACCACACTGTTCTAGTTACTGACAGGTTTAACCTGCCATATACTGTGTGAGGACATGTCAGATCAGGACCCAGGTGCGGACCGTTTCCCAGATCCGCTACAGGATCAGTCCCGCGTATCTGACACGCAGACCTCGACTGCGTCAAGCGCAGCAATCGGAGGCCCCAGTGACGTCAAAATGGAGGCCCTCACTCGTTCTATCGATGGCCTGTCTGACCTTATAGGTTATTGGGTGTCAGCCAGATCTTCTCAGGGCAGGAAGCGACACAGGCCGGTGCCTTCCTACCCACGTAGCGACTCGGAGATCTCTGGTATGGAGGGTTCCCCTTCAAGTTCGGGAGAGATGTCCGATTCGGATAAAGAGGATCGGCAAAGGTACTCTGCCTCTTTTTCGGGCCGTGTAGAAGCTTTTATTGAAGCTATGAGGGAGGCGTTGCAGTTACCGGAGGAAGTAACTACATGTCCTGTAAGTCGGCCCGGATGTTTCAGGAGTCGCATAGGTCGTTTTCGACCTTACCATCCCTGGATGAGCTTAATGAGGCAGTGGAGAAGGAGCGTCTGTGTCCAGACAAACGTTTTCAGGGGACACGGCTTTTTGAATCACTGTATCCGTGTGCTACGGAGTTGATTGATAATTGGATTCCTTCTCCTGAAGTGGATGTTCCTTTATCCCAGCTTAGCAAATCCTCATTACTTCCTGTTAAAGGGAAGGCGAGTCTGCAGGACCCGCTGGACAGAAAAACGGAGATGGCGGCAAAATCCATCTACGAGGCCGCGGGTCATGGTTTCAGAGCAGTGCTAGGATCCATGTGTGCTTATAAAGCTTCTCTGATCTGGTTGCACCGTCTACGGAGGAAATATCCGTTATCCGAGGAAGATGGACTTTTCGAATTGTTGGAGAATGCAATTCGGTATGGCTATGATGCAGGTCTGGATACTGCGTCACTGCTGTCCAGGACACAATCCTCGGCGGTCACAGTCAGGAGAGCACTGTGGCTTAGACAGTGGACCGGAGATGCGGTTTCCAAGCAAGGTTTGCTATCTTTGGCTTACAAGGGTGGTCAGCTATTTGGATCTGACCTCACGGAGTTAATTGCCAAGGCAAAGGCAAAAGAAGCAGCTTTACCGCAGCGAAGAATTGTGGCTTCTACGTCTGGCAGGCCTACTACCGGTAGTGGTCGGCGGTCCTTTCGGTCCAGAGGACGATTCGGTCAGCCATCTTGGGGATCGGGTCGTCCCTCTTTTTCGGGAAAAAAGACCTCCCAGAAATCCCGCACTCCCTGGAAATAAAGTTCCCGTCAAGACAAGCGGGAATCTGACAAAAAGCCCGCTAAGGCGGATTGACGCCAGGGTCCCACTCGAGGGCTCTCGAGTGGGGGGGTCGCCTGCTCCGATTCGAATCGACTTGGGTGTCCCGCGTTCCAGACGCCTGGGTGACGCGGGTTGTGTCGACAGGCTACTTCATAGAGTTTTCTTCTCTACCCCCGAACAGTTTTTGTCAATCTCGCATTCCGTCAGAGCCCGAGCTATGTGCCGCTCTACTGCGAGAGGTCGACTCCCTTCTGCAGAAGGGTGTGGTAGTACCGGTTCCGCCAGAGGACAGGGGAAGAGGGTTTTATTCCAACCTCTTTGTGGTCCCCAAAAAGGAGGACAAATTTCGCCCCATCCTGGATCTCAAAAGATTGAATCGGCATGTCCACACCTGAAAATTTCGCATGGAGTCGCTTCGCTCCGTTGTGGCAGCCTTGTCACAGAACGACTTTTTGGTGTCAATCGACATTCGCAACGCTTATTTACACGTTCCAATCGGAAGGGCTCACCAACGCTTCCTTCGTTTTGCCATAGGCCAGGACCATTACCAGTTTGTGGCTCTGCCATTCGGGTTGGCCTCAGCGCCCAGAGTTTTTACAAAAATTCTGGCGCCTCTCATGGCGATTCTTCGGAGGCAGGGGGTCACGATTCTTCCCTACCTGGACGACCTTCTGATTGTGGCGTCTTCCAAGGAGGAGGCGGTAACTGCTCGCAATCTATCCCTTCAGCTCCTGGAGGACTTCGGGTGGTTGGTCAATTGGGAGAAGTCGTCTCTGGAACCGTCGCCGTCAATCCTGTTTTTGGGGATGCACTTCGACACGGTACAAGCAGTGGTATCCCTGCCCCCAGACAAGCAAGCATGTCTCCTTCGACATGCACAGGTTATGAAGTCTTCGACAGCAATGTCTCTTCGAAGCTCTATGCGCCTTCTGGGATTGATGGTGGCGTCCATGGAAGCGATTCCATTTGCCCAGTTTCATTCCAGGGCCCTCCAAAGGTTCATTCTGAACCGTTGGGATCGATCGCAGACTTCACTGAATTGCAGTGTCATCATCTCTCACAGGGTACGAGAGTCTCTGGGATGGTGGTTACGTCCGGAAGCACTATCCCTGGGGAAGTCCTTTCTCCCTCCGAAATGGTCGGTCATAACCACAGATGCCAGCCTGACGGGCTGGGGGGGTGTCTGGAACGATCTCTGGACTCAGGGAGTATGGTCGTCGGAGGAGTTTGTCTTGCCGATCAACATCCTGGAGTTGAGGGCGATTTTCCTTTGCCTCCAACATTGGACGGTCCCTTTAAGGGGTCTGCCAGTCCGAGTGCAGACAGACAATGCGTCGGCGGTCGCATATATCAACCACCAAGGCGGGACAAGAAGTTCCAGACTCATGGTGGAGGTATCTCGGATCCTGGTATGGGCAGAGACCAGAGTACCAGCCATCTCTGCGATCCACATTCTAGGAGTTCAGAATATCACGGCGGACTTTCTCAGTCGCGAGAAGATGGATCCCGGAGAATGGAGTCTTCATCCGGAAATTTTTGCTCTGCTGTGCTCCCGTTGGGGAACTCCCCAGGTGGATCTGATGGCATCCAGGTTCAATGCCAAGTTACTGACTTTCATGTCCAGGTACAAGGATCCGAAAGCTGTGGCGGTGGATGCTCTAGTGGCTCCATTGGACCAATTCGAGCTAGTCTATGTGTTCCCGCCGATTTCCTTACTTCCTCTGGTGCTACGTCGGATCAGACTGGAGAGAATCTCGGCTATGTTGATAGCCCCAGATTGGCCAAGGAGGACGTGGTTCTCGACACTGATGTCGCTCCTGGCAGCGCCGCCACTTCCACTTCCTCTTCGCTCGGACCTGTTAACCCAAGGGCCCGTTCGTCATCCGGACCTGAAGTCTCTGCGTTTGACGGCGTGGCTCTTGAGACCGAAATATTGACCCGTCGAGGTTTTTCAGCCGAAGTCATTGCCACTTTGCGAGCTGCCAGAGGTCTGGCTACTACTAGGATTTATCACAAGACTTGGGAAGCTTTCTTTTCGTGGTGTTCGGGTTCTTCAAGGAACCCGAGGATTTTTTCTATTCCCAATTTGTTGGCTTTTCTGCAATTCGGGCTGGACAAAGGTTTGGCAGTAAGCACCCTGAGGGGTCAGGTTTCTGCTCTGTCCTTGCTGTTTAGGAAGGTTATCGCCTCGCGTAGGGACGTACGTTCCTTTTTTCAAGGAGTAACCCGTCAGTTTCCGCCGCGGAAGGCACCTGTGTCTCCTTGGCGGCTCAATCTTGTTTTGGAGGCTATTCAACACGGGCCTTTTGAGCCTATGGATTCCGTTAACCTTTCGTTGCTTTCTTGGAAGGTTGCCTTCCTGGTGGCGGTCACCTCTTTGAGAAGGGTTTCTAAGTTGGCGGCTCTTTCTTGCTCGCCTCCTTTTCTGGAGTTTCACCCGGATCGAGTAATACTTCGCACACGGGGCGATTTTCTACCTAAGGTGGTGTCAACCAGGATATTGTGTTACCTTCACTCTGTCCGGGGCCGAGGAATGCCAAGGAACGAGCCTTGCACACATTGGATTTGGTGCGGGCTTTGAAGTTCTATCTGTCTGTTACCCAAGGTTTTCGGAAGTCGGACTCTCTGTTTGTGATTCCAGCAGGTCGTCGACGTGGTCAACGAGCTTCCAAGGATTCTATAGCTCGTTGGATTCGGTCGGCCATCTTGGAGGCTTACCGACTTAAGGGCGAACCTTGCCCGATTAAGGTTCGAGCTCACTCCACGAGAGCTGTGGGCTCATCGTGGGCTTTTCATCAAGGGGCCTCGGCAGCTCAGCTCTGCCGGGCTGCGACCTGGCGCTCCGTCCACACCTTTACAAAATTTTATAAGGTGGACGTCAGTGCTTCCGCTGATGCGGCCCTAGGACGTAGGGTCCTGCAGGCGGCTGTAGTTTAAAGTTCTCGTTAACTTATTTGTTAGCGCTGGTTGCGCATTTTCTTAGGTTGTTGGGTTCTGCCTTTTCTGGTTTTTTCCCACCCTTAATTTTTGGACTGCTTTGGGACGTCCCACTAGTAATGACTAGTGTGTGTCTCCCTTCCTTCGTCTGCTGCTGAAAGACGGATTTTGGTAAGAACTTACCTGTAAAATCCTTTTCAGCGAAGAAGGAAGGGAGACACACACATCCCTCCCATGGCAGAAGTGTGTTGTTGTGTTTCAGATGCGGCGTGACCCTTCTCTGATAGCGATTATCTGGGCTGAGGTCGGCGCGCTAAGGCTCTGTTCCAGCATCGCCAGCTCATCGCAGTAGTCAGGTTCAGTGAGTAGTACCTGGAACTGTGTGGTTTTTTCCTGTGACATGCATAACCTGTATTCTTGTTTCTTCTCTGAAGTCCTTCAGAAGGGGTTATGTTGCTCCGCTGGTGATATTTGCTCTTCCTTAGCTTGTGTACAACTGGAGAGCTGAGTAGGAGGAGCCCGAGCTGGAGGGGCCGGTCAACACTCTTTTTAATCTGAGGTGTCTATCCCATCTGGGCTCCGCCTACCCACTAGTAATGACTAGTGTGTGTCTCCCTTCCTTCTTCGCTGAAAAGGATTTTACAGGTAAGTTCTTACCAAAATCCGTCTTTCTACAGAATTTCTCAGTCTTTCAAAACTAGAGTTGAAAATAACAATAGACTTTGAATGAACCTCAACTTGACTTGCAAGCCTCAGTATCTCCAGCATGGTCCTCCTCTCCAACTCCTGGACCTGAATGCAAAATGTTCAGGGTCCACTTCCATTACAAACCAGATCTAGCTATGGTTTCAGTGGGAATCTGTCACTAGATACATGCCACCCAAACCAGGGACAGCATGGATTAGATCCTGGCTGCACAATCACAGCCTGGTATGTCACGCTTTAAAACACTCCATAGTGTATGAGCCATCTGGGAACTATAGAGGGTGACAATATGAGTCCATTGCAGTCCTGGTTAGATTCTCTCCACACCACTCTAATTGACTGACCTGATAGGTCTCTCCCATGTGTGAACCTAGGGAGAGACTTGTCAGTCACCTGAAGCGATTCAGAGAGAATCCAGCTATGAACCGCATCGGACTCATCTCGTCTCTTTCTATGGGCGGTTCAACAAACAGACATTTTGAAGAACTTTGCGCAGAATGTCTGTCTGCCCCTAGCTCCTTCATAGCGGAAGAGAACCAAATGTCCTCTCCTATCCCTGAAAAACAGACGTTACACGTATTGCCCATGAATTGAGAATGAGTGATCAGTCCAGGAGGAAAATATTTAGACTTGAGAGTCCTCAGTGGTTGATACCTTTTAATGGCTAACTGAAAAGATGATAACAAATTGCAAGCTTTCGAGACTACTCAGGTCTCTTCATCAGGCAAAGACTAAAACAAAAACTGAAGAATCACATATTTATACACAACACAGCACAGAAATAATGCAATAGGTTAGACAAGTGATGTGAAGCAGAACTGTCATTATGGGAGAGGGATGAACATAAATATTGGGACAGTTCTGCTTCACATCACTTGTTTTACCTGTTGCATTATTTCTGTGCTGTGTTGTGTATAAATATGCGATTCTTCAGTTTTTGTTTTAGTCTTTGCCTGATGAAGAGACCCGAGTAGTCTCGAAAGCTTGCAATTTGTTACCATCTTTTCAGTTAGCCATTAAAAGGTATCAACCACTGAGGACTCTCAATTCTAAATATTTTTCTATCTACTGGCTAACACGGTACAAAGATATACATCTTTCCCAGTTCAGGAGGAGAAAGAAGCAGATTTACCTGATTATATAGATTACACCGTTGATTATTTTCATGTGCACTATTGATTTATAGAATAACAATTAAAATGGCCGTTACTCTTTAATATGTTGATGTATAGTGTATTTCTCATTCAGACACTCCTGCAATAAATGAAATCTGTCCTGGGAATGGGACGCCGGATTCTTTACACTCCGCCAATGTCCCGTACTTCTATGCATGGTCGCATGAAGGAGCAGGTGAGTGTTTCGCTTGTGGCCCCCGTCGCCCGTTATTTATATTCAGATGAAGCCATTTCCTCTTTCTCTTCCTCAGGAAACACATGCCATCCTCAGTCTTTCCCTGTGGTTCCACCAGCCAGTTTTCAGTTTATTGCAAGCATAGTCCTTTGCCCAGGTAATTCATTTTATGTCTGTGTCTACTTGTTGTCTCCAGCCTTTCTGCCTTCATGGCAAGCTTATTCCTATCCTTCATGCATTCGGGAACATAACCGCCAGGCTGGAGAATCTTTCCTAAATGAATTCGGAAGAACACCTGAGTTCAGGAATTGTCAAATGGCTGTTATGAAACTTGTGTCAGGGGCCATTAGTCACAAGCAGATGTCTGAAATATGCCATGTTATTTTCTTCCTAGCTCCTGCTCCTGTATCTGTGCCGTCATGTGTGCCAACTACAAACCCCACTCCTATACTTGGTAAGAATCCAGTCTTTAAAGGGAATCTGTCAGCAGGTTTTGTCATGTAATCTGAGAGTACCATGACGTAGGGGCCGAGACCCTGATTCCAGTGATGTGTCTCTTACTAGGCTGTGTGATGTTTCAATAAAATCTGCTTTATCAGCAAGAGGTGATTACTACAGGACTAGTTGTCTCATGCCATGTAGTCCTCCCGCTAAGTATAACAATCAACATATTGTCAGATATGTAGACAGAAAACAGCCAATCAGTGATGTGGGCGGGATATACAGAGGTCAGCAATCAGAGAACTGCTAGATCTGCAGCAGGGAAAACTAACTGTAAAAAATTAAAGCAAGCAGCTCAGTAAGTGACTCATCCCTGGAATCAAGGTCTCTTTCCCTACATCATGATGCTCTCAGATTATATAGTTAAAATTTGGTGACAGATTTCCTTGAAATATTAATTGCTGCTAATGAGCAATGATATCTTCAAAAAGTAGATTTTTTTTGTTCCTTCTGTACAGATATTTCCTATATCACCAGTGCAGGTTTAAGGCTGGTGAAATTAATCTTGGGTATTCTGCAGCATTCTGACCAGATTCAGGATGCGGAAAGGGTCATGGTTAGCTGCTGACTGGAACTTAATATTCGTGCACGCATACTTTTTGCTGCCAGCCCATGGTACAACAGACGACACAATACAAAAGGGATAAAGACAAAAAAATTGTTGTTAAAAGGGTTTTCTGGTTTCACAAAACTCCTGTCTCACAGCTGCAGTTTATTTAAAAAACAAAATGTGCTTTACTCTCCCTCTTTGGGTCCAGCACTGAGCTTCGTCAATATCTAAGCTCAGTGGCACTGCTCAGGTAGACGGCATGAGCCGCTCAGATCCAGAGCCGCTGAGCTCACTGGCTGCATCGCTGTTGACATTACATCAGCGATGCAAATAATGACAAATACTGGGAGGAATCATAGAGACTAAGTGCTGGACCTGGGGAGGGTGTGTAAAGCTCATTTTTTATAAAACAAACTGCACCCGGGCACAAGGGTTTTCTGAAAACAGAAATTGCTTTTAATTATTTAAAAAAGCAAAACAAAAAAACTATGTTTAAAATATCTGTAAAGACATAAATCTGAAAGGTGAATTACAGTTAAAGCAAATAAATATTCTTTGTACAATGAAAAATTATATAACTTTTTAAAGAGGATCTGTTATGAGTTATAAATACAGTTGTGCTCAAAAGTTTACATACCCCGGCAGAATTTTTGCTTTCTTGGCCTCTTTTTCAGAGAATATGAATGATAACACCAAAACTTTTTCTCCACTCATGGTTAGTGGTTGGGTGAAGCCATTTATTATCAAACTACTGTGTTTTCTCTTTTTAAATCATAATGACAACCAAAAACATCCAAAGAACCCTGATCTGAAAAAAGGCCAGGTAAGCAAACATTCTGCCGGGGTATGTAATCTTTTGCTCACAACTGTATGTTTGTTTTTTTACCCAATGTAAATGCCATGCTTTTCTCAATTCTTGCATTATTTTTCTTTTTTCTCTGCACCTCTCTCTGTTTTTGACATATGGCCCCCTATTTCCTATGGGTAAATCTAGTCTTTTGATCCAAGTGGCCTTAGTCCTCAGCTCTGGTTTTTGAAAGTCTTCTTGAGCACCACTCCCAGTTGGCAAAAAAGACTAGATTTACAAACAGGAAAGCGAGGGCCATATCTTAGGAATAAAGAGACACAGGAAGAAAAGAAAAATAACGCCAAATTTCGGCGAACAGCGGCATGTTAGACCATGTCCAACAGTTACAAACTCATGGCAAGTGTTCTTTCTGTATCAGTTCTTTACAATTGCCAGTACTTCTGCTAGTAGTCATGCGATAAGCACTTTTATTGCTGATTTACCATGATAATGCACGGGTGCATGGTTCGGCATAAGACGCAGCTCTATCTGTCCTGTACCTTTAAGTCCGTCATGTGGAAAGTTCCTATTAAATCCCATCAATCAGACTTCTTGAAAACCATGTGGAAGGGACACAGAATTTATATTGGAAAAATATATGGCTTTTTGTTGTACAAAAATTAGGCTTTATTTCAACAGGATTGGCCAACTTTCATCTCATGTGCCGTAACTGAATGTGCTGTCTCTTGTTTGATCTAGAGCACCATGCACCTTCTACAAATACGAGCATCCCACCATCTCCTGATAGGAACGGATCCTGCAGTCCTTTTGTGCCCAGTGCAGCCGATTTGCCCAACTCGCCAGAAGAAGCTTCTTTGGGCCACTGCCCCTCAATAGGTAACTTTTGATTTCTTAGTTTTCTCTCTGTCCTAAATGTATTGATTCCTACTATAAATTGGCATACTTACACAGACCTGATCTAAATCTCCACTGTGTGACATCAGGAACTCTATGTAACGAAGACATTCGGGAGATTACCCTGTGAAATGCCGAGTCAGAACTGAGATTTTATTTTTTTTTATATTTTGTTACAAAGTAATTACAAATTACAACCAATGATTGCAGAACAGAAGGCCAGTGACCCCACTTTTATGGAACATCAGCCATACATGTGCCGTATAACAACATTCAATCTCCATGGGAGAGTACAGTACTTCTACGATACATCTTCTTCAGTCCCATAAAATTTGATTGGAGTGGAAGTGTGGAAACAGGGGATAGTATTTGGAGTGGGTCTCAGTGGTTGCACCCCCTCTGATCTAGAAGTTAGCAACGATCCAGCAGTTAGTTGATAATTTGCTTTTACCAGAATACGTCTTTAACTCAAAATATTGAGTTAGTGGATTGGCTATATAGGAAAATCAATGTTGATAGATTTCATGACCAGATTTTAGGTTCTGAAAGAAGCAGGTTTTCCTATGATTTCGGCCACGTTCGCACGTTCATTCGGTATTTACATCAGTATTTGGAAGCCAAAACCAGGAGTTGGTGAAAAATACAGAAGTGGTGACGTGTTTCTATCACACTGTAATGTAAGGAGTACATTTCATATAGTGTCTTGTGCTTGGGTGCGATGAAAACACAGGAGTCACAGGTTTGATATAGAAGGTCTTGTATTACTTCATACAAGTGGCAATAATAGTCACACAGTTTGCAGATACAAAAGCAGGAGACACAGCAGGCCAGAGTAACTTAAGCTCAGCAATCACTCTCCACAACAGGTTCAGGATCTCTTCTCTGTTACCATAAGTCCATGCAAACGTGGATTTATCAAATAGCAAGGTTCCAAAGTCCACGAGTGTTCCAAAGTTCCACAATAGGAAATAACTGGAGTACAAGGTCCAAGGCTTCCAGGAGTCAGGTCACAGGTACACTGCAGGCTTGATTCTGAAGCACTGATTGCTCAGCTGTGGCTGCTTAAGAAGCAAGAGGGAGAGAATCAGGGCGGGAACATGCAAGCTGGAAACTCCATATTGACTGAGGGCAAGACAGCTGCAGCAAGACAGAAAGTAAAATGGCTGACGGAAAAACTGAGTTTCAGGAACATGTACACAGAACCTTACATTACTCCCCCCTTAGGGACAACCTCCGGATGACCTCAGACCAGGCTTGTGTGGGTACCTCTGATGAAACTGACGGAGCAAGCGAGGAGCATTAACGTTATTGACCGGTTCCCATGAGTTGTCCTCCACTGGGTAACCCTGCCATTTAATCAAATATTGTAACTGATTTCTATACAACCTGGAATCTAGAATCCTTTCCACCACAAATTCTTCCTGACCATCGACTAGCACTGGGTCAGGGCAAGGAGAAGAACGTCCAGGAAACGTATTGGGTGTCGCAGCCTTTAGTAGAGATACATGAAAGACAGGGTGGATTCTCATAGTTCTGGGCAGTTGAAGACGACAAGCGACAGCACTTATAATTTTACTGATTTTATAAGGTCCAATGTATTTATGTCCCAACTTAGATGATGGAATTCTTAACTTAAGATTTCTGGTTGACAGCCAGACCAGGTCTCCTACCTTGAAAGCTGGTGCAGGTTTACGAAATTTATCTGCGGCTTTCTTGTACCTTTCCTGAGCCAATTCCAGATTTCCCTTTAGAAGATCCATATTCTTTTGTAAAGACGTGATTCTTTCAGCCACTGCTGGCAAAGGCGTTTCTATGGGAAATCGAGGAAGAATATTAGGATGATAACCTAAATTGGAGTAAAAAGGAGACTGCTTAGTGGAGGCGCTCTGAGAGTTGTTATAAGAGAACTCAGCCAGTGGAAGTAGATCCACCCAATCATCCTGTAGGGGGCAGATAAAGCAGCGAAGATACTGCTCCAGGGTCTGGTTGGTTCGTTCCGTCTGTCCATTAGTCTGAGGATGAAAAGCAGAAGAAAGGTTCACTTTAATGTCCAATGCTGCACAGAAATTTTGCCAAAACCTTGAAGTGAATTGCACCCCTCGATCCGAAATAACCTCATCTGGTACTCCATGTAAGCGAAACACATTTTTAATCATCAAATCTGATGTCTGTCTTGCAGTGGGTAAGCCGACACAAGGGATAAAATGAGCTGCTTTTGTTAAACGATCAACCACCACTAGAATGGTGTTCTTCCCTTGAGAGGTTGGTAACTCCACAATGAAGTCCATAGAAATGGATCCCCACGGGCGGGACGGGGTGGGAAGAGGTTGCAACAGACCAGTTGGTGAGGAGCGAGGTGTTTTGCATCTTGCACAGACTTCACATGAAGTGACATAGTTTAAAACATCCTTCCTGCAAGTGGGCCACCAAAAGAAACGAGAAAGAAATTCCTGTGTCTTTAGAATTCCTCTATGCCCAGCTATCTTGGAATCGTGAATGAGTTGCAATACTCTCAATCTGACTGTTTCAGGAATATACAGACGTTGTCCCTGAATCCACACACCATTCTTAAAGACAAGACTTACGTCCCTTGGGGGTTGTGCCAAAAATGAATCCGCATGGTATGCTTCCTTGATGTCCTTAAGTAGGTCTTGATTATGAATCACTCCCAGGAATCTAGAGTCAGGAAGAATAGTCTTAGGAGGAGTAAGTGGACGTGTCTCTGCTGAATAAATCCTAGAGAGTGCATCAGCCTTTCCATTGCGCGATCCTGGTCTATAAGAAATGATAAAATTAAATTGGTTTAAGAAAAGATTCCAGCGAGCCTGGCGAGGAGTCAGGCACTTAGCCGACCTGATAAATTCAAGGTTACGATGGTCTGTCAGGACGACTATTTGCTGTGCAGCTCCCTGAAGAAGGTGTCTCCATTCTTTGAAGGCGGCAATAATGGCCAACAACTCTCTATTGCCCACATCGTAGTTCCTCTCAGCCGAAGACAACTGCTGGGAAAAGAAGGCACAGGGATGCAAGACATTCTTCTCACCTGTTCTCTGAGAGAGTATAGCTCCAACGGCACAGTCTGAAGCATCCACCTCTATTATAAAGGCAAGTTAGGGGTTGGGATGTACTAAGATAGGTGCAGTGGTAAATTTATCTTTTAGACGGGAAAATGCTTCCTGGGCTTGGGGAGTCCAGGAGAACCTAGACTCTTTCCGGGTAAGTTGGGTGATAGGTGACACTACCTCAGAGAAATTCCTAATGAAACGTCTATAGAAGTTGGCAAACCCGATGAAGCGCTGCACCTCCTTCACATTTCTAGGACTTGGCCAATCCTTGATGGCTTGGGTCTTGCTTCCATCCATACTAATTCCTTGTGTAGACAGTACATACCCCAGAAATTGAATTTCGGTCCTATGGAATTCACACTTTTCAAGTTTGATGTAAAGATGATTTTGTCTTAGACATTCCAAGACCATTCTCACATGTCCATGATGTTCCTCTGTGGGTTAGAAAAAATTAGAATATCATCCAAATAAATCACCACGAATGTATCTAGGAGATCCCTGAAGATGTCATTCACCAAGTGTTGGAAAGTGGCTGGGGCGGTACTCAGACCAAAAGGCATAACTAGATATTCAAAGTGTCCATAGCGTGACCTGAATGCAGTCTTCCATTCATCCCCAGGTCTAATACGGACTAAGTTATAGGCCACACGGAGATCTAGTTTAGAGAAAATTTTGGCATGTCGCACTCTCTCCAATAACTCAGGGATTAAAGGCAATGGATAACGGTTTCTAATAGTAACCTTATTGAGTTCCCTATAGTCTACGCAGGGTCTCAGAGATCCATCTTTCTTCTTTACAAAGAAGATGGGTGCACCTGCAGGAGATGAAGAGGGGCGTATGAAGCCCTTGGCTAGATTTTCGTCTATGTAATCCTTTAAAGCCTTTAGCTCGGGCCCCGCCAGGGGTAGATCTTACCAAAAGGTATCTCTGCTCCAGGCAATAATTCAATTGGACAATCATATGGACGGTGAGGGGGAAGCTGGTCAGCGTTCTTCTTGTCACATAAATCCACATAGTCCTGGTATACAGCTGGTAGTTCAGGGACTGACATGGTTCCTTTAGGAACAGAGCAAGCTGAAACTTTTGGACTTATCTGTTTCTCTGGAAAGTGTAATTCCTTGGTCTCCCAGTTAATGGTAGGATTCTGAGCCTGCAGCCATGGTAGCCCTAGAATAATGGGAAAGTGGGGAGAAGAGATAAGCATAAAGGACAGTTTCTCTTGATGATCTTTACCCATAAGAACCCTCAAAGGCTCTGTTTCCTGATCCACTGGTCCAGAGGTCAGCAGGGAGCCATCCACAGTTTCCATCTGTACTGGAGTAGCCTTCTTCACTGAACGTATCCCCTGTTTCAGAGCAAAGGAGACATCCATAAAATTTCCACTTGCCCCTGAGTCGATCATAGCAGAGCTAGACACCCAAGCTGAGTCAACCCAGAGTTTGATGGAAAGAAAGCAATGAGAATTGTTTTTCTTACAACTCAGCTGGGACACCGCTGAGGAAACTTGAAAAATTGCAGCGTTTACACAGTCAACGTCCTCAGAAGTAACGGAGTTTAAGTCTGAGAAATCAAGATCTGTTGCTGCAGATCTCTCTGGAGCCTGAGGCTCGGACCTGACAGATCCCCTCTCGCAACACTCACAGTGAATGAGTGCTGCAGTAGTCTTACGAGAACGGCTGGGGCAGTTTATAATGAAGTGCCCTGACTTACCACAATAGAAACATAGATTCTCCTTAAAACGATGTTCCTTGCGTGCATCACTAACCCGTCGTTGTAAAGAGTCTACCTGCATGGGTTCAGGTTCAGGTTCCCGTGTGATCCTACTCAAAGGTTCCTTAGCTGGAGAGGAAGGTAGGAAAAGGTTAGTGCGATTGCTTTCGAACCATCTCTCTTGCCTGCGTTCAGTCAGACGAGTATCAATACGGATGCAGTAGTTAATAAAGTCACCTAACGCAGTGGGAGGGTCGGCACGAGCAAGTTCATCCTTAATCAGTGGAGATAACCCTTTTCGAAAAATAGATTTTTTGGCGGAACTGTCCCAGGTGGTATCAAGGGCCCATCTCCTGAAATCCAAGGCATATTCAGCTACCGAGTGCTTACCTTGGCGCAAAGCTAACATGGCTGCTTCAGCTGTTGCACCTCGATTGGGGTCATCAAACACCTGTCCCATGGCTGAAATGAAAGCATCAAGATGATCCAAACATTCATCCTCAGTCTCAATCAGAGGGTTTGCCCACATCAAAGCCTTGTTGGTAAGCAACATAATTATAGTAAGCACTTTAGATTGTTCAGTGGGAAATTGTGAAGCATGTGCAGAAAAAAAAAGATTGCATTGATTAATAAATCCCCTGAATTTCTCACGTTCACCGCCAAAACGAAAAGGGGGCAACTTGGGAATCCCAGAACTCGGGGCTACGGCAGGAGCCTGAACTCGCTCCTCTAGAACCTCAATCCTGGCTCGCAAATCCTGGGCAGTCTGTCCAAACACTTGCAAATTGTGATTAGTGAGGTCCTGTAGGTTTGTAAAACGGGTTTTTATAGTCTGCAAATCTGCAAGGATATTATCAGTCACTCCGCAAAGTTCCTTTATGCGGGCCTCCATTTTCCAGATCTTTTAAGACAGGAGTACTGGAAGGAGAGGAGAAGAGAAAAAAAAAAAAAACAATAGTGTTTACCTGTGGTAACACTGCAGAGAGAAAAAAAAATTAAGGGAACTGCTCACCTGGTATGGTTGTGAGAAGTCACAACCACTATCATCACAGAAAGTTCAATCGGACATCTGATATCCACAGTTACAGCAGACACAAAAGAGAAAAGAAAAAAAAAACAATAGTGTTTACCTGTGGTAACACTGCAGAAAAAAAAACTTAAGGGAATTGCTCACCTGGAATGGTTGTGAGAAGTCACAACCACTGTCATCACAGAAAGTACAACCGGACATCTGATATCCACAGTTACAGCAGACACAGCCTTTTCCAGACCCAGCAGACACTAACATTTGGCTTCAGAATCTTGTAATGTAAGGAGTACAGTTCATATAGTGTCTTGTGCTTGGGTGCGATGAAAACACAGGAGTCACAGGTTTGATATAGAAGGTCTTGTATTACTTCATACAAGTGGCAATAATAGTCACACAGTTTGCAGATACAAAAGCAGGAGACACAGCAGGCCAGAGTAACTTAAGCTCAGCAATCACTCTCCACAACAGGTTCAGGATCTCTTCTCTGTTACCATAAGTCCATGCAAACGTGGATTTATCAAATAGCAAGGTTCCAAAGTCCACGAGTGTTCCAAAGTTCCACAATAGGAAATAACTGGAGTACAAGGTCCAAGGCTTCCAGGAGTCAGGTCACAGGTACACTGCAGGCTTGATTCTGAAGCACTGATTGCTCAGCTGTGGCTGCTTAAGAAGCAAGAGGGAGAGAATCAGGGCGGGAACATGCAAGCTGGAAACTCCATATTGACTGAGGGCAAAACAGCTGCAGCAAGACAGAAAGTAAAATGGCTGACGGAAAAACTGAGTTTCAGGAACATGTACACAGAACCTTACACACACTTTTCCTCTGATTGTTCCACTCCTAGTTTTGGCTTACAAATACTGATGTAAACTACTGACCAAATACTCATGTGTGAACATGGCCTAAATCATATGAACACCTGTGTCACGATATAGAACGACCCAGCAGGGGGTCGGTCAGCGGACAGCACAACACTCACACAGTGGGATGGTAAAGGGGAGAGGAAGGCCTTACTGATAGGGAAAGAGAATGGTCACCACCTGAGCTCAAACCTGAGCTTGTTCCTGCACTCCCCAAACGCCTTAAGTGGGTCCTTCCCTCCACCGCCGTTAGGAACCTTGTCCCTCGGTGTGACCTCACACTGCCCTGGCTAGTGCACTGGCCGGCAAGGGTTCTAGCCTCACCATTGCAGATGGTACAACACAGGGGACAGTGACAAACACGAGACAGATGAGATATAAACACAACACTTCGCTTCCAAGCTGCTGCTGCCAGCTCCACTCAGCGTATGATACAAAACCAGGACCTCAAACTGCTGATACACACCAGCACCAAAGAGCTCCTCACACATCGGTTGGTCTCCAGAGAAACTCTATTACCAACAGTCAGCTGATGCATCAGGTGACCATTTAAAGGATGGTGGGAGTGGTCACCACCCACATCAGCTGACCCAGCAACTCTGCAGTTACAGCAGATTGCCAGCAAGGGAAAACTGACATTAACCCCCACTGGTCCTGAAAGGGAAAAAGCTACATTTAAAACAGAGTGGAACCAGGGCTGCCACAAATCCAAAAATGGATCGTGATAACCTGCTTCTTTCAGAATAAATGCTTTGTTCGTCATATCAGTAACCCTTATCGACTCTGGCCAAGTTGAAGCAGACACAAGTTCAACCTGTACACCGGGACAGTGAAAAGCATAATAAGATGACCTACATTATTCTTCACTTTTGTAACGTGGCCAGATATTTTAATTAGGTGATTTCTGTGACTGCATATGTGCCGGAATGTGAATGTTTTGTACCCGCATTTTACCCAATCCCAGTATAAAGAACCAACAGTGAAAAGTCAGGTTGCAACAAATAGTAAGTGATAAGCAGGCTGAAGACTTGAGATTTCTGAGTTTGCCATCTTGGTCCACTGGAAAGTTCTAAGCTGTTTCATGTACTCTTTGATATGTTGAGGTTTCTTTGGGGTTTGAGGTCACTAATACATTTGCCACTTTAATAGTAGAGAACAGTAGTTTATCCAAACGTATACTGGATATTGTGAGTAATATTGATTGAGGACATACATTTTACAGTTGTAGTTGCTATCTGAGCAACAAAACGGAAGTGTGATGACTTATTAGAGGCATCTTCTCAAATTTCTTCCTTATGGTTGTCACATTTGATGTATAAACATTTACCATCATTTCTAGACTGATTTCATTTTACATTTATGTAAAGAAAGTCCATATTGTGCTTGTTATGTTGCCTCTGGGTGTATTTTTTTGTAAAGAGAAATAGATATAAAAGAGAGAAGTATCAGTCTTTCCTTTATTTTTAAGTATCTTATAGATATTTCTTGTGTTCACTAGCACTCACTATTTTTATCTTTTACACAGAACTCATCGTGAACTCATTTACAGAAGCCCAGAAACAACTATACCATAAAACATTTGCATCTGAAATGGATCTCCTATATTCTGAAGTAGTGCTTGTAAATAGTAGGATCAATCCCAAAGTTGGAAAGGGTACTGGCAAAACAGCAGAGAAAGAATTAGTAAATTATGATTTGGCTGAAAAGGAAAGAGAGACCCTCGAACTCTTGAATCTGTTTGAGGACAAAAATGGAAAGGAAATGGAGACTAAAATTACTGCACTTCTTGGACAATCAGGAATGGGTAAAACTGTACTTGTCAAAAAGATCTGCCATGAATGGTCAGCTGGGAAGTTTGATCAGTTCAGCTTTGTGTTTTATTTTGAGTGTAGAAATCTGGATGTATGTAAGCAGTACAGCTTTAGAGATTTCCTTTTCAAGGCGTCTTTTTGTGCTCAACAGAAGAACATTGATGTGTACCAGTATATTCTGGCAAATCCAGAGAAGGTTCTTCTCATCTTTGATGGTTTCGATGAATTCCAAGATCCAGAAGGTCTTCTTCATGGTTCCTTTTCCATGACACCAAGTAAAATTAATAAAGTGAAGGACTTATTTACTGGTCTTTTCCAGAAAAAGCTACTACGTGGGTGCAACCTGCTTATAACTGCAAGGGTCAGAGAAAAACTCAATCAGTACTTGGGAAAAGTTGACAAAATCATTGAGATGATGGGATTTTCTCCAAGTCAGGTGGAATGGTACATCAAAGAATATTTCAAAGAACAGCCAGATTTCAGTAGTGCCCTAGAATGGATTAAAGATTACCAATATGTATTCAGCTATTGTTATATTCCTTTTATGTGTAAATTAATGTGCTTATTTGCCGAAGAGAACTTAAAGACTCGAAACAAAGAACTACCTTTGACATTAGCAGCACTTTACTATGACTTGTTTCAGAAGAACTTGCATTCTCCTGGTTCTTGTGAAGGGGCATCCACAAAACACTGTACAGTTGACTCAAAGTGTATTGATTTTGTATCTGACAAAAAAGTTCAACTGGAACCACAAACTGAAAAACTACTGATTGGCGCTGGAAATACTATGGAGTGTACGTCTATCAATGCACTGATCCAGGACTTTTCATCAGCACTTCATGCACTTGATAGTATAACTGACAGGAACTTGGTCAGATATATTTCTTTTGACCTCAAAAGAAGACGGAACCAAGAAAGTTGTCCAGATATGGTACGGAGGTTTCTAATTGGCCTGTTGTATTACAAGGGAAGTCCTACTTCTTTGAGCACCAAACATGTAAAAAAACAAAAGAAAATAAATTATTATTTTGGAACATTGCAGCTTTCGGACCTCTGTCCACAAAAACTGCTTGAAGTTTTTCATTGTGTATATGGAGCAAATAACTTGCGCCTCATGCGTGGATTAGCAGTAGAACTGAATGAGAAACTCTCGTTTGTGAACACTCGGCTTACTCCACCAGATGTGTTTGTACTGAAGGAAGTTTTAAAAATTTCAAAAGCAAAGGTTTCCTTAGATCTGAGGAAGACAAGCATTAATCAGGAAGGTTTAGAAGAACTAGTGCGTCTCAAAGGCATCACATCATTCAGGTATGGTCTACATAGAACAAAATCATTTTTTGAATTATGGTTCAGGACCTCATTAGCTAACATAGATAATTCTATATATTATTAATGAAAAATTTGTAATTAGATGTGGCCTACATAGCCAAGTATCACATCAAGATTTCTCTTCAAATGATTAACCTTATAGTGGTTATCTGGGACTTTTGGATTTTTTTTCCTATGGGGCTAAGAAATTACCGTGCGACAAACTGTTCCGGCTGAGCTCAGCGATGGACTGCTCCTGGCAGCCATTCTCCTGCTTCCTGTCATGTTGACAGAGCAGTTCCTTCTCATCCGTTCTGCTCTGTCGATGGGGCATCACTGCCAATGTCATGCTAACTGCGATGCGAAAAGTCAGCTGTCAATCAGCATGATGTTGGCAGTGACGCACTGTCGACAAAGCAGATCAGAAGAGAAAGAACTACTCTGTTGATGTGACGTCAGGAAATTGCTGCCTGAGAGATTCCTTCAGGGAAGAACAGGCAGGTAGTTAGCAACTACCTGCTGGTAAGTTCTTAGCCCCAGAGAAAAAAAAACGAAAGTCCTTGATAGCCCCTTTAAAGGGAATGTGTCAGAATTGTGGTGCGGTATCAGTGGTGGATCTCACATTTATCGGACATTTATGGCATATCTTATCGATGTGCCATAATTGTTTCAGATGGGATAGCCCCTTTAACAGCATTCAGAGATGTGTTTTACAGTGGCCTCCTGACCAATAAGAACTTATGGATGGGAGATGACTCTGCTGATGTGCTGGGATCTAAAGGTCATTGTGCAGGGAGAGGAGATAAACTGTGTCCATAACTTGTGTGAATCCTGTGTCATGTATCTCTAGTTTTATAATCCAGGAGTTATCTTTATAATCTGTAATGTGAGAATATTAAATGACTATTGAAAAGTCAAGAAGTGAAACTGTCAGAGTGGCTAGTATTGAAATGACTCGACCACCATTCGATTACATTTTTTGGGTGTGACAGATTCAACTGTTTCCGTCAACTCAATAAAAGTGGATATACAGGCAGTGTTAGCAAATCATCAGCTCGAAAAGGCTACTACAAACCAGCCACTCCACATAGCAGATCCCAAAGGCTCGCTGGTGTTCCCCCTTTCACAGGGACCTGGCCTTTTCTGCCTGCCCTTGGGCTGTGTCCACTGTGGTCTAGTGGGACAAGTTGAGTCTAAATGTATCAACAAGCTGGTTTACAACCAGAAAAACGGGGCCAACCAATGGCATAGTCAGAAGACAGTTAGCTCTAGGGTGTCAAACAGAGGTGTAACACAGAGAGAATAATTGCCTCCATACTTACCTCCAAAAAGCAGTGCTAAATTACTAAAATCAACAAAACTTCTAGAAAAAAAAACTATAGTTCCAAGATCCACACCTACTGTATTCTGTGTATTGGAACCACTGTTAGTTTCGCCTTGCAATTACTGATGTAAAATTGACGTGTGAACAAGGTGTAAAAGTGACCATGACTTAATGTTGTATATAAGGCTGGTTTCACACATCCGGTGTGCGCCTGATGCGCCGCATGCGGCTTTTTTCGCATTGACATGCATTAGCGCCGGATGGCGCCGCATGTCAGTGCGTTGCATGCGGTTTTGTCCGGATGCGGCGCAAATGTACATTGCGGCGGCCGGACAAAACGCAGCATGTAACGTTTTTTGTTTTTGCCGGATGGTTTCTGATGTCTCCGGGCATCAGAAACCATCCGGCAAAAAACCGCATGCGGCCGCCGGCGGCGCATCAGGTTTTCTGATGCGGCGCTGCGGCAAAATGCCAGGGGCGCCGTTAGGTGCCCGCCGGAAGTGTGAAAGAGGCCTAACACTACTGGACAGCAGAGACTAGAAGCTGAACAACCAGAAATGATGTGTTACACTAGATCAGGGGTGGGGAATCTTTTTTTCTGCCAAGGGCCATTTGGATATTTATACCATCCTTCGAGGGCCGTACAAACTCCGCCCACAAAGTACATCCTGACTCTGACACTGGTCTCAAGGCGTAATCTTGCATTGCATGCCCTTCAGTGTTCAGTAGTGAACACTGCGTGTGTGTGCTCACAGATCAAGAAGAAAGTAATGAGCTTCAGGCAATCAAAATACTGCTCCCTGCCAAAGCACTGCGGTCCCTGAGAATCTGCCCGGGGGCCGGATAAAAGGTCATCAAGGGCCGTAAATGGCCCTGGGGCCTGAGGTTCCCCATCCCTGCACTAGATCTAGCAGTGGGAACCAAACTAAGACAGTGTCACACAGAGGTGCCAATGGCCCATCAGTAACCTGGCCTCTGGGATCCCACTGTTCTGCTACATGCAAATATTACATTACCCTCATTCACACAGATACCGCTGCTTCTATATGATAAATCACTAGATAGTTGTTAAATAAATATTGAGATACTAACTTTGTATATAGACAATCAAATGTATTGTGCCAACTACTGCTCATATAACAGGGTTGGTGGTCTATGTAACGGGTCTGGGAGACGGAACCTCTGAGCTACTATACAAGGGGGCGGTCCTTGTAAGGGAGCGGGTGGCGACCCGGGGAGACAGTCACAGCAGGTAACCGGGGCAGTCTCTGGATGAACGGGCCGGAGGTCTCGGCAAGTAACTGGGGCAGTCTCTGGATGAACGGGCAGGATGTCCCGGCAAGTGACTGGGGCAGTCTTTGGATGAACGGGCAGTAGGTCACGGCAAGTGACCGGGGCAGTCTCTGGATGAACGGGCAGTAGGTCACGGCAAGTGACCGGGGCAGTCTCTGGATGAACGGGCAGGAGATCACGGCAAGTGACCGGGGCAGTCTCTGGATAAAGGTATATACGACCTGTGATGGCTGAGCCTCCCGGTAGGCTAGCAGGCAGGTAACAGATGAGCGCTCCCAGGTGAGCGGGCGAGAGTCTCTGGAATAACAGGTGATCACAGCACGTGACGGCAGAGCCTCCAGGTAGGCTAGCTGGCAGGTAACAGATGAGCGCTCCCAGGTGAGCGGGCGAGAGTCACTGGAATAGCAGAAGATCACAACTCGTGACGGCGGAGCCTCCAGGTAGGCTAGCAGGCAGGTAACAGATGAACACTCCCAGGTGAGCGGGCGAGAGTCACTGGAATGGCAGAAGGTCACAACTCGTGACGGCAGAGCCTCCAGGTAGGCTGGCGGACAGGTAACAGGCAGGAACGGACAGCAAACTGGCAGGAATCTGGCAGGTAACTGGCACTGGACCCTGAGGACTGAAGCAGAGTAGTGAACAGTGCAACAACATTGCTCGGGCACCTTCATTTTGGAGGAGGTGCCTTATATAAGGTAAAGTCCTCCGGCCATTGGCCGGGGACTCTATAGGATGGCGCGCGCGGCCCCTTTAAGAGAGGGGGAGCGCACGCGTGCGCGACCTAAACACAGTGGCCGGAAAGGAGCGCGCGCCGCCAGCAGGGCGGGAGGAGGACGCCGGGCCCGGGGCAGAGGAACGCAAGCAGCCAGGAGAACGGGAGGAGGACGCCGGCCCCGAAGCAGAGGAGCGCGCGCAGCCAGGAGAGCGGGAGGAGGACGCCGGCCCTGCAGCAGAGGAGCGCGCAGAGGGGTGAGTGGAACAGCGTCCCTGCCTGGCAGCGGGCAGGGACGCCTGCGCTACAGTCTACTTCTGCACAAGGGCCCACCAGGGGATTCACCGGTTTCCCTGTAGGCCAGTCCGAGCCTAGAGACAGTCTTGGAACGTTATACCAGGGGACTTTGCATGTAATGCTGACTGGCCAGACATATTAGACACTTGATATAAATCTGAGCATTGTTGATAGCATAGAAAACAAAGGAGTGAAAGTATGTTCACCGAAGAGTTATGCTTTTTTCTCTACAGAGCCTCCCTCAGTGATACTGTTAACCTTTGGAAGATGCTGCTAGCTGATGGACAGAGTCTACTACTGAAGAAATGCATCCAAAAATTCACATTAGAACCATTCAACATAGAAAGCTTAAAAGATGTCACAGATCTGATCGCTTTAGTAGACATCCAGAATGACATTTGTACCCGGTAGGACTGTATTTCAGGCATTTTTTACATTCCAATACTGGAGCCTTGATGCACATAATATGTAAAGTTTTCAATTATTAATAGCGCACCTTTTGCATCATTTTCCAGCTCTCCAGATTTATCACTTGATATTAAGGAAATTCCAGCTGTAAAAAATTTGAAGAGGGTCATATTTGGGTAAGTCGTGAAATGATTTAATGGCGTCTTGTCTGACATTGTGTAATATTGATGGTGGCAGTGTAATTTGGGAGGGTAAATATTATCAGTGATACATATTTTGTTAATTTCTAGTAACTGTGGAGAATAAGCGGTCATGTGTGCACATGAGGAATAACACTACTTCTAGCCATTATATTACTTGCAATTTTCACCAGTTTTTCTCTCTGCGGGTTGTACATCTCATTTTCAGTTGACTCTGAGCGAGTGGGTGGAGATTTGTTGGCATTATGTTTCCTTTGCACAGAATTTACAGAGATGAGGGCTATATAGTCACATGGGCAGAAGCAGCAGTACTGAGCTGTTTAGCTGTGAATCCAGCACTGTGTTGCGATAAACACTTACTAGAAAGCAGAGGTACAGGTCTGTGTTGTGTATGTGCCTCCTTCTTTAAAGGGAATCTGTCAGCAGGTTTTTGCTATGTAATCTGAAGACAGCTTGAGATAGAGGCTGAAACACAGAGTTGAATGATGTGTCATTTATTACCAAGTGTGGTGTTGTTTACTTATAGTGAAGGTTTTATCACCTTGTGATTAGCGTTAAGGACTACATCAGTCCGAACCATGCCCCCTCCCCCTGTGATAAGCAGCTCACTGTGAATAGCCATTGTAAATGGAGAGCCTGGTGGGGGCAGGGTTAGCAAAGGTGGGGGCGGGGTTAGCTTTCTCAGCTCTGCTGCATTCCACATCTAAAACCTCTGATTTTGTCAGAACGGCTGCACCCAGTAAACTGAGTGACACATCGTTGGAATCAGAGTCTCTTTGTCTACATCATGCTTCTCTTAGATGAGGAAGCAAAAACCTGCTGATAGATTCCCTTCAATTCTTCTTCTCACTCTGTTCCTCCCCAACCTTCATCCTCCCCTTTTCCTCTCCTCTTCAGTAGGCAGCTGACGTCACAAATTGACACTTTATTGTGCTAGCAAGCCCCTTTTTTATGACCAAGACAGATTTTAGCAGGTTTTTAGAGCAGATGATGAGTTAATGATGGTGGTTTTATACAATACTGTTGTGTAACTTCTGCAAATTTACAGCTGGAGCTACTTGGCGATTTGCAGCCGTGTGATATTCAGATCACTAAGATCATGCTGCAAATCACAACTGACATCAGTGAATGTAGTGATGTGGAAATCCTGCACGGTTGGTAATGGATGCAGCGATTTGCGGGTTGCAGTGCTTCCACATTCAGTATCGTTAATTGCAATGAAGTAGCGCAACATGGCAATTTTGGGTCATCATGTAATATATACATAAAAGCAGGGCAGAGGAACAGGGAAAGGCACCAGCAGAGTGGATGGAGAATTTGGTTAACCATATGATGTACCATATGCTATTGGAAAGATAAAAGCAAATGAAGCAGTTAGGGGCATACTTTTTATGTACGGCATTTTTCATTTTTATGTCTTAGAATTGGAAAGAAACATGGGCAAGATGGCTTCCTGAAGCTTGTAGAAATTCTTCCGAAACTACCGGCTCTTCAACACTTAGAGTAAGCAATATAAGCAATACAATGTCCTAGAAACACTTACAGTTGGGCATTATGCACCAAAAGTCTTGATAATACAGATCCTTATGATAGGTACATTCAGTCCTGATGTGAACTGTATACACTAAACATAGAGGATGGATTATTTAGGGCACGTACCAAGTAATCATAATATGAATACAGACAACTGAAGTCAAAAAATGATCCCTATGCGGCTGTTCACACTGCCCTCAGGCTGTACTTTTAATAGGTGGAGCACAATGTACAGTCATAGAATTATACACTATAGGAAGTTTTTTCGGAGGTGTGGGGGGCCGCTGCTTGGTCAACAGGTTCTTCAACTTCATGTGTAACCCTGCTTCCGCTTATGGTGGAGTCAAGCTTTAAGTTGAGATCCTGGAGGACACTGGGGTGCAGCACAGACGGAAGCCAGAAGAGAGTTAGACACTCCCCAAGGTTTGTAAAGGGAGGTCATCCATGCCTAAATAGGCAGGACATTCAGGCTTTGAAGGGTTGGGGAAGATTTGTCCTTTACTTATTGAAGAAGGATGTGGATCACAACTGTCTCATCAATAGCTGGGATGTCCCAGTAACAGTGGGAAAAAATGATTAATAAAGTAAAAAAAATGTTTCCAGAGATCCTTTATGATTATGTAAACAAACAAATATATTATATACAGTACAGACCAAAAGTTTGGACACACCTTCTCATTTAAAGATTTTTCTGTATTTTCATGACTATGAAAATTGTACATTCACACTGAAGGCATCAAAACTATGAATTAACATATGTGGAATTACAGTGCCTACAAGTAGTATTCAACCCCCTGCAGATTTAGCTGGTTGACACATGCGGAATTAACTTGGCATTGTGGCATTTGTACTGTAGATCAGCCTGGAAGTGGGAAATGCACTGCAGCAAAAATTTTTGTTTTAATTTTTTTTTTTTTTTTTTAAACGTTAAAAGTTAATTCAGAGTGTCATTTATTATTCAACCCCTCAAACCACAAGAATTCTGTTTGGTCCCCCTAAAGTTTTAAGAAGTATTTCAGGCACCAAGAATAATGAGCTTCACATGTGTGGATTAATGATCTCTTTTGCCAGCCTTTTCTGACTATTTAAGACCCTCCCCAAACTTGTGAACAGCACTCATACATGGTCAACATGGGAAAGACAAAGGAGCATTCCAAGGCCATCAGAGACAAGATCGTGGAGGGTCACAAGGCTGGCAAGGGGTACAAAACCCTTTCCAAGGAGTTGGCCCTACCTGTCTCCACTGTTGGGAGGATCATCCGTAAGTGGAAGGCTTATGGAACTACTGTTAGCCTTCCACGGCCTGGGTGTGTCCAAACTTTTGGTCTGTACTGTATATATACACATATATATACAGTATGTGTATCAGATTTTTTTGTCATACTGTATAAAGTAAATTTAAGAAAGATATAAAACATACACTACCGTAGTTAACCTGGAAAATTTAGTGAAAGGGTTATTTGTTATAAATCATGTACAGTAAAAAAAAAAAAAAAATATATATATATATATATATATATATATATATACAGTACAGACCAAAAGTTTGGACACACCTTCTCATTCAAAGATTTTTCTGTATTTTCATGACTATGAAAATTGTACATTCACACTGAAGGCATCAAAACTATGAATTAACACATGTGGAATTATACATTACACTTTACAAAAAAAGTGTGAAACAACTGAAAATATGTCTTATATTCTAGGTTCTTCAAAGTAGCCACATTTTGCTTTGATTACTGCTTTGCACGCAGAAAATGTGAACGGATGGACTCGACATGCCTGGTTCCCACCGTGAAGCATGGAGGAGGTGGTGTGATGGTGTGGGTGCTTTGCTGGTGACACTGTTGGGGATTTATTCAAAATTGAAGCGGTGAGCGGTCCAGCTCACCCCAAACCATCTCGATTGGGTTCAGGTCTGGTGACTGTGGAGGCCAGGTCATCTGGCGTAGCACCCAAACACTCTCCTTCTTGGTCAAATAGCCCTTACACAGTCTGGAGGTGTGTTTGGGGTCATTGTCCTGTTGAAAAATAAATGATGGTCCAACTAAACGCAAACCGGATGGAATAGCATGCAGCTGCAAGATGCTGTGGTAGCCATGCTGGTTCACTATGCCTTCAATTTTGAATAAATCCCCAACAGTGTCACCAGCAAAGCACCCCCACACCATCACACCTCCTCCTCCATGCTTCACGGTGGGAACCAGGCATGTACAGTCCATCCGTTCACCTTTTCTGCGTGCAAAGCAGTAATCAAAGCAAAATGTGGCTACTTTGAAGAACCTAGAATATTAGACATATTTTCAGTTGTTTGACACTTTTTTGTAAAGTGTAATGTATAATTCCACATATGTTAATTCATAGTTTTGATGCCTTCAGTGTGATTCTACAATTTTCATAGTCATGAAAATACAGAAAAATCTTTGAATGAGAAGGTGTGTCCAAACTTTTGGTCTGTACTGTATATGTAAAGAAACGAAAAATCAATCTTTTCTATATTTACGTAACAAAAAATTACCCCAACAAATATATACCCCAAAGCCATGTCAGTGAAAAATAAAAAAGCTATAGCTGCTAAAAAGCGGAGAGGCAAAAACTAAAGAAATGGGACAGTCAGTAAGGCCTTTTAGGGTCTGGTCAGTAAGAGGTTAAGAATAGCTTTATAAAATACACTGCTCAAAAAAATAAGGGGAACACTCAAATAACACATCGTAGATCTAAATTAATGAAATATTCTCATTGAATACTTTGTTCTGTACAAAGTTGAATGTGATGTCAACATAATCACACAAAAATCATCAATGGAAATCAAATTTTTGAACCAATGGAGGCCTGGATTTGGAGAGACCCCCAAAATGAAAGTGGAAACAAGTCCAAATGAAAATCAAAACAAGACAAAATTAAAGTGGAAACAAGTCAAAATAATGCTCAGTATTGTGTGTGGCCTCCACGTGCCTGTATGACCTCCCTACAATGCCTGGGCATGCTCCTGATGAGGTTGCGGATGTTCTCCTGAGGGATCTCCTCCCAGACCTGGACTAAAGCATCCGTCAACTCCTGGACAGTCTGTGGTTCAACGTGACGTTGGTGGATGGAGTCAGACATGCTGTCCCAGATGTGCGCAATCGAATTCAGGTCTGGGGAACGGGCAGGCAAGTCCATAGCTTCAATGCCTTCATCTTGCAGGACCTGCTGACACACTTCAGCCACATGAGGTCTGGCATTGTCCTGCATTAGGAGGAACCCAGGGCCAACCACTTCAGCATATGGTCTCACAAGGGGTCTGAGGATCTCATCTCGGTACCTAATGCAGTCAGGCTACCTCTGGCGAGCACATGGATGGCTGTGTGGCCCTCCAAAGAAATGCCACCCCACACCGTTACTGACCCACTGCCAAACTGGGCATGCTAAAAGATGTTGCAGGATGAAATCCTCAGACCCCTTGTGAGACCATATGCTGGTACGGTTGGCCCTGGGTTCCTCCTAATGCAGGTAAATGCCAGACCTCATGTGGCTGGGGGTGTCAGCAGTTCCTGCAAGATGAAGGCATTGAAGCTATGGACTGGCCTGCCCGTTTCCCATACCTGAATCAGATTGAG
Organism: Oophaga sylvatica; assembly: GCA_033576555.1. Lineage (NCBI taxonomy): Eukaryota > Metazoa > Chordata > Amphibia > Anura > Dendrobatidae > Oophaga > Oophaga sylvatica. The sequence goes on along the minus strand of JARQOD010000007.1, from coordinate 160,330,197 downwards.
CACATCTTGGATAGACTGTCCAGGAGTTGACTGATGCTTTAGTCCAGGTCTGGGAGGAGATCCCTAAGGAGACCATCCACCGCCTCATCAGGAGCATGCCCAGGAGTTGTAGGGAGGTCATATAGGCACGTGGAGGCCACACACAATACTGAGCATTATTTTGACTTGTTTCCACTTTAATTTTGACTTGTTTTGATTTTCATTTTGACTTGTTTCCACTTTCATTTTGGGGGTCTCTCCAAATCCAGGCCCCTATTGGTTAAAAAATTTGATTTCCGTTGATGATTTTTGTGTGATTATGTTGACAGCACATTCAACTTTGTACAGAACAAGGTATTCAATGAGAATATTTCATTAATTTAGATCTAGGATGTGTTATTTGAGTGTTCCCTTTATTTTTTTGAGCAGTGTATATTGTAATACTGTTATTCATTTGTTTTCTCCTCTCTATCTTTCCCTAGTTTGAACAACCTGACAGAGAACCACATTGGCGATAAAGGTGTGGAGAAACTGGCAGAGAAATTCCCAGAACTGCGGAGTCTTCACACCTTGGAGTACGTTTTGGACAATCTATTCTATTATTTCTAAACACTGTTTTTCGGTGATTACTTTGTATCTCCGTTCATACTGCACCCACACAACAAGTGATACACCATTTGAAAGGTAAACTTGCCCCCTTCAGCAAGAAAATAGCCAAACAAACCACACATCCACGATTTGACAACAAAATACAGTTTAAACATTAATTTTCATAAACCTGCAGTAAGGAAAAATGACCTGCAGGTGGCACCACACTACCCCAAAGCACACTACCACAAAGCTGCTTACAGACATCACAAACAAATCCATACATTTGCCTTGGGGTCTTTCCAGCTTGCCAAACTGCTTGCCCAGCCTATTTCAGCCAAATTGGAGGATTGCACACTTCACTACAGGTGAGGCACATATGCAAACACATTTCTAAACATGCACTGCCTATTGAATTGCACACTTGCTCCATTCATACTCCACCCAAACAAGCAGGTGGCAGCACACTACCCCAAAGCACACTACCACAAAGCTGCTTACAGACATCACAAACAAATGCAAACATTTGCCTTGGGGTCTTTTCAGCTTGCTCAAGTGCTTGCCCAGCCTATTTCAGGCACATTGGAGGATTGCACACTTCACTGTAGGCGAGTCACATATGTAAACACATTTGTAAACATGCACTGCTTTTTCGCTGATTACTTCGCCCCACACACACAAATGATACACCATTTGAAAGGTAAACTTGCCCCCTTCAGCAAGAAAAGAGCCAAACAAACCACACATTCACGATTTTATCACTAAATACAGTTTAAACATTGATTTTCATAAACCTGCAGAAAGACACAATGACCTGCAGGTGGCACCTCAACCGGAAGACATTTTTTGGCCTCTACTTATCAAACCAATTTATTGCATTACCAATCTACATATATAAATACCTGTCTGTGTTCATCATCTCATGAAATACATTTACCTTTGCCAAGCTTGCTTTTTCTAAAATTGCCTGCGCCCCCAGCGACCAATGTGCGAAAATTTCGCACTGGCCAAGCTAGTCATTAGTTAGTTTGAGGACGAGTTTTCTGAATTTTCTAGTACTAAAAGAAAGTGATGTTGATTTGGGCTGTTGGCCATTACGGTAACATTTTAAAGGTCAAGCAGGAATACTGACTTGTTAGCGTATGCTGCGGTGCTGTGGAAAATGTTCCCCATGGAAAACTACATTTTATATTATCTGTAGCTTACCTGCATATTGTTACTATCTGTCTCCTATTACTCTGATATCTCTAGAAATTTCTAGTATTTCCATCTACTCTACCCATGACCAGAATTACAAGAACACAGAGTTGAACAAAAAGATTTGCAGGACCCTGGTCCAACGGTCACAGACAAAGTTTGTGTCTGCTAGACCACAGCACTGCAAACCTACTACCTGTGATATCTGTGACGCCTCTTCTAAATAATAGGCAACTCCAATATAAGGCTGCTTTGCACCACAATATAATGACCTACTGATCAAAAGAGGTCTTTAGATGTTGCAGGTAGTAAGGATTCGCAATAGCCTGGTCCGACGGCCACTAATGTGCCCACTGCAGCACGGTCCTGTCAATATTTCTGCTCTACACTAGTTGTAATATTGCAGAAGGAGCGTTCCAGTAGGTGAGGATCTCAAATCATTAGTCCTCTGACTAAATCCCACTAGCAGAATGTTTTCTTGCAAAAAAGTTTTCCCTACAAAAAGTGAATTGTATATATAGTTTCTCATCCGTGAAGGTTGGTTTACAAAATGCAGGTAATATTTTCCCATTAAGATACTACTGGCTGCCGTAACCTGCAGAGTCCATTGAGAAGGTGCAGAAGCTGAACTCCCTCCCAGAAGGAAACAATGTCAGTAATGACACTGTATTGAGAAATTGTTCTTTTGAGCTGGTCATTTCAGCAGTGATCGAGTGCACAAGCCAAGCTTAAAAACTCCCCAACACTTAGTCGTGATTCATCATTTGTTTTTTTTCTTGAAGTCACTTTTTTTTTTTGGCTCGTGGAATTCGTTGCTGTTTTTTGTGCCAAATTCTTCAAATTGGCGAACACAGTCAATGAATTGGAATGGTCTGTATTTTTGTCTTTAAACTTTTTTTGTGACTTTTTAGCGCAAAGAAATTCGCACGTTTCGCAAAATGGTGCAAAAATATTTGCATACATAAAATAACTGCAGGGGGGACTGGAGTACATTTGTGCAAAAATGTTGTCAGAAACAATGAATTAGCTGAAAACATCTGGAAACCTCAAACCTTGGCCACAATGGCGGTATATAAAACCTCATATAAAATAGATTAACCCCTTAACAACCGCCGATACACCTTTTAACGGCGGCAATTAAGGGTACTTATGCCTCAGAGTTGCTTTTTAACTGCGCTAAGGAATAAGGGTATAGCGCCCCCCCCCCCCAGAGTCGGAATTTCTCCTGGTTCTCAGGGTAGCCGGGACCCCAGAGAACATGATTCGGGTCGGTCTTTACCGACCCCAGTGTGAAATGAAATGGAAAATCAAACTTTTTTTTTTTTTGCGGTCGCCATTGTACTGTTAATAACGTCGACCGCAAAAAAAAAGTTTGATTTTCCATTTAATTTCTCTCTCCTGTGATGAGATCGCACATCAGCGGAGAGAGAAATAGGGTCCCCCGATCCTCTCCCGGTACCTCTGGTGTTCCTGGAACCCCCCATGAAGTCCCCCAGGCTGCTGGTGTCTTCTCCTGGGAGAAAATGGCAGGCGCAGTGCACCCGCCGAGATCTGCCGTCCGGCAGCCAGCAACAATATAGCATTTTTCCTATTGGTTCATTTTGATCACTGTGATAGACCCTATCACAGTGATCAAAAAAAAAAAATAGTAAATCAAACCCACACTTTATCATCCCCTTAGTTAATTAAAAATAATAAAATTAAAAAAAATGTATTTATTTCCATTTTTACATTAGGGTTAGAGTTGGGCTAAAGTGAGTTGGGCTAAAATTAGGGTTAGGGTTGGGCTAGAGTTAGGGTTGGGCTAAAGTCAGGGTTAGGGTTGACCTAGGGTTAGGGTTGTGGTTATGGTTGGGATTACGGTTAGGATTAGGGGTGTGTTAGGGTTAGGTTTGTGGTTAGTATTATGATTAGGGTTGGGATTAGGGTTAGGGTTGGAGTTAGAATTGGGGGGGTTCCACTGTTTAGGTACATGAGGGGGTCTCCAACGCGACATGGCGCCTCCATTGATTCCAGACAATTTTGCATTAAAAAAATCAAATGGTGCTCCCTCCCTTCTGAGCCCTGCCATGCACTCAAACAATGGCTTTTCCCCACATTCGGGGTATCGGCGTACTCAGGAGAAATTACACAACAAATTTTTTGGTAAATTTTCTCCTGATACCCTGGTGAAAATAAAAAAAAATGGTTCCAAAGTAATTTTTTTGTGAAAAAAGTAAAATGTTCGTTTTTTCCTTCCAAATTGCTTTAGTTCTTGTGAAGCACCTAAAGGGTTAATAAACTTCTGGAATGTGGTTTTGCGCACCTTGAGGGATTCAGTTTTTAGAATGGTGTCACTTTTGGGTATTTTCTGTTATATTGACCCCCAAACTCACTTCAAATGTGAGGTGGTCCCTAAAAAAAAGGTTTTGTAAATTTTGTTGGAAAAATGAGAAATCGCTGGTCAACTTTTAACCCTTGTAACGTCCTAACAAAAATAAATTACCGTATGTTTCCAAAATTGTGCTGATGTAAAGTAGACATGTGGGAAATGTTATTTATTAACTATTTTGTGTGACACCACTCTCTGATTTAAGTGTACAAAAAGAAAAGTCTGAAAAGTGCAACATTTTCAAAATTTTTGCCAAATTTCCATTTTTTTCATAAATAAACGCAAGTTATATCAAAGAAATTTTACCACTGACATGAAGTACAATATGTCACGAAAAAACATTCTCAGAATCAGTGGGATACGTTGAAGCGTTCCAGAGTTATAACCTCATAAAGTGACAGTGGTCAGAATTGTAAAAATTGGCCCGGTCATTAAGTATCAAATTGGCTCTGTCACTATGGGGTTAAAAAAAAGTGCAAATGAAAAGATGAATGTGACAAAATCAAAAAGCAAAAGCAGAGTGATAAATCGTCCCCGAATGTCTATACAATCTGTTATGTCGCCCATTGGATTAGTAAGATCAGAAACTAACAATCCTAATGTTTTACGCAGCCTGTCGCAGAACAATATCACCGGCGTTGGAGCGAAGAAGCTAGCAGCCGCTCTTCCATCTCTGCACTCATTACAGACCCTGAGGTACGGTGAGAGCAGGCCCGTGAGCCGTCATAATGATGGCTCCTCTCCATTCATTGTGAAACTCTACTATTATACAGTTGCCAGTATGTAGGCTCTGGAGTTCCTGTACATGTCTTTCAGAATGAGCTCACATTGTAATCTCCTTCTACAAGTTACAACAAGTTTTACACAGCATTTAGCTGACAGGATGGGAGGCAGATTACCGTTATTGCACCTGCAGGGTGAAATGACCAGAATGGGTAATGCCGATTTTACCTCCCACCATCATGACCATAGGAAATAATATGTGTAAGATGGGTGATTCTGTATGATGGAAGAACACGGTTATTAGATTGTGGATTAATCATTGTGCGCACTCTTTAGATGTAAGTTAGAAGACTTCACAACTGGCCACAGACATAAAATGACGGCACATTTGTAGCCATCTAGTGCACCATTCTGGTGTTTGGGATGCAGAGTGTTAATATGTCACTGACGAGCCCATATTCTTATCCTATATGAGAAGTGATAATGTCTGTTATAGCCTGCTCGGCCCCAACAATGGAAAACATAGATGGCTTGCTGTATACCATTCTCATCCATTGTCTATACTACACTACTCAAAAAAATAAAGGGAACACTAAAATACCACATTCTAGATATCACTGAATTAAATGTCCCAGTTGCAAATCTTTATTCATTACATAGTTGAATGCATTGAGAACAATAAAACATAAAAATGATCAATGTAAATCAAAATTAATATCCCATTGAGGTCTGGATTTGGAATGATACTCAAAATCAAAGTGGAAAATCAAATTACAGGATGATCCAACTTCAGTGGAAATGCCTCAAAACAAAGAAATGATGCTCAGTTGTGTGTGTGTGGCCTCCAAGTGCCTGTATGGCCTCCCTAATACACCTGGGCATGCTCCTGATGAGGCGGCAAATCATCTCCTGAGGGATCTCCTCCCAGACCTGGACTAAAGCATCCGCCAACTCCTGGACAGTCTGTGGTGCAACGTGACATTGGTGGATGGAGCAAGACATGCTGTCCCAGATGTGCTCAATTGGAATCAGGTCTGGGGAATGGGCAGGCCAGTCCATAGCTTCAATGCCTTCATCTTGCATGAACTGCTGACACACTCCAGCCACATGAGGTCTGGCATCGTCCTGCATTAGGAGGAACCCAGAGCCAACCGCACCAGCATATGCTCTCACAAGGGGTCTGAGGATCTCATCTCAGTGCCTAATGGCAGTCAGGCTACTTCAGCCGAGCACATGAAGGGCTGTGCGACCCTCCAAAGAAATGCCACCCCACACCATTACTGACCCATTGCCAAACCGGTTATGCTGAAGGATGTTGCAGGCAGCAGATCGCTCTCCACGGCATCTCCAGACTCTGTCACGTCTGTCACATGTGCTCAGTGTGAACCTGCTTTCATCTGTGAAGAGCACAGTGTGCCAGTGGCGAATTTGCCAATCCTTGTGTTCTGTGGCAAATGCCAAGCGTCCTGCACGGTGTTGGGCTGTGAGCACAACCCTCATCTGTGGACGTTGGACACTCAGACTATCCTCATGGAGTCGGTTTCTAACCATTTGTGCAGACACATGCACATTTGTGGCCTGCTGGACGTCATTTTGCAGGGCTCTGGCCGCGCTACTCCTGTTCCTCCTTGCACAAAGGCGGAGGTAGCGGTCCTGCTGCTGGGTTGTTGCCCTCCTACGGCCCCTCCACATCTGTACTGGCCTGTCTCCTGGTAGCTCCTCCAGCCTCTGGACACTACGCTGACAGACACCGCAAACCTTCTTGCCACAGCTCGCATTGATGTGCCATCCTGGATGAGCTGCACTACCTGAGCCACTTGTGTGGGTTGTAGAGTCCGTCTCATGCTACCACGAATGTGAAAGCACAACCAACATTCAAAAGTGACCAAAACATCAGCCAGAAAGCATTGGTACTGAGATGTGGTCTGTGTTCCCCACCTGCAGAACCACTCCTTTATTGTCTTGATAACTGCCAATAATTTCCATCTGTTGTCTATTCTATTTGCACAACAGCATGTGAAATTGATTGTCAATCAGTGTTGCTTCCTAAGTGGACAGTTTGATTTCACAGAAGTATGATTTACTTGGAGTTATATTCTGTTGTTTAAGTGTTCCCTTTATTTTTTGAGCAGTATATATATTTGTCACGGGTGTGTTAGAGGCTGCAGACCGTCGCACTGCATATGGCTGCAGAAGGTCTCAGCAGTTTGCTTTGCAGACTTCTTGCTGGTCCTTCTGACTCTATGACCGAGTGGCAACCTTCCCCCTACTCTAATGGACACACCTGGACCTGGGTGTTTATAACTCCCAGCTTGCTGCTGGGAGTTGACGGTGATATTTCCATTTCCCCTGTTGAGGCTTGGAGCTATAACAGTCGGCTATATTCCTCTTTGGTGTTTGGAGGACGTCTGTGTTTCTCTCTGAGTCTTCTCAAGCTAAGTGTTCCCCTTGTTTATCTATCCCTTCTCTTTAGTTGTAGTGGGGACTGACCAGTATGAACCCTGTCCATCCCTAAGCAGGGCTTACTGCTAGGGTCAGGCAGGGAATAGGTATCTTGCTTGGCGATAGGTGCGAAACCTATTTAGGATCGCTTAGGACAGACAGGGTGACGTTAGATCTGCCTATGGGTCTCCACTCCCTGCCTTCCTAGCGTTGGACTCGCTTCCCCTTATCTCTTCGTGATGCACTTAGTCTTTTCTACACTGTGCATTACAATATTCAATATGGCCTCATTATATGCTCCCCAGTAGTAATACCTCTGCAGTAGGCATAGCATCACTACTCATAATTTAAAGGAAACTTGTCAGGTTCCCCAACTCCATTAAACTGGTACCTTTTAGAGCTGTATTCAGTCAGTTCAGTAATGTTTCATGGAAGTGCACATATTTCAGTAAAAACTTCTTCTATACATAACCTCGCTGTACGCTATTGATCCAGGACTAGTCCGGTAAAGAGTTTACTCACTGGGACTAGTCTGGGCTCAGTAGCAGCAGTCACTCCCCTGGATGTTGTGATTGACAGTCCCTGCACTGCCGTCATCTTTCTTCACAGTTTGCGCTCCTGAAGGGATCTCAGTCCCCCGGTACCTGCCTTGCAGTTAGCCATTAGGAGAGTTGTAATTGGGGATGGAGAGATACCAGGAGAAGCGCAAGCTGTGAATATGCTGGCAGCGCAGGGACTGTCAATCACGGACGTTCAGTCAGTGTGACTTCAGCTACTGAGCCCGGACTAGTCCTAGTGAGTAAACGCCTCAGCGGACTAGTCCTGGATCATTAGTGTACAGCGAAACTGTTTTCCACTGAAACATGTGCCAATTCCATAAAGCACTAAAAACATTACTGGACCGACTGAATAAAACTCTGAAAGATCACGGGAGCAGTTTACAAGCATCAAGTGACTTGATAGATTGCCTTTAATATATATCCATCTGGCATGTTCATAGGGCAAAACGTACTCAAAACTACCACAATGGCCATGCATCCTAGAGGAGCCCTGAAAGGCTTACGTCTCCTCAACTTGGCATGTCAGGTTTGACATGTCACTCTCTATAAGGAGAAACGTTCCTGCTTGGATCCCGGTCAGACACCTCTCACCCAGCCACCCCAGATCTCTCACCTTGCGCTAATGAGGGGCAGCACCCCAAAACACAGTGTCTGCAAACTGAGATTCTGGTTTTGGCTTTTATCCTGAGTCATGTGATAAGGATCGTTAGAGGGTCGATATTGACTTTTAGGATTGCTGCTTCCAACAGGTGGCGCTAGAGTTCTAGTCCGCTTCCTCTCTGAATAGACAATTGCATATGTAATGGCTGTGTATGTAATGCGGATACTCATATGTGCATGGTTTTTGTTGGAATTTAGTGAGTACAATGAGAAAGCTGCCGACCTATCAGCTAATCTCTGTGGTATTTTATTCCACGAAGTCCAGAAAATACTATAAACTATATGGTGTATCTTATCCTTACCATGGGAGGCTGTGGCTGACGGAAGGCACTTGGTAATTATTAAATGACACGTCCATAACATGAATGTCATTATAGTCTGCAGTCATGGGTGTCTGTGACCGATGCCTTATTGCGGCACCACCAGCCACAGACATCTGAGTAACATACATTATGGGAGACTTTCGAGAAGCTGATGACATATCCGTGGAGCGGAGGATTGTTATAGTCTGTCGTGATACCGCTGTTAGGCAGCAGTCTCCGGATAATGTCAAAGTTGAGAGCTTTTTCTAGTACAAATGTTAAATGGAGGCTAAAACATCAGTGAGAGCACAGCCTTACATGGAGGCTCTGTGTCAGCCATACTCCCCTTGTCTTTTATGCATGGTCTATACCTGACAGATTATGCGTAAAGGTAACACTTTCTGTGTTCTCTCATCTGCAGCCTGTATAATAACAATGTCTGTGATTTGGGAGCCGAACAGTTGGCCGATATTCTTCCTGATCTGACGTCACTTGAGGCCTTACAGTAAGTACTCAGGAACCAAAAAAATAAGTTTCTTATTATTTCCACCCTCCAGTCAAAACCTAAAATGTCAATATACATGGTATATCAATAGTGGTAATACCCGGCGCCCTCCCTATGACGCACCCTGCCAGCTGCCATGGTTCCTCCCGTCAGTGCCCTTCTTCTGAAACATACTCACATTGCTGGAAAGTCTTAACGAGCCCTCAGCTTTACACTTGGCGGATGATCTTCATGCCTAAGATATTCTTCTACAACAAAATGGCCTCATTCTGCAGCACGGTGGCTCAGTGGTTAGGACTGTAGCTTTACAACATTGGGGTCCAATGAAATCTGCAAGAAGTTTGTATGGTCTCCCCGTGTTTGCGTTGGTTTCCTTCAGGGTTATCATTGGTCTTATTGTTGCCTCCCTGATTAATGCCCTCCTTGCCCGGGCTGACAGTTTTGGTGGGTGGCCCTCTCTTGGCGGGTTTGTTGTGGTAGCATGTTCTTTCCATTTGATGATAACCCATCCCTTGTAGACTGTGAGCCCTCAGGGGCAGGGTCCTCTCTCCTCCTGTACCAGTCGTGAAAACCCAAAGACAGATGGAATTTTCTTCATACGGAATCGGTAGCAGGCCTTCTCAGATGCCATGTAGCGGAGGTAGTCTCCCCTAGCAATTGCTACTAAGGAAGAATGTCCTCATACAGCTCCTCATGGAGTGTATACGGCTCCATAATACTGAAATGTAGAGTTACTTAAGCAAAAGCTTAATGAAAAGTGTGAGAAATCCAGGATAAAGCTTTCTGGGACAGTAATAATACAATAATACTGTGCAGCCTGGCAAGAGAATAGACTAATGCTTCAATTATCAATATCATTTCCTGTACTATAATCATTATTTTTTTTTTTGAAGCTTGGATTGCAACAGGATCACAATCACTGGAGCTGAACAACTTGCAACCAGTCTGCAGAAGTGTCCAAAGATGCGGAGTCTCGGGTGAGTGTATGGTGTTTGTTCTTGTAAGGAAGTGGCGCCATCTGCTGTTACTAATACAGAATGCAGAGATCATTGCCAGCATGCAAAATTAACTTTGCATGACTTGTATATAATGGGAAAGCTCGATATACTTCGAGACGTGCTTGACCAAAGAAGTTTCTATGCTTTCAATACTCTAGTCATTAAAAATGCATGGCTATGGAAAAGTGGAATAAAAGTGGTATTTGTTGTAATTGTTGTAAATGATTTATCAAAAGCTGTGTGATACTGAGGGAATTCTGAGAATGTAGAGTAGGAACTGGAGAGCCCTATCTTAAATGGAGCAGGGCTGCACATGCCCAACCTCTGCTCCATTCATTGTCTTTGGGACTGCCAGAAACAGTCGAGATCTCTACTCTGCCTTCTCTGACAGTCACATAGACAATGAGTGGAGCGGAGTTCATCTTATACACGTCTGCTTCATTTATCATGGGGCTATGTGGAGTCCGGTTCCCAAGTTCCACAGTCCTGTTCCCGTGAGTGCTGGGAATCCCTGCGTTCAGACTCCCAGTTATCAGTAAATGATCCCCTACCTTTGGAATGTCCCTTTAACAAAATCACAAAATATATTGTGTCTGCATCTCTATACACAGACATTGGAGATGAGCAATGTGATTGGTGCTGCATGGGTCTGGCATCCTTTCCGGTCCTCCATGCCAGCCAGTCTTCACTCCGGCATCCTTGGCATCTCCTGCGTTTACTACACCCTGTCGCAGGGCCTAATTAGCACCAGAGGCACCCAAGAATGCCAGGTGCAAAAGTGAAGACCGTCTGCCATAGAGGACCGGACAGGAAGTGAGACCAAAAACCAAATTGCTCCTCTCTCGTCATTATTACTACCCATCATTGTGAGCCTCATATATGACTTTGTCTCTCTGTAGGATGTATAGTATGACCATCCCTCATGGCATGCTACAGCGCCTTCAGCAGCGAGATCCACGGATCAGCTGTCTTTCTATTGGGTAAGAGGGTCCATTGTTTTATTGCATTTTTAAATATATGTGAATACTTTTCCATCCAATTATGACAAGAGCATTCTTAAGGTGATACCTTTATTGGCTAACCAGAAAATTATATGTTCGCTAGCTTTCAGAGCTCAAGGCTCCTTCTTCAGGCAAGATTACATTTGGAATAATAAGAAAGACACATTAGATGCTTACTATAGTAGGAAATTTGTTCAAGACCTGGGAGGTGTGATGCCTTCAAAAGATAAGCAAAGGAAATCAAATTAGCATTTTCTTACAAATGGAGAGCTAGTGGGAATGTGTTCTTAAGGGTATGCCACACTAAACAATATCGCTAACGAGATCGCTAAAAAAACGTCACTATTTAGCGATCCCGTTAGCGATATTGTTCAGTGCGGCAGCTTCCAGCGACGAGCTTCCTGCTGTGATCTCGCTCGTCGCTGGAATCGTTCCGGACCCTATTTCATCGCTGGCGCTCCGCTGGGTAAGTATCTTATCGCTGTGTGGCACCTTTTCTTAGCGATTTAGCGGTACTTTTGTACCGCTAAAGTCGTTAAGAAGATCGCTAACGGCGATAGCGTCGTTAACTATATCGCTAAATGTGGCCGCATTTAGCGATATAGAAACGATCCCGCTAGCGATCTCATTAGTATGCAACGCTAACGAGATCGCTAGCGGATTGCTTAGTGTGGCAGTACCTTTAGCTATCTGGAGTCCTTCTGGTGAAGGTGTGAACTGTGTCTATGTAGTGAACCATAAAACCGGGTGTTAAGTTGAGTCCTAGTGTCAAAGTATTGAACATCCTAATAAGTTTGAATTCCCATATTTCTCCTTCGTCTCATTGGGGGACACAGGACTGTGGGTGTGGCTATTGCCGCTAGGAGGTCGACACTAAGTAAACATAAAAAAATGATAGCTCCGCCTCCGTCGTATACACCCTGCTACTGGCCGTAGGCTAACTCAGTTTTTGCTTAGTGTCCGTAGGAGGAACACGTCTGGTTTTTTCCCAGACCTTTTTTCTTTTTTACCATGAAGATAAGACAGGGGCGACGGACCCTATTGAAGGGGTCCGATCTCCCCAAACCAACAACAGGCGAGCACGTGCGAGTGTCGCCTCCACGTATCCTCTCCTGCGACGTGGGATGCCATGCCTGAGCTGATTCAAGGGCGACGGGTCTCTTAAAGGGCACCGATCTCCCCGCACCAACTTACGGTCGACCACATGGAGTGTCACCTTCATGTATCCTCGTCCGCAGCTAGGCTTATGCCGGAAAACCTGCCCTGCCCATCCTTAGGGATTGAACCCATAGGATGCTCAGAGGCCTCTACATGGCGTCCGTGCAGCCCCCACTGCTTCACCACTTTTAAAAAGCGGATGATGCAAGGAGGCGGAAGGTTTCTCTCCACTTCTCTCCTAAGAGATGATGGATTGAGGCATTCTCTTACCCAGTACCTTCCTGAAATTTATCCGTGAAGCCTCGTCGCGGCGGCTTAGGCCGGGACGCGCACCTCGGTGAGTGTAAAGCATCCATGGCAGTAATCCCACTGTACCTCCGCTGATAGAACAGCGGTACTACAAGGAGCTGGACGGCCCCTCTCCACATCCCTTTCAGAGGGACGGGTGGATTGAGCTTTTTTTCTGCACCGTCCCCTGTCACAGCAGGACTGTGGCTTGGCACCACCGAGAGAAGCACTGGGGCTTTGTAACAGAGCAGTGCGAAGCAAACCTCCACCCTAGGGTATTGAAACCCTAGGCTGTATGATAGCTGCACCGTCCTTCCTTGGATAGATACCCCCCCTCTAACCTGAATGTGGATGGTGTGTCCATGCTGAGCAGGACTCGCATTGGCTGGATTGGGGGGGGAATCCCAGCGCCCCCTTGGGCTCCCAAAGGGAGGCCGCGACGCTATGGAGCGGCGTTTTCAGGGCAGGAGGCCGGGATCCTGGCTTCGGCCGGGCCGCAATGGAAGTCCCGCCCCCTGAGGCGCGTCGACTTCCGGCGGGTCCGCCCCCGACGCTGGGCGGGCATCGTCTCAAATTTAGCCCCCGGCTTTTGCTAATGCTAGCCGGGGAGAGGAATGTCCACTGCAAATGCTGATTAGTGGTAGGGCCCGGCAAGTAACGCCACGTAGCCCTGTGGACCGCTGCAGCCTCACTCCTGGAGTGTGCAGCTCCAGCGGAGGCGCCGGTAGATGCCGAAACTCTACTCCCTAGCTTCGGTCCTAGGCCGCAGGCAGATGTCCCGCCCCCAGCCGCATCTACTTCCGGCGAGCCCGCCCCTACTTCCGGCGAGCCCGCCCCTGTGTCATCGGGCCGGCGACGAAAAAATTTAGTCCCCGGCTTCGGCCTACTTCAAGGAACCTCCGTCCCTCTCTGATGGGCTGTGCCGGGGCGCTGTCACACTTGGCGATCGCATCGGCGATCGCGACAGCGATGTCGGCATCGCTGGCTAGGTCGCTGCTGCGTCATAAAAATGGCGCTTGCTGGCGACCTCGCTTGGTGTGACGATGCCTTAACCACGGCTTCCTGGCGCTGCATTTATCCTCGCCACCAGAGTGCGCTGCTGGTCGCTCCGTTCTACCGGTCTGCGGACCTGGGTGCCACACCAAATCTCAGGGTAAGTCCTGGAGGAGGTGTGTGTATATATGTGTGTGGTTTGTATCACCTGGACTGCAGAGTTTTCAGTTTCAGTAATCCTCTGCATAATGTTAGACTGGGCGAGACGCTGGGACCAGAGTCCACTGCGGCCGGAGACGGATGGGAGACCACAGCACGGACGGCTCGAGATTCCCCTTGTGCAGAAGCGGGAACTCGACCCCTAATACAGGGGCTCTCCAAACACCACATGGTGTCCGCTAACGATTGGAGTTAATTTTCCATTAAAAAAGTCAAATGGCGCTCCTTCCCTTCTGAGCTCTGCCGTGCGCCCAAACAGTGGTCCCCCCTACATATGGGGCACCAGCATACGCAGGAAAAACTGGCCTACAGCCTTTAAAAAAAAAAAAAATTAACGGCTCTGGCTCACGGCCTCCTTCCCCTTCAGGAGGACAATTGATGGTTTCATTTAAGCCGTAAACCAGACTCTGGGTACAGAGGATGTGTTTTTAAGCGAGCCAAGCAGTCTCACAAGGTCTTTTGCTCTCATCCTAGGTTCAAGGAATTGCCGCCACCGAGTGTAGCAGACAAATGCTTCTCTGGGTACAGAGCTATCAGCCCCGGACCTCCTTAAGGAATTGGCAGAAGCTTCCGCAGTTGATTTCCCCATCTCTCGTTTGGCGTCTAAATCACTGCTTTCCCTTCCTAGTGGGTCCTCTATAAAAGATCCGTCTGACTGCCTCGCTGACACTTGGCTCGGTCAGGGCCAGAGGCATCAGGTTCTGCGCTCTCCCCTCCTTTTGCGGCTAACTAGGTAGCCAAGGCTTTGATGTTTTGTTCGTAGTCCCTGACTGAGGACTACACGGTAGGGAAGTTCCTACAGAGGTATTCGAAATCACCTGCCATTCTACACTAACGCAGCAGCTAGGCAGCCCGGGTCGACTCAACCTTAAAGAACTCCCTTACTCCTTTGCCCTATCGGAGTTGCCGTTTTTTTCGGCGAGAAATTGGATCAGCTCATATCCGATATCACTGGAGGGAAGAGCAGTCCTCTCCCTCAGCAGAGGGTTAGGCAGGCCTTTCGTCGCAGGCCTTAGGCGCAATTTAAGGCTTTTCGCAACCACGAGTGAGTCACAGCGACAGTGGTCCAGGACCCAGCCAGGCCCAGAGGACTCAGGTCTAACACAGAACCAATCCATTGGGAAGATTGCGCTCCAATCAGCCAAGATATATGGGATCTAGGTCCCAGAGATTTTCGGCTAAATGGCTGGAGGCAGAGTCCAGTCCGTTACTCCAGAGTAGGCGGCCGCCTACTCCAGTTTTCGTCCCACCTGGTTCGCAGTCACCTGCGACAGGTAGGTCAGGGACATAATATTTTTAAGGATAGAATTCGTCGGTTTCCTTCTAACGAGGTTCGTTTCCTCTCGTTTTCCCAAAATGGAGTCTCAGGCTCGAGCCTTTTTTTCAAGGCCATCGGGTTCCTTCAACAGGCCGGCGTAGTCGTCCTAGTACCATAGGACGAAGGAGGCTTCGGGTTCTACTCCAACCTGTTTGTAGTTCCCAGGAAGGACGGATCCGTGAGACCCATTTTTGACTTTAATGGCTTTATCAGGCTGCGACACTTCTGGATGGAGTCGCCCCGTTCGGTTATAGCTAACATGGAAAGGGGGGAAGATTTGGCGTCAATCGACGTCCAAGACGGTTGGACACTCTGTCTCGCTTGGAATGGTTAGTGAATTCCAGGAAGTCGTCTTCCGTGCCGTCTCGGAGGATCACCTTTTTAGGAATGATCTTCGACATAGCGCGGGGGTTGACTATTCTCCCACCGGAGAACACCTTGCTTCTTCTCTGAGAGATCCGGATCTTTCGCCGGACGGTCCCCCACACGATTTGGGTCTGCATGGGTGTCTTAGGGAGAATGATGGCACCAACAGAGGTAGTACCTTTTGCGCAGCTCCATCTTCGTCCTTTGCAGCACGGTGTTCTCAAGGTTTAGGACAGTAGTCCTTGCTCCCTAGACCGCCGATGCCGGCTGTCTCCTCAAGTTAGACTGGCTCTGATATGGTGGACGAGGAACTCGTCACTTCAAGGGTTTTTTCCCCCTATCCATCGACAGGCGCCAGCCTTCTCGGATGGGGCGCGGTGTTTTTTCCACCACACAATCCAGGAACGTTCGCTCAGCAGGAGTCAGCTCACCCGACCAATAGATAAGAGATTCAAGCAGTTCGGATGACCCTGCGGTGCTTTTGTCACCATTTGGCGGGTCACCCCATCCGGATTCAGTCAGACAATGACACGGTCGTGGCTTACATAAATCATCAGGGGAGTACCCGAAGCCGGGCGGCCATGCGCGAACTGAAGCAAGTCCTAGGATGGGCCGAGCGGAACCACTCGGTGCTGTCGGCGGTGCACATTCCCGGCGAGCAGAACTGGGCAGCGGATTTTCTCAGCCATCAGGGTCGGGCATCCTGGGAGTGGTCCCTACATCCTGACGTATTTCAGTAGATTGGCCGGCGCTTGAGCACGCCAGATAGTGATCTGATGGCCTCCAGGAACAATGCCAAGGGGGTCAGTTTTGTCTCTCTGTACAGTGATCCGCAGGCAATTGCGGTGGACTCTCTGGTTCCGTCATGGAATCAATTTCACCTCCCATACTTGTTCCCTCCGCTAACTCTGCTACCCAGGGGAATCGAGACAGAGGGAGGCCCGGCGATATTAATCATTCAGGATTGACCTTGTCGGTCACTGGTAGGCAGATCTGGTGCAGCTGCTCACCGACGTATCGTGGCATCTACCAGACCACGCAGAGCTACTCTCCCAGGGCCTGGTTTACCACGAGAACTCAAGAGCCCTATGTTTGACGGCCTGGCCGTTGAATCTTAGATTCTATCCCGGGCAGGGGTCTCCCAGAGAGTCGTTACCACAATGACCAAACGCTCAAGGGCCGGCTTCAGCTCGGGTCTATCACCATATTTGGAGGGTCATTGTTAGGTGGTGCAGGGAACATAGTTATTCCCCGCTACAGTTCTCGATTCCCAACATTCTGGCCTTTCTCCAGGCCGGTCTAGATGCAAGTCTAAGTCCAAGTATTCCTAGAAGACAGGTATTGTTTTTTTTTGTTTTGTTTTTTTTTTTCAGCGTAGAATTGCCACCAATTGGCAGGTGACAACCTTCATACAGGGGGTTGTCCATATAGTACCCCTCTACAGGGTTCCCCTAGACACCTGGGATCTTAACCTGGTGCTGGGAGTCTTACAGGAATCTCCATTTGAGCCCTTTCGGGAAGTATCTTTAATGTACCTCTCCTGGAAGGTCGGGTTTTCTTTTGATAGCCATAACTTCCATTAGGCGGGTCTCGGAACTAGCAACTCTTTTGCCGAGCCCCATACTTACTCTTTCACCAGGATAAGATGGTGCTTAGACCTATTTTGCCCGTTTACCAAGGCTCATGTCATTCTTTCATATCAACAAACACATTGTTTCAGCCTGGTTCTGCCAGGCACCAACGCATTGGGTAGAGAAGGCTCTCCACACACTGGACCTGGTGAGAGCATTCAGGAGGTATGTATCGCGGACGAAAACAGGTTTGTAAGGCGGCAACCTGTTCTAGCTTGCATACCTTCTCCAAGCATTATAATATCCATACCCAGGCTTCGGCGGATGCGAGTCTGGGTAGAAGGATTCTGCAGGCGGCGGTGGCACACCGATAGACTATGCCTGACATGATGACTGACACTGTGTAAGTGGTCTCCCACCCAAGGGACTGCTTTAGGACGTCCCACAGTCCTGTGTCCCCCAATGAGACGAAGGAGAAATACGGATTTTTGTGTTACTCACCGTAAAATCCTTTTCTCCGAGACGCTCATTGGGGGACACAGCGCCCACCCTTTTTTAGCCAGATGGCTTTATTTTGATTTAACTTTATGTTCTTGGTGGGTTTAATTCTGTACATGTTGTTCCTGTGGTGATGTTGATTTGTGCTTCGTTCTCCTACTGCTTTTGCACCAAACTGAGTTAGCCTACGGCCAGTAGCAGGGTGTATACGACGGAGGCGGAGCTAACATTTTTTTATGTTTACTTAGTGTCGACCTCCTAGCGGCAATAGCCACACCCACAGTCCTGTGTCCCCCAATGAGCGTCTCGGAGAAAAGGATTTTACGGTGAGTAACACAAAAATCCGTATTTTTCTCTCCCTGTCATCCTTAAAATGACCTTTTAGTATTAAGACTTTTAAGTCTGTCATACAGAGTCCAGTTCCAGAGAAATGTTTTCCCACAGGCGTGTCCATTTCATTCCTGATCGTATGTCTGTGTAGATTCATCCTTGTTTGTAGTTTTTGCATGGTTTCCCCAATATAGATAGCTCCAGGGCACCTTGTACATTGTATCTTGTACACCACATTGGAGGATGTACATGAAAAGGAACCCATGACCTTATAGTCCTGATTTGTGTTTGGTACACGGACTGTATTTGTTGGTAATATGTGGGTACAAGTTTTGCATTTTTTGTTGTTACATGGGAATGTGCCAGTCACTGATGGTGACGAAAGGACACTTCTGACAAGGAGATTCCTTAAGTTAGGGGGCTGTTTGTAGGAGAGGAGTGGTAGTTCTGGGAATATGTCTTTCAATTTGTGGTCCCTGTGGAATATGGGTTGGAGATCAGCACCAATTTTCCTTAGGATGCTCATGTGGGGGTTGTATGTGACCACAAGAGGTACCCTGTTGTTGTCCTCTCTCAGTTTGTAATCCAGGAGGTTGCTTCTTGGATTCTTGTAGCCCTGTGGATCTGTTCATCTGTTACCAGTGGATGGTATCCTTGTTGTAGGAATGTATTCCTCAGAGATAGCAGCTGTAGTTCCCTGTCTTTACTGTCTGAACAGATCCGAATATATCTCAGAGCTTGACTGTAGATGATGGATTTTTTTGTGTGTCTTGGATGAAAGCTGTTCCATCTAAGGTATGCTGGACGTCCTGTGGGCTTATGGTAAATTGATGTTTGTATGGCGTTGTCCTTGATGTATATGGTCAAGTCCAGAAAATGTATTTGAGACTTTGAAAAGTTGAGGGTGAGCTTGATGGTTGGGTGGTATTTGTTGAAGTTATTGTGGAAGGTGAGCAGATCATCTTTTGAGCCTGTCCAGATTATTAGCAGATCATCAATGTAGCGGAAGTATGCAAGAGGTTTAATAGGGCAAGATGACAAAAACTCCTCCTCCAGTTTCGCCATAAATAGGTTGGCATATTGTGGGGACATTTTGCTTCCCATTGCTTTTAAATATATAAATGTATCTATTTTATTACTTATCTTGTACATTCTAAAGTTTATACTTTCAGCATATTCGCTGCATGTAAATAAGCAGATTTCACATTTAAGAAAACATTTTTGAAGCTTTATACTTTTATGCCACCTTTGCAACAGGAAAGAGCAGGGGGCAACGGCAGCCCAACATATATTCAATAAGTGCTGCCAGGAACTGTTAACACGCACAGAAGATTTGTGCTCTGGATGTAGTTAGCTCACAAAGAACTCTGTACACCGGTGTTCCCAACTCCAGTCCTCCAGAGCCACGAACAGTTCAATGTTCTCAGTATTTCTGATGGTCCACGTGTAAAAAAAAAAAATCACAGCGTCCACTAGTCTCATCCATTTCGCGGATCATACTGACCCATTAAAACTCCAGGGGTGCGTTAAAAAATGGATGTCATACAGACGCCACGATATGTATAGCATCTGCTTATTTAATGATCAATTGGAATTATTAACTTAGAAAACTATATTTGGACTATTCTCATATTTTAAATTGTTGTTTAAGGGTCTGTTCACATAATGTTTTTTCAGGCAGTGAAAAATTAAGTTTTTTTTTTTCTTTTTTTTTACATGGAAGCCGATTCAGCAAACACTGGCCTTTTTTTATCCTTTCGCGTTTTTGTTAACGTTTCTTGAAGCATTGTGTTAATATTTTTTGCGAATGTTCATTTCAGTGTTTTTTTTAACTGTTTTCTAAGATTTTCTCGTGTTTTTTTTTTAAAAAACCCATGACGGAATAACTAAAATGGTGGCATTTTTGAGTCTTAAAAAACATTTACAAAACTTGGGTTTTTTTAAGCCTTTCCATAGAAATCTATTGTAAAGTATAGAGAGGTTTCATAGTGGAAAACGCTTGTACAGTAGAATGGTCAGGTCACTTCTTTTAATCACTTTGTATTTTTTTTGAAAACTGAAGTTAGTAAAAAAAAACAATCAAAAAACTGAAAAGTATGAACAGCAAGTTATTTTCAATAGGCAGAGTCTTTCAAGCGCTTTTTCTTTAGGTATTTTTCAGAGCTGTGTAGCTGTGAATCCAACTCTGGGGGAGGTAAACGAATAGTGGGCTGCAGCACAATCTGTCTGTGTCTCTATCTGTCCTCTCCCTCCGCTTATTCCTTTTCATCCCTCCACCTATTAAACTTCAATAGGCTGCTGTCATCTGATTCTTAGGCTAGGGTCACACTACCGTCTTTACTTATTTAAAGGGATGGTACAAGATTAGAAAACACATACCTATTACCTCCAGAATCATCACCACACTTGTGCGCAGGTCGTGTGTGTAGCTCCATTATTCTACATCTAGACATAAATCGTACACAGGCGTGACGCTGTTTCTTCAAGAAAGAAGAGACGTTATTCTAACTCTAGATGATCCCTTTACTTTACAGTATAGTCAGAATCTTGAATATTGCACACTACTTATTGTACAAGTAATTTTCTGCGTTTATTTTATTTCTGTATTTTTTTTTGCAGGTGAGAAATGAAGAAAAGTAAAGAAAATATATTCCTACTACTGATTTTGTTAGGGTGGAGGCTGAGCATCTGCTCCATTTCTACCATTGAGAATTGCACTTGGCCAAACTGACACGTTTCTGGAATCATGCAGTAATGAGAAGACTAATATTACTGTGGGGAAATGAAAACAAGGGGTACGGTCAAATGACCCTGTGTAACCTGCCGAAAAATACATTGTGGCTTTTTTATATAAAAGGTTAAAAATAAAAAGCACGTTAATGTCGCTTAATAAAATAAATTGGAGAAGAAATCGACATGTTATTATCAGATGGGTCTAAACAGCATATTCCATAAATAGGAAGGAGATCACCTGCAGACCCTTGGCATTGAGTTGTCTGTTCTCTGCTCTCCTTATACTCAGCAGAGGACTCCAGCTTTGACGACACCAAAGTAACCGTACTTAATTTGTACAATTGAAATCCAATGTCAGAAGTAATTCTACCAGCGTACTGTTGTTTGGCCATTTTCATTCCTTTCCAAGCCTACTGTGTTGGCGGCTCTTTTCTGGTGTCATGGTAAGCACTGCGAGCCGATCAGGTGTTCTAGCGCTCAAATATCACCTCTTAATGCGTACAGTCTCACAGGCAGGAAGAGAGCCTGCAGCTGCACAGCCCTCCTCCCTGCACCTGCATACCACTCCTCCCTGAAGCTGCACACCCCTCCTCCCTACAGCTGCACTGCACACCCCTCCTTCCTGCAGCTGCACAGCCCTCCCTGCAATTGCACAGCCCTCCTCCCGGCACCTGCACAGCCCTCTTCCCTGCAGCTGCACACCCTCTTCACTGCAACTGCACAGCCCTCCTCCCTGCGCACCCTTCCTCCCTGCACATGCACATCCCTCCTCCTTGCACCTGCACACCCTTCCTCCCTGCAGCTGCACACCCCTCTTCCCTGCCACTGCACACCCCTCTTCCCTGCAACTGCACAGCCCTCCTCCCTGCGCATCATTCCTCCCTGCACCTGCACATCCCTCCTCCTTGCACCTGCACACCACTCCTCCCTGCGCATCCTTCCTCCCTGCACATCCCTCCTCCTTGCACCTGCATACCCTTCCTCCCTGCACACCACTCATCCCTGCACACCACTCATCCCTGCATCTGCACACCCTTCCTCCCTGTCTACTATGTACTGCATTACTCAGGGACTGAGAAAGCTTTAGTAAATCCTGCAGGCACTCAAAGTAGATTGTAAGCCTGTGAGGGCTGGGTCCTCTCCCCTTTGTACCAGTTTTATATATATTATATATATGTAACCCCTGTTTCACAGGTGCTGCATCCTGGAATTAGAGGGGTGGGGGTAAAAATAATAGGCATTGTGCATCAAATGTCACAGTGAATCCCTGGCCTTAGGGAGTGTGGCTGTATAATTGTGCACAAGTACTTGATAAAATTTAGTGAAAACACCAGGGCAAATTGTAATGGAATCCTTAAAAATAAGGACTTTTAGGAATCTGACAGCCAAAGACTTTAAGAGAATGTGTCGTCAGAAAATGACGTATTGTTTAAATCAGGTTTTTGAGTTAAAAGTATTTTTTAACAAATGTTGGCAAGGTTTTTTACTTCTATCGGGATCTTTATTATTAAAATTAAGATTGGTATTGGTGCAATTTTAGCACTGGCCACTCAGGCTGCAGTTACCAATCGCACGTATGTGTGGTCTTCATTGGCCTTAAAGTGTAACTGTCATTTCAGGAGAACTTGCAGCAGAATGTCTGTGTCTGACTCTAGCTCCTCCTCCCTCCTCTAGCTCCTCCTCATTTCCTTCCCCATAGAATCTTATGAGCACCAATTGTCATATGTTATCTTAGAAATACGGAGTTTAGAGTAAAAGATCAGTCCTGGAGAAGAAAGAGGCAGATCTCACCGATATTCATGTGCAATATTGATTTATGAAATAGAAATTAAAACGATGGTTACTCTTTAACAGCCAGTGTGATGTACACGAACATTGCCTCTGTGGCCACACATTAGCTTCCATAGTCACCTATAGGTACAGCAATTCATCGCTGCAGGGGCAGTAAAAATTGGGAAAAAACAAAGGAGCATCTGCACTAATTTTATAGCTGGGTAATGCATGTTTTGTTTGTTTTTATTTACTACTACTTTTATTTGTTATACCCTTTTAAAAGTGCTTTAAGGTTTTAATTTTACAGCATTAATTTGGAACATTTGTAGTACACGGGAAAGTTATAGTTCTGATCTTCATTAACCATGAGGGGCATTTTATGCACTGTAAAATTCTGTTTGCACTATATTGTACAGATTTGTAAATAACGTTTTGTGTTTTTGCCCCTTATCTGCTGCTTTAAAATGTGAATTTCTCATATGCACCTTTGTCAACTGACAATCTTTCCCTTATGTAAGTGCTGAAAAAATCCTTAAAGGGGTTGTCCCACAAACAAAAGTTCATTTTAATCAATAGATCTTGGAATAAAAATAAGTTCTACAATTGGATGTGATTAAAAAAATTTTTCCTGTGCTGAGATAATCTTATAAAGGTGTCCCTGCTGTGTACTGTGTAATGGCTGTGTCTGACCGTACAGGAACATGGTCTGATCATGCCATGCTCCTGGGCAGGGAAGGAAGGAAAAGAGAGTTCACAGACAGGACCGCATGGGTCTCCTGGGCAGGGGAGGAAGCAAAAGAGTGTACGGACAGGACCGCATGGTTCTCCTGGGCAGAAGAGGAAGCAAATGAGTGTACAGACAGGACCGCATGGGTCTCCTGGGCATGGGAGGAAGCAAAAGAGTGTACAGACAGGACCGCATGGCTCTCCTGGGCAGGGGAGGAAGCAAAAGAGTATACAGACAGGACCGCATGGGTCTCCTGGGCAGGGGAGGAAGCAAAAGAGTATACAGACAGGACCACATGGGTCTCCTTGGCAGGGGAGGAAGCAAAAGAGAGTATACAGACAGGACTGCATGGCTCTCCTGGGCAGGGAGGAAGCAAAAGAGAGTAGACAGGACCACATGGGTCTCCTGGACAGGGGAGAAAGCAAAAGAGAGTAGGAAGCAAAAGAGAGTATATAGACAGGACAGCACAGGTCTCCTGGGCAGGGGAGGAAGCAAAAGAGAATATATAGACAGGACCGCACGGGTCTCCTGGGCAGGAGAGGAAGCAAAAGAGAGTATATAGACAGGACTGCATGGATCTCCTTGGCAGGGGAGGAAGCAAAAGAGAGTATGCAGACAGGACAGCATGGGAAATCAAAAGATTATCTTAGCTCTTGAACATTTTTTATAAACTCATTCAATTGTGGAAGTTATTATTATTCCAAGTTCTATTGATGATTAAAATTAACTTGTTTGTGAGAAAACTCCTTTAAGGTTTGGGAATACCAACAAAAGACTTTTAATGTTTATTTAGAGATTGCATTTTCAGATGTTTCAAATGTGATTGCGAAATAAAATCCCATACAAAAGTCCTGACAATCAATCAGACTTCCATTTATGTCAACCTATATTGTAGGGGACATAGTGCGTTGTAAATTAACCTTTGATGATGGGATTTACTGAAAACATAAAGCTGTATAGAAGTGATGTCTATTGAAATTGTATCAGAGTACCTCCACAACGCCAATTGAGGTGTCATCCGAGCCTGGTCTCGTTTATTTTCCATGGACTCATTGACTTGCATGGCTGAGTGTGATCTGAATATCAGATGCAAATAGTGCATGCTGCGATTTTCTTTGCAAATCGATCTGAGGAAACAAATCAGATATGTGCACAGACCCATATAATAATATCAGTCCGAGTATGATCTGATATTTTCTCGGATCGCATATACTAGTCTGCATGAGCCCTAAGGCTATATAGGCAACAGTGTATTTGCTACACTCACATCAATGCGGCCTTCCTCCTATTTTCTATGGTAGCCAAACCTATAAGTGACTTGGTATAGTGTTACTTTGTACGCCGGTCAGCCATCAGTGATGGTTTTCATTCCAAATTGCTTTCATTGAAAAATGTGTTGCGTTTGACAATCAACACAATTGATCTTTTGTGATTAATTATTTTATCGGAACCAGGTTTGCATGCTTTCAAGAGCAAAAATGATCAAAACATTAGAGGAGACCAGGTCGTACACTCTTCCTAACCAAGGTGACACAAAAGTATGACGTGCACTTTATAACCTTGGCACAGATGTCAGCATGCCATGGACAGCAGCGATGCAACAACATTGTCAGTCAGCATCGCCAACCAGAGAATGGTGGTTGGGATGGTCAGGGTCTGTTATTTTTCTGTCTGCAGGTGTTATTTCAGGTTTTTATTGTGTTATTTCTGATTTTGTTGCCGTACTGAAGTCAATGGGTTTATGTTCTCAGAATGTGTTACTTTTAAAATTGTTTTTTTTAACTGTGTGATAAAAGATTTGTACTTTTTTTAAATAAAGGTTTCTATCAATTAACTGTGCTGTGTAGTGTCTCTATAAACTTCTATCCAATAAAGCACTAAACGATCCATCCCAAGAAATAAAGAAAAGCGGAATTCTGGATTCATGGCTCTAATTCACCTCTAGTTACATATGACTAAAAGTAAAGCTACTACGGCATAGAGAGATGAGTCTTCATAGTTTTACTCTGAAAGTCCACATACACCACAGATAGCGGACTAAATTCCATTGAAGGAGAACTCCCCACCTCGTGGCAGCCCGTTCCACTCATTGATTACCCTAAGTTTCATCCCATTGCTTCTCGTGTTTCCGTGTGCAAATGAGAATAAGGATGATCATCTACACTGTGACATCCCTTCAGATATTCGTAGACATATTAAGTCTCCTTTTAGCCTTCTTCTTTGCAAGCTAAACATTCCCAGATCCTTTAACCATTCCTCGTAAGACATAGAAGAAAATAGAACTTGGCACTCCTTTTCAATGCTGAAATACAGTATATACTCATGTATAAGCCGACCCCCCTAATTTTGCCACAAAAAACTGGAAAAACGTATTGACTCGTGTATAAGCCTAGGGTGGAAAATGCAGCAGTTACTGGTAAATTACAAAAATAAAAATAGATGCCAATAAAAGTAAAATAAATTGAGACATCAGTAGGTTAAATGTTTTTGAATATCCATATTGAATCAGGAGCCCCATATAATGCTCCATACGGTTAATGATGGGTCCCATAAGATGCTCCATACAAAGTACTCCCCTTATAATGCTCCATAAAGGTTAATGGCCCCATAAGATGCTCCATAGAATATGCCCCATATGCTGCTCCATAAAAGTTATGCCCCCATAGGATGCTCCATATATTTTATGCCCCATATGATGCTCCATAGATTATGCCCCCATAAGATGCTCCATAGATTATGCCCCCCTAAGATGCTCCATAGATTATGCCCCATAGATTATGCCCCATAAAATGCTCCATAGATTATGCCCCATAAAATGCTCCATAGATTATGCCCATATATTATGCCCACATGCTCCATAGATTATGCCCCACATGCTCCATAGATTATGCCCCATATGCTCCATAGATTATGCCCCATATGCTCCATAGATTATGCCCCACATGCTCCATAGATTATGCCCCACATGCTCCATAGATTATGCCCCATAGTATAGGTTCTTTATGCTGCCGCTGCAACTAAAAAAAAAAATGACATACCTCTCGTCGCTGGTGTCCTGAGCAGGTGGGGACACCGGCGCGCTATGGTGGACAGGTGCCAGTGTCACCGCTCGCTCAGGGCCCCGGCACGAGATATTTACCTGTCCCTGGTCCACCGCTGCGCGCTGCTCCGTCTTCCGGGTCCTCTTGCCAGTGTGCTCAGGGCGCGGCGCGCACTAACTACGTGGCGCGCACTAACTACAGTACGTCATCGTGCCCTCTGACCTGAACATTCACAGCCTCTGGACCGGGGACAGGTGAATATCTCCTATACTTACCCCCTCCTGGAGAGTCTCTGCAGCCACCTTGCTTCTCCCGCGGTCTCCGGAAGCTATTAATTCCTATAGCGGTCACGTGGTACCGCTCATTAAAGTCATGAATATGTGCATATTCATGACTTTAATGAGCGGTACCACGTGACCGCTGCAGGAAGGAGCCTGAGATCGTGGAAGAAGCAGGGGGGCTGCAGAGACGGCGCCGGTGGAGGGGTGAGTATGATCCGACACCCCCGCCCCCCTCACGGTATATGACTCGCGTATAAGCCGAGAGGGGACTTTCAGCCTTAAAAAATGGACTGAAAATCTCGGCTTATGCGCGAGTATATACGGTAATATATTTATTGCACAAATAAAAGAAACAGAAGGATCCACATACAAAAAAGCGTTGACGTTTCGGCCTAATTGGTCTTTTTCAGAACATATGGTGGATCAATGGTGAATAATAAATGCTGTATACTGTAAAGGCAGAGAAGCCTACAGTAGAAATGAGACAGCCTGCGCTGCAGAGAAAAGCACAACCGTGCTGGGGAAAGTGCTCATAGGACAGTTTATATTTCTAAAGGTGCTATTGACATGAAATTCTCATCAGATGCCAGTAACGACCCATCCAATCCACACAGGCAAAGAAATCAACCTGTAGATCTCTATAAATTCTGTGTAATAATGAGAAATAACACAGGGGAAAAGAATTGAACACACAAAGAAAGAGAGGCACAAAAAGCCATGGAAAATCCTGACACCAGCTGAAAATCATCGGCAATTATTTCACATGCCGCTATATACAGTGGGTACGGAAAGTATTCAGACCCCTTTAAATTTTTCACTCTTTGTTTTATTGCAGCCATTTGGTAAATTCAAAAATGTTCATTTTTTTCTCATTAATGTACACTCTGCACCCCATCTTGACTGGAAAAAAATAGAAATGTAGAAATTTTTGCAAATGTATTAAAAAAGAAAAACTGAAATATCACATGGTCATAAGTATTCAGACCCTTTGCTCAGTATTGAATAGAAGCACCCTTTTGAGCTAGTACAGCCATGAGTCTTCTTGGCAATGATGCAACAAGTTTTTCACACCTGGATTTGGGGATCCTCTGCCATTCTTCCTTGCAGATCCTCTCCAGTTCCGTCAGGTTGGATGGTGAACATTGGTGGACAGCCATTTTCAGGTCTCTCCAGAGATGCTCAATTGGGTTTAGGTCAGAGCTCTGGATGGGCCAGTAAAGAATGGTCACAGAGTTGTTATGAAGCCACTGCTTTGTTATTTTAGCTGTGTGCTTAGGGTCATTGTCTTGTTGGAAGGTGAACCTTCAGCCAAGTCTGAGGTCCAGAGGTTTTTATCTAAAATATCTCTAAACTTGGCAGCATTCATGTTTCCTTCAATTGCAACCAGTCGTCCTGTCCCTGCAGCTGAAAAACACCCTCATAGCATGATGCTGCCACCACGTTTCACTGTTGGGATTGTATTGGGCAGATGATGAGCAGTGCCTGGTTTTCTCCACACATACCGCTTAGAATTATCACTAAAAATAAAAAGTTATATCTTCGTCTCATCAGACCAGAGAATCTATTTCTCATAGTCTGGGAGTCCTTCATGTTTTTTAGCAAACTTTAATGTCTGCACTGAGGCTTGTTGTGGCCACTCTGCTGTAAAGGCCGACGGGTGAGGATGCAGTGATAATTGACTTATGGAATTTCTCCATCCTCTACTGCATCTGTGGAGCTCAGCACAATGATCTTGGGGTTCTTCTTTACTGTCTCACAAGGCTCTTCTCCCACGATTGCTCAGTTTGGCTGGACAGCCAGGACTAGGAAGACTTTCTGTTGGTCCAAACTTCTTTCATTTAAGGATTATGGAGGCCACTGTGCTCTTAGGAACCTTGAGTACTGCAGAAATTCTTCTGTAACCTTGGGCCCAGATCTGTGCCTTGCCACAATCTGTTTCTGAGCTCTTTGGCCAGTTCCTTTGACCTCATGATTCTCATTTGATCTGACAATGCACTGTGAGCTGTGAGGTCTTATATAGACAGGTGTGTGCCTTTATAAATCAAGTCTATCAGTTTAAACACAGCTGGACTCCAATGAAGGAGTAGAACCATCTCAAGGAGGATCACAAGGAAATGGACAGTACAGTCATGGCCAAAGTTTTGAGAATGACACAAATATTATATTTTCACATGATCTGCTGCCCTCTGGTTTTTATGTGTGTTTGACAGATGTTTTTATCACAGACAGAAATATAATTGCAAACATATGAGTAACAAAAGCTTATATTGAAAGTTAGAATGAGTTAATGCAGCAAGTCAATATTTGCAGTGTTGACCCTTCTTCTTCAGGACCTCTGCAATTCTCCCTGGCATGCTCTCAATCAACTTCTGGACCAAATCCTGACTGATAGCAGTCCATTCTTGCACAATCAATGCTTTCATTTTGTCAGAATTTTTAGGTTTTTGTTTGTCCACCCGTCTCTTGATGATTGACCACAAGTTCTCAATGGTATTAAGATCTGGGGAGTTTCCAGGCCATGGACCCAAAATCTCTATGTTTTGTTCCCTGAGCCATTTAGTTATCACCTTTGCTTTATGGCAAGGTGCTCCATCATGCTGGAAAAGGTATTGTTGATCGCCAAACTGCTCTTGGAGGGTTGGGAGAAGTTGCTCTTGGAGGACATTCTGGTACCATTCTTTATTCATGGCTGTGTTTTTAGGCAAGACTGTGAGAGAGCCGATTCCCTTGGCTGAGAAGCAACCCCACACATGAATGGTTTCAGGATGCTTAACAGTTGGCATGAGACAAGAGTGGTGGTAGCGCTCACCTTGTCTTCTCCGAATGAGGCGTTTTCCTGATGTCCCAAACAATCGAAAAGGGGATTCATCAGAGAAAATAACTTTACCCCAGTCCTCAGCAGTCCACTGCCTGTACCTTTTGCAGAATATCAGTCTGTTCCTGATGTTTTTTCTGGAGAGAATTGGCTTCTTTGCTGCCCTCCTTGAGACCAGGCCTTGCTCCAAGAGTCTCCGCCTCACAGTGCGTGCAGATGCACTCACACCTGCCTGCTGCCATTCCTGAGCAAGCTCTGCACTGCTGGTAGCCCGATCCCGCAGCTGAAACACTTTTAAGAGATGGTCCTGGCGCTTGCTGGTCTTTCTTGGGCGCCCTGGAGCCTTTTTGGCAACAATGGAACCTCTCTCCTTGAAGTTCTTGATGATGCGATAGATTGTTGACTGAGGTGCAATCTTTCTAGCTGCGATACTCTTCCCTATTAGGCCATTTTTGTGCATTGCAATGATGACTGCATGTGTTTCTTAAGAGATAACCATGGTTAACAGAAGAGAAACAGTGATGCCAAGCACCAGCCTCCTTTTAAAGTGTCCAGTGGTGTCATTCTTACTTAATCATGACAGACTGATCTCCAGCCATGTCCTCATCAACACCCACACCTGTGTTAATGGAGCAATCACTGAAAAGAGGTTAGCTGGTCCTTTTAAGGCAGAGCTGCAATGATGTTGAAATGTGTTTTGGGGGATAAAGTTCATTTTCTAGCCAAATATTGACTTTGCAAGTAATTGCTGTTAAGCTGATCACTCTTTATAACATTCTGGAGTATATGCAAATTGCCATTAGAAAAAGTGAAGCAGTAGACTTTGTAAAAATTAATATTTGTGTCATTCTCAAAACTTTTGTCCATGACTGTATGTGACTTAAATATCAGTGTCTGAGCAAAGGGTCTGAATACTTATGACCATGTGATATTTCAGATTTTTTTTTTTAATGAATTTGCAAACATTTCTACGTTTGTTTTTTTTCAGTCAAGATGGGGTGCAGAGTGTACATTAATGAGAAAAAAATGAACTTTTTTGAATTTATCAAATGGCTGCAATGAAACAAAGAGTGAAAAATTTAAAGGGGTCTGAATACTTTCCGTTCCCACTATATATAATTGAATACAAAGTGTATACAGAATTCTAAGCATAAAATATTAGCGGGGGGGGGGGGGGTGCAATTTAAAAATAATGATTTCTACATATGAATTTAATATCAATTTTACAATTAAGTTGCTACCTTGTGATCTCCACAGTTTCATTTAATCCCTCTGGTACAAGAACAGATAATTCAAATATCTAATATGATTCACGATTAATTTCTGGAATCTACTTGGTGTGTAATCGGGTGTTGGTTCTACTATAGTCAGACATAATTTGTGGAACTGTTGTGTTTATACTCCATTATGTTTCTCAATCAGCTAATTAATTCCATTATTGATGTTGTATCTCTGCTTAATTATTAATACTGCATCTAATATATTGCATTGTTAGCCCTACATACTCAATAGATCGAGCAGCCATGTTTGATGATAGAGAAACATTTACACATAGAGTTGCCGCAGCAGTAACAACCTTTAAGATCTATAAAAAGGGAAGATTTTCCAATGCAATCTTTGATATTGGTTTGTTTCTCAATCTGACTTGGGGCTAAATGATTCTTTAAATTTATATTGAGCCTGAATATAATATTGGGTCTGGTAGGAAGAACATCCTATAAATAGGATCACTTGTGATATCAGACCAATATTTAAGTAGAATTTTTTTGATATTTTTGTGTGATGTTAAAAAATATAATAAAATGATGTTTAGGTTTATTACATTTCTTATCAGTATTTAATTCCTTATTGTCAGATATTTTTTCATTATTTTTAAACAATCCTTGTTTTAATTTTTTGTACAATTGAATGCATCTATAAGGATTTTATTTGGGTATCCCTTTTCAAGGTAATTTAGATTAATTTGCAAAATCTTATCTGATGTACAATTCTTGCGAATACGCCAATATTGTCCACAGGGTGTATTTCTGATCTACACTATTTGGGGTAATGACTACTGGAGAATTCAAGGCAGTTATTCATATTAATATTAAAAGGAAAAGATCTTATTAAAAGACACAACCTGTGCTGCAAAAGATATCTATGGGAGAATCGGAAAGCTGTGGCTTTTAGAAAGGTGGGAATGAAAAATAATTTTATACCGTACTACTTAATAAAGGACAAAATAGTAAGGGGTTAATTAATCCTGCTGATAAGGAGCAGATTGCATGTGTTTGGAGAGTTGTTTGTCACAGCTGTCACCCCAGGCCAAACTGCTGCTACAGGGGGACTTCATCACATCTATGTTCATTAGGGCTCATCCAAGGGTGTGATGATCTGATAATTTTGGGCTCCAAGGCTCCTGTTGGGCTAGGATTTCATGCATTTGGGCTCCTGTTGTCTAAATTTTCATGTATTTGGGCTCCTGCAGACCTGAGATCCCATGTATTTGGGTTCCTGTTACGCTGAGTTCAACTATTTGTGTTCCTGTCAGGCTGTGATCTGATGTATTTGAGCTCCTATTGGGCTGAGAGCTCTGTATTTTGGGACCTGTTGGGCTAAAAGCTTGTGTATTTGGGCTCTTGTTGGGCTGATAGCTCATGTATTTGGGCACCTGTTGGACTGAGAGCTTGTGTATTTGGGCTCCTGTTGGGTTGAAAGCTCGTGTATTTGTGCTCCTGTTGGGCTGAGAGCTCATTTATCTGGGATCCTGTTGGGCTGAGAGCTCATGTATTTGGGCTCCTGTGGGGCTGAGATCTCTGCACTTGGGCTCCTGTTGGGCTGAGAGCTCATGTAATTGGGCTCCTGTTGGGCTGATATTTCTGTATTTGGGCATCTGTTGGGCCGAGTTCTCTGTTGGGGCACCTGTTCGGCTGAGAGCTCTGTATTTGGGCACCTGTTGGGCTAAAATCTTGTGTATTGGGGCTAATGTTGGGCTGAGAGCTCATGGATTTGGGCACCTGTTAGGCTGAGAGCTCGTGTACTTGGGCTCCTGTTGAGCTGAGAGCTCATGTATTTGTTCTCATGTTGGGCTGAGAGCTCATGTATTTGGGCTCCTGTTGGGCTGAGATCTGTATTTGGGCACCTGTTGGGCTGAGAACTCTGTATTTGGGCACCTGTTGGAATGAGATTTCTGTATTTGACTACTGTTGGGCTGAGAGCTCATGTATTTGGGCACCTATTGTGCTGAGATTTCTGTATTTGGGCACCAGTTGGGCTGAAATCTCTGTATTTGGGCACCTATTGGGCAGATGTCTCTGTTGGGGCACCTGTTGGGCTGAGAGCTCTGTATTTGGGCAACTGTTGGGCTAAAAGCTTGTGTATTGGGGCTAATATTGGGCTGAGAGCTCATGGATTTGGGCACCTGTTAGGCTGAGAGCTTGTGTATTTCGGCTCCTGTTACGCTGAGAGCTCGTGTATTTGGGGACCTGTTGGGCTAAAAGCTTGTGTATTGGGGCTAATGTTAGGCTGTGAGCTCATGGATTTGGGCTCCTGTTGGGCTGAGAGCTCTGTATTTGGGCACCTGTTGGGCTAAAAGCTCGTGTATTGGGGCTAATGTTGGGCTGACAGCTCATGTAATTGGGCTCCTGTTGGGCTGATATTTCTGTATTTGGCAGTAGCGTAGCTGCCGGGTGGGCAGAGGGGGCGGTGGCCCCGGGCCCCGCGCTCTGAGTGGGCCCACCCGGAGCTACGCTACTGTAACTGTATCGGCGCCGATAGTTACATTCTGCGGCAGAGCAGGGAGAATCGCTCTCCCTGCTCTGCTGCCTGGCCGCTATAAGGCCTGAGCAGGCGGTGGGGGGCCCGGTGCCAGTAGTGGGCCCCCGCCCGTCATTGGAGGGTCAGCTGTATCGGAATCTAGCCAATGCAGCTGACCGCATTGTGAGGGAAGGAGCGAGCGCTCCTTCTCTCCCATAATCCCCCTCTCAGCGTCTGACAGCGGGCGCGATGACGTCACTGCCCGGCGCCCGCTGTCAGACGCTGAGAGGGAGAGCAGTGAGCAGCGGAGGAGCCAGGAGGAAGAGAGGTAAGTACTGGATTTATTATTTTTGTAATGGGGGTACATTATACTACAGAGGCTCCATATAGGGGAGTGCATTATACTACAGAGGCTCCATATAGGGGTGCATATTTATAATACATTGGCTCCATATAGGGGAGTGCATTATAATACAGAGGCTCCATATAGGGGAGTGCATTATAATAGAGGCTCCATATAGGGGAGTACATTATACTAGAGGCTCCATATGGGGGTGCATAATATTACAGAGGCTCCATATGGGGGTGCATTATACTACAGAGGCTCCATATGGGGGGTGCATTATCTTACAGAGGCTCCATATGGGGGTGCATTATAATACAGAGGCTGCCTATGGGGGGCTGCACTATAATGCAAAGGCTGACTATGGGGGTGCATTATACTACAGAGGCTCCATATGGGGGTGCATTATACTACAAAGGCTGCCTATGGGGGGCTGCATTATAATACAGAGGCTGTCTATGGGGGCTGCATTATAATACACAGGCTGTCTATGGGGGGCTGCATTAAAATACAGAGGCTGTCTATGGGGGGCTACATCATAATACAAAGGCTGCCTATGGGGGGCTGCATTATAATACAGAGGCTGTCTATGGGGGGCTGCATCATAATACAAAGGCTGCCTATGGGGGGCTGCATTATAATATAGAGGCTGTATATGAGGGTGCATTATAATATAGAGGCTGCCTATGGGGGTGCATTATGCTATAGTGAGGACTATCTGATGTATTATGCTATATGGATGCTATTTAGGGGCCATCATACAGTGTTGGAGCCATTAAATAGTTTGGGGATATTAAGGGGTCAGTATATATCCAGTGAGGGGGCATCACACTGTGTATAGGGGAGCTGTACAGGGGGAGACTTGGGACATTATTAAATGTAAAGTGAGCACTTATTGTTATATTGGAACTCGGGTTACTGTGACTGTCAAAGGGGCACACGGGACATTATTACTTTCTAGGGGACAAAATCTGGGCTCTGTTTTCTAGGGCACTTGCACCCGGCATTACTACAGTCATGGTCAAAAGTTTTGA
Organism: Oophaga sylvatica; assembly: GCA_033576555.1. Lineage (NCBI taxonomy): Eukaryota > Metazoa > Chordata > Amphibia > Anura > Dendrobatidae > Oophaga > Oophaga sylvatica. The sequence goes on along the minus strand of JARQOD010000007.1, from coordinate 160,295,645 downwards.
GAATGACACAAATATTAATTTTTACAAAGTCTGCTGCTTCACTTTTTCTAATGGCAATTTGCATATACTCCAGAATGTTATAAAGAGTGATCAGCTTAATAGCAATTACTTGCAAAGTCAATATTTGGCTAGAAAATGAACTTTATCCCCCAAAACACATTTCAACATCATTGAAGCCCTGCCTTAAAAGGACCAGCTAACCTCTTTTCAGTGATTGCTCCATTAACACAGGTGTGGGTGTTGATGAGGACATGGCTGGAGATCAATCTGTCATGATTAAGTAAGAATGACACCACTGGACACTTTAAAAGGAGGCTGGTGCTTGGCATCATTGTTTCTCTTCTGTTAACCATGGTTATCTCTAAAGAAACACGTGCAGTCATCATTGCAATGCACAAAAATGGCCTAACAGGGAAAAGTATCGCAGCTAGAAAGATTGCACCTCAGTCAACAATCTATCGCATCATCAAGAACTTCAAGGAGAGAGGTTCCATTGTTGCAAAAAAGGCTCCAGGGCGCCCAAGAAAGACCAGCAAGCGCCAGGACCGTCTCTTAAAAGTGTTTCAGCTGCGGGATCGGGCTACCAGCAGTGCAGGGCTTGCTCAGGAATGGCAGCAGGCAGGTGTGAGTGCATCTGCACGCACTGTGAGGCGGAGACTCTTGGAGCAAGGCTTGGTCTCAAGGAGGGCAGCAAAGAAGCCACTTCTCTCCAGAAAAAACATCATGGACAGACTGATATTCTGCAAAAGGTACAGGCAGTGGACTGCTGAGGACTGGGGTAAAGTTATTTTCTCTGATGAATCCCCTTTTCGATTGTTTGGGACATCAGGAAAACGCCTCATTCGGAGAAGACAAGGTGAGCGCTACCACCAGTCTTGTCTCATGCCAACTGTTAAGCATCCTGAAACCATTCATGTGTGGGGTTGCTTCTCAGCCAAGGGAATCGTCTCTCTCACAGTCTTGCCTAAAAACACAGCCATGAATAAAGAATGGTACCAGAATGTCCTCCAAGAGCAACTTCTCCCAACCCTCCAAGAGCAGTTTGGCGATCAACAATGCCTTTTCCAGCATGATGGAGCATCTTGCCATAAAGCAAAGGTGATAACTAAATGGCTCAGGGAACAAAACATAGAGATTTTGGGTCCATGGCCTGGAAACTCCCCAGATCTTAATCCCATTGAGAACTTGTGGTCAATCATCAAGAGACGGGTGGACAAACAAAAACCTAAAAATTCTGACAAAATGAAAGCATTGATTGTGCAAGAATGGACTGCTATCAGTCAGGATTTGGTCCAGAAGTTGATTGAGAGCATGCCAAGGAGAATTGCAGAGGTCCTGAAGAAGAAGGGTCAACACTGCAAATATTGACTTGCTGCATTAACTCATTCTAACTGTCAATATAAGCTTTTGTTACTCATATGTTTGCAATTATAGTTCTGTCTGTGATAAAAACATCTGTCAAACACACACATAAAAACCAGAGGGCAGCAGATCATGTGAAAATATAATATTTGTGTCATTCTCAAAACTTTTGGCCATGACTATATATTCTAGAGGGTTGCTTTAGAATTTAGAGAGCTCAGAGAACCACACAGTAGGTGCAGTAATATGGACAGATATGGCAGTAGCGGCTCAGTATTGGGGTATCAGGTACAGTAATAGGGACACATGGCAGCAGCGGCTCAGCATTGGGGTATCAGGTGCAGTAATAGGGACACATGGCAGCAGTGGCTCAGTATTGGGGTATCAGGTGCAGTAATAGGGACACATACAGCAGCAGCGGCTCAGTATTGGGGTATGAGGTGCAGTAATAGGGACACATACGGCAGCAGCGGCTCAGTATTGGGGTATCAGCAGGATGAGGAGTTTGTGCAGGTTGAGAATAGTCCAATCGGTGACCGTGACAGTGCTGAAAATATGAGAAGTGAAACGTGTCTTTGTTGTATTCTCTGTAGTCGAGTCCTGTCTGGAGGAGTCGTCATGTCCGTCTGGGCCAGATGGAAAAGATATGAAAAGTGAACGATTCCATCAGAAAGAACGTCAGCGGTAAGTCATTATCTGTACCTGTGCTGTAATCTATTACCGTATATGTTCTGTAGGACTGGTATTATTTACCACTGACCATATGGCGGTGATATCAATAATGGTCTTTTTATATATAGATAATTTTTGGCAACAGCGCGGTCATTTGCTGAGGTTCTCTGTTTAGGGGCCCACTCAGAAGTTTCGCCCCCCTAAACCAAAACCCTAGCTACGCCTCTGGTATTTGGGCATCTGTTGGGCTGAGATTACTGTATTTGGGCACCTGTTGCGCTGAGTACTCTGTTGGGGCACCTGTTGGGCTGAGAGCTCTGTATTTGGGCACCTGTTGGGCTAAAACCTTGTGTATTGGGGCTAATGTTGGGCTGAGAGCTCATGGATTTGGGCACCTGTTGGGCTGAGATCTCTGTATTTGGTCTCCTGTTGAGCTGAGAGCTCGTGTATTTGGTCTCATGTTGGGCTGAGAGTTCATGTATTTGGGCTCCTGTTGGGCTGAGATCTCTGTATTTGGGTACCTGTTGGGCTGAGAACTCTGTATTTGGGCACCTGTTGGAATGAGTTTTCTGAATTTGGCTCCTGTTGGGCTGAGCTCTGTTGGGGCACCTGTTGGGCTGAGAGCTCTGTATTTTAATACCTGCTGGGCTGAGAGCTCATGTATTTGGGCTCCTGTTGGGCTGAGATCTCTGTTTTTGGGCTCCTGTTGGGCTGAGAGTTCTATATTTGAGCACCTGTTGTGCTGAGATTACCGTATTTGGGCACCTGTTGTGCAGATATCTGTTGGGGCACCTGTTGGGCTGAGAGCTCTGCATTTGGGCACCTGTTGGGCTAATAGCTCGTGTATTGGGGCTAATGTTGGGCTGAGAGCTCATGGATTAGGGCACCTGTTAGGCTGAGAGCTCGTGTATTTGGGCTCCTGTTACGCTGAGAGCTCATGTATTTGGGCTCCTATTGGGCTGAGAGCTCATGTATTTGGGCTTCTGTTGGGCTGAGAGCTCATGTATTTGGGCTCCTATTGGGCTGAGAGCTTATTTGGGCTCCTGTTGGGCTGAGAGCCCATGTATTTGGGCTCCTGTTCAGCTGAGAGCTCATGTATTTGGGCTCCTGTTGGGCTGAGAGCTCATGTATTTGGGCTCCTATTTGGCTGAGAGCTCATGTTTTTGGGGCTTCTGTTGGGCTAAGAGCTCATGTATTTGGGCTCCTGTTCAGCTGAGAGCTCATGTATATGGGCTCCTGTTCAGCTGAGAGCTCATGTATTTGGGCTCCTGTTCAGCTGAGAGCTCAAGTATTTGGGCTCCTGTTGGGCTGAGAGCCCATGTATTTGGGCTCCTGTTAAGCTGAGAGCTCATGTATTTGGGCTCCTGTTGGACTGAGAGCTCATGTATTTGGGCTCCTATTGGGCTGAGGGCTCATGTATTTGGGCTCCAGTTCAGCTGAGAGCTCATGTATTTGGGCTCCTGTTAGGCTGAGATTTCTGTATTTGGGCTCCTGTTGGGCTGAGATCTCATGTATTTGGGCTCCTGATAGGCTGAGATCTCATGTATTTGGGCTCCTGTTAGGCTGAGATCTCATGTATTTGGGCTCCTGTTGGGCTGAGAGCTCATGTATTTGGGCTCCTATTGGGCTGAGAGCTTATTTGGGCTCCTGTTGGGCTGAGAGCCCATGTATTTGGGCTCATGTTCAGCTGAGAGCCCATGTATTTGGGCTCCTGTTCAGCTGAGAGCTCATGTATTTGGACTCCTGTTGGGCTGACAGCTCATGTATTTGGCTCCTATTGGGCTGAGCTCATATTTTTGGGGCTCCTGTTGGGCTAAGAGCTCATGTATTTGGGCTCCTGTTCAGCTCAGAGCTCATGTATTTGGGCTCCTGTTCAGCTGAGAGCTCATGTATCTGGGCTCCTGTTAGGCTGAGATTTCTGTATTCGGGCTCCTGTTGGGCTAAGATCTCTGTATTTGGCCACCTGTTGGGCTGAGATATCATGTATTTGGGCTCCTATTGGGCTGAGAGCTCACGTATTTGGGCTCCTGTTGGGCTGAGCCCATATATTTGGGCTCCTGTTCAGCTTAGAGCTCATGTATTTGGGCTCCTATTGGGCTGAGAGCTCATGTATTTGGGCTCCTGTTCAGCTGAGAGCTCATGTATTTGGGGTCCTGTTCAGCTGAGAGCTCATGTATTTGGGCTCCTGTTAGGCTGAGATTTCTGTATTTGGGCTCCTGTTAGGCTGAGATTTCTGTATTTGGGCTCCTATTGGGCTGAGATCTCTGTATTTGGCCACCTGTTGGGCTGAGATCTCATGTATTTGGGCTCCTATTGGGCTGAGAGCTCATGTATTTGGGCTCCTGTTGGGCTGAGACCCCATATATTTGGGCTCCTGTTCAGCCTAGAGCTCATGTATTTGGGCTCCTGTTGGGCTGAGAGCTCATGTATTTGGGCTCCTGTTCAGCTGAGAGCTCATGTATTTGGGCTCCTGTTAGGCTGAGATTTCTGTATTTGGGCTCCGATTTCTGTATTTGGGCTCCGATTTCAGTATTTGGGCTCCTGTTAGGCTGAGATTTCTGTATTTGGGCTCCGATTTCTGTATTTGGGCTCCTGTTAGGCTGAGATTTCTGTATTTGGGCTCCGATTTCTGTATTTGGCCACCTGTTGGGCTGAGAGCTCATGTATTTGGGCTCCTGTTAGGCTGAGATTTCTGTATTTGGGATCCTCTTGGGCTGAGACCTCTGTATTTGGCCACTGTTGGGCTGAGACCTCTGTATTTGGGATCCTCTTGGGCTGAGATCTCATGTATTTGGGCTCCTGTTGGGCTGAGATTTCTGTATTTGTGCTCCTGTTGGGATGAGATTTCTGTATTTGGGCTCCTGTTGGGCTGAGATCTCTGTAAAGTAGCGGTAGTGAGGATCTCACTGCAGCAATGCAACACCCCAGCCCAGGTAACATTTACCGCACAGGTCCCCAAGAATGACATCACTCAATTCCCAGCCCCCAGAATGGAGGTTCAGGGAACTGAGTTCCCCCTCCCCAAGCAGCACCCCCAGAATGCAGTATCACCCCCCTTCCCCTGTGCAGACCCCTGGCATGCAGACCCACAGAAGGAAAATCAACCCTTTTCCTGTGTAAGCCCCCAATAAGCAGCCCCATGCAATGAGCAGCAGTCCTACAACATTCGGCCCCCATAGTAACATCACTCAGCTTTCTTTGCCCCCAACCTCCATCCTGAGACCCCTCACACTGAGCCCTGCTCCCCATCTCCATTGTGGCAGCCCCAGTCGTGTTTCGTCTCCCTAGCAGCAGCCTCAGTACAACGCTGCTTCCTGGTCAGGCACACTGGAGGCCCCGCCCCTTCCGGTGACGTCACTCGGGCTCAGCTTCGCTCCTGCCGCGACCAGGGGGCTCCGCAGCGCCAGCACTGCCGAGCCCGCACAGCTGGATCCCCCGGGGCCGCCGCTGCCGCATGAGCCCCCCTATATGTTCTACGTGGGCCTGTTCTTCGTCAATGTGCTGATCCTTTACTATGCCTTCCTGATGGAGTACATCGCCCTCAACGTGGGCATCGTCTTCCTGCCGGAGGACATGGACCAGGCGCTGGCGGAGCTCGGAGTGCTGTCAGACCCCGCTTCTCTGCTGTACGACGCAGGCACCGACATAGACGTGCTGGACGGGTACCTGGACTAGCATGGAGGCGGCCGGAGCCGGGCACCGTGCGGGAGCCCCGGGGACCTCCCTACCTGCGGACGGACATATTACTGCTAGGGCCACTTCCCTGTGCGCGGAGCCCGGCTGACTACAGTAAGTGCCTGCACCGCCCACCTGTGCCCCTACAGCCAATCACATCGCAGCTGTCATTGCTCCACTGCCGGACAGAAGATGAAAGCTGACCTGTGATTGATTGCTGTCTCTCCCCTGTACTATATGTCATATACATGTGTGTGAGGCCCATGTGACCGGTGACCCCTGAGGTCACACAGCGCTGGAGTAATGTGCCAAATGCCTGCAGTGTGAAGCCGCCCGATACAGGAGCCCTCACCGCTGAGCGACAGTCCCTAACCTGCCAGGTGTAGTGTCCAACCGCCGCCATGACACCAGGCTTGGAGGGGTAGCTACATGGGGTCATGCTGCCAGGCAAAACCCACAGCAGTAATGGCCACCATGTGGCTCTAACACCAAGTGACCCAAAATAAACTTGCCATCCTTGTGGCAAAACCATTGGTGGGACGCTCCTATGGTCCACTGCTCATTTAACCAGTGCAGGACTGGGGCCCCTGTGAGGGCATTTTAACATATCAATATATTCTTTTTATTGCTAATTTCCCCTGTAACTGGGGCTGGTTTATTCATCTCAGCTGCAGGGTACATTCTGCATAGCAGAGCTGATGGGGTTTCCCAGGACCAGCAGCTGCTGCTTCTTCCCTACACCCAGCGATCACAGGGTCCAGAGGTGGGAGCACTGTCAGTGTTTCCTAATCTGTACTGGCTCAGCTTGTGTATACAGCAGTTGAGAAGCAAACATCATATAAAACCATGTTGATCTTCTCTGTGGGGGGTCTGGCTGTGTCTGACAGGTGGCTCCCCTACTCCCATACCTGCATAATCTGCAAGCTGGTACTCTACTGTAGAAAAGAAGATATCAACCACATATTTGGCTAAATCCCCATTAAAGGGGCAATATTACGTTTATCTAGGAAATGTAGTTCAGTATATTCAGCTGATAGATAAGATTTAACCCATACACTTTATATTATGTACTGGTACATCCTTAGAAAAGTTTGGATTAGTGTGGATCTGACCCCACTGATCATCGCCAGGATGTAACCCCCGCATCCCTGTATACTGTGTAGTGACTGCTGACAGGTACTTCAGATCAGCTCTGATTCACTTCAATAGGAGCTGAGCTGCAGTACCGGGAGTGGCCACTGAGCAGTGTATGGAGCTGTGGTTTTCTTGGTCAAGAAACATGAGGGTCCTGAATAGAGACCCCCTCTGTACTCAATGTTTCCCAATTGCATATTAGAGAATAGGTTTTCTAAGCATTACTGGCCTTAAAGGGTTAAAGTTGTCTGCATGCTGCAGTATTATTGCTGTTAACAGTGACAGGAAGCCCCTAAATGACTGCTAGTGAGAACGGAGTGTAACCAGAAGAATTTCTGCCTGAATCCTGCCCACCCTGAATAGTGACCAGGCCGTAGTATTTCTCTAGTGCTGACCCTTGGTTCCTGTCTGCACTACAGCCTGTCATTCTGCAATCTTCAGAGCGGAGATTTTCCAGCATTACTTGCTGATCCCGCATCTGTATGGAGCTTACTTTAGTGATTTCCTCTCTGGGAAGTGTTTGTTTTTTTTTTACATCAGATATAACATGATGTACGGAAAACTGAGCGTGGCTCATTTGTTCATGAAGTTTTAACTTCAAAAGGGTTAATAGACTTATGACTCCAATAAATATTATGTTGAACATGTGGGGAAATTAGTATTTTTTTTTTTAATTGGCAAAAGGATTAGATGGAAATTTTCCAAAGTGATATACAAAATTGTTTATAAAGCAAGCACATGGGCTTTAGAGTTTTTCCATTTTTAGTCCTTGTCCAGGTCTTAGATTTTGATGACTCGCCCATAGAGGCCATTGTTGGGTACAGCAGCTCCACTCCTAATCATTTCAGTAGCAGGGGAGCTGCAGTACTCAAGAACGGCCACTACACAATGTGTGGAGCCGAAACATCACCAATGTTTTTACAGTTGTTTGGCTACTCCTGACCAGCATGGGACGTAGCGGCAAAGCGTTGTTTCTGGTGCTCTGCTTGTCACGGATGCCCTTCGTTCCTACCTTGAGATGTGGAGGACGTTCTCGGATTATCAGTTCTGAGTGCATATTATAGGCCTGAATCCCATTAATTTACAGTAAAGAAATGATGTACCAAAGTAATGTCATATAATGCGTCAGGAAGGAGGATTAATCCCTTGGTGCTGGGATGTGGTTTCTGCATTGATTGGTTCTTGTAAGATCCTTTATTAAGACATTAGTGTTAATCATGCCCTCGCTTTGCGCCATTGGCCGCCGAGGATATGCCCTCGCTTTGCGCCATTGGCCGCCGAGGATATGCCCTCGCTTTGCGCCATTGGCCGCGAGGATATGCCCTCGCTTTGCGCCATTGGCCGCCGAGGATATGCCCTCGCTTTGCGCCATTGGCCGCCGAGGATATGCCCTCGCTTTGCACCATTGGCCTCTGAGGATTTGCCCTCGCCTTTCGCCACTGTCCGCCGACGATATGCCCTCGCTTTTCGCCACTGTCCGTTGACGATATGCCCTCGCTTTTCGCCACTGTCCGCCGATGATATGTCCTCGCTTTTCGCCACTGTCCGCCGATGATATGTCCTCGCTTTTCGCCACTGTCCGCCGACAATATGCCCTCGCTTTTCGCCACTGTCTGCCGACGATATGCCCTCGCTTTGCGCCACCGTCCGCCAACGATATACCCTCGCTTTGCGCTACCGTCCGCCGACGATATGCCCTCGCTTTGCGCCACTGTCCGCCGACGATAAGCCCTCGCTTTGTGCCACCGTCCGCCGACAATATGTCCTTGATTTGCGCCATTGGCTGCCGACGATATGCCCTCGCTTTGCGCCACTGGCCGCCGACGATATGCCCTCGCTTTGCGCCATTGGCCTCTGAGGATATGCCCTCGCTTTGCGCCATTGGCCTCTGAGGATATGCCCTCGCTTTGCGCCATTGGCCTCTGAGGATATGCCCTCGCTTTGCGCCATTGGCCTTTGAGGATATGCCCTCGCTTTGCGCCACCGTCCGCCAACGGTATACCCTCGCTGTGTGCTACCGTCCGCCAACGAAATGCCCTTGCTTTGCGCCACTATCCGCCAACGATATGCCCTCTCTTTGCGCCACCGTCCACCGACAATATGCCCTCGCTTTGCGCCACTGTCCACCGACGATATGCCCTCTCTTTGCGCCACTGTCTGCCGATGATATGTCCTCGCTTTGCACCACCGTCCGCCAACGATATACCCTCGCTTTGCGCTACCGTCTGCCGACCATATGCCCTCGCTTTGCGCCACCGTCCGCCGACCATATGCCCTCGCTTTGCGCCACCGTCCGCCGACGATATGCCCTCGCTTTGCGCCACCGTCCGCCGACGATATGCCCTTGCTTTGCGCCACTGTCCGCCGACGATATGCCCTCGCTTTGCGCCACAGTCCGCCGACGATATGCCCTCGCTTTGCGCCACCGTCCGCCGACGATATGCCCTCGCTTTGCGCCACCGTCCGCCGACGATATGCCCTCGCTTTGCGCCACCGTCCGCCGACGATATGCCCTCGCTTTGCGCCACCGTCCGCCGACGATATGCCCTCGCTTTGCGCCACCGTCCGCCGACGATATGTCCTCGCTTCATGGCCAAATGGCTAAGAGCACTGCTGTGTAGAGGAAACAGCAAAAGTGACCCAGCAAGGAACCAGGGTTGTGGACCCGTAATTCTTAGGCTTAATGGGGGTCCTAGCAATATGACATTATGTTATAAGATAGGCACGTGCCGTTGTACAGATGACTATGGCTGTTGTCTTGCTGGTATATCTGTATGGGTATCTCCTGAGTCAGCGCTGCTGGCATCTAGAGCAGGGTGATCTCACAGCACGACTGATTTAATGTCTGACCATACTTTTAATTTATAGCTGTCAGCAGCATGCCGCACGAGGCAGAGTCACTTTAGTCATTATTAATTCAGTAACCTTAATGCTGCCTATGTGCCATCATCAACCTCTGTGACATCTGAAGGACAGGACAGGAAAAGGCTTCGGATATATTGTATACCTGAACAAAATGTATTAAAAGAGGATATTGATGGCCTCTGCTTAAAATAGGTCATCCATATCAGATTGGGGGGCCGACATCAGGCACTCCCACTAATTCACTTTTTATAGTGGCAGCCAGGTCTAATCAGTGCTCAGGGCCAAGTCTGCGCTGCTCCGTACACTGTCTAGTGGCTGTTCTTGGTACTGCAGACATTTATTTCAGTAGTAGATAAGGTGCACTACTCTTATCAGTTACTACACAAAGTACAAACTCATGCAGTCCTGGCTGCCTACTTTATTAGTATTCAGCTGACAACACCACAAACAGCTGACCAGTAGGTTTCTGGGTGTCAGATCCTCGCTGGTGTAATATTGATGACCTGTCTTAAAGGGTATATCCGGGACTTTAGAAAAAAAAAAAATGTACCTAAGCACTAACAGGCAGGTAGTTGCAGCTTACTTGCCTGTTGTGTATGGCACCATTCTTTCCTGGCAGAGAGCTGTCACAGACCGCTCCTGCCGGGGATTCAGAAGCCTCTGCTGATGTCACGTCTACACAGCGGAGGCTTCTTTTCTGCTCCTCTCTGCAAGACTTTTGATGTCATTCTGATTGACAGACTGATTCCCGCCACCTAACTGGGGGAGCCGACTGTCAATCAGAATGACACTGGAAGTCCCGCCTTGTTGCATCAGCAGAGGCAGCTGAATCCCTGGCAGGAGCGGTATGTGACCATTCTGTGCCGGGGAAGAACGGCGCTATGCACAACAGACAGGCAAGATGAAATTAGTCCCAGATATACCCTTCAAGGATAGGCCATCAATATCCAAGTCTGTGGACAATCCCTTTCAATGTCCCATAAATTACATAAAAAGCCTAGTTCTGGATTAACAAGAAGTTCTAGGATAGCTTGGCAAGCATTCCTTCCATTTCTGGGAAATCTGCAGTCTGGAGGCACCTGAGACAGCGGGAGCAATTTGCTCACAAGGATTCGGCCAAAATATGTGTACAGCTGCAGAAATCTCATTGACCGCCACGTGTCACAACAACAGCACGGGAACTGCGCCAGCACAGGAGGCGAGTATAAGCTTTATTATTTTATTGGGGCCAAGTGAGGGGTATGAGAAGGGGTTGTTCAAGTAGTGGAAACTTCTTTAAGTTAAGGGAACTATCATTTTAGTCCATGTCATTTTTATATCTACTATATAATTGTCTAACTTATAACTTCCGTCTGTAACGGAAATCCTGCGTCGCTGATTGGTCGCACCTGGCCGGAGCGACCAATCAGTGACGGCACAGTCCGGCAGCGAATTGGCGCAGGATTTCAACCAGGCATGCCACTGCTATCGTCGGGAGATCAGTGGCGCTAGCCGCATGTCATCTCCACTTACATACTCACCTTCCATCCCTGCATCCCTGTCACGGCTCGTCTACTTCTATCCTGTGCGGTGCGGTCACGTGGTACCGCTCATTAAGGTCATGAATATGGACGCGACTCCACTCCCATAGGCGTGGCGTCCATATTCATGACCTTAATGAGTGGTACCACGTGACCGCACCACAGAGGAAGAAGCTGACCGCCGGGATAGAGATGCAGGGATGTGCAGCGACGGTGTCAGGGTAAGTATGATGGGGGAGGACGGGGAGCCCAGCGGATCCATGTACATAGGATGGGAGGGTGGGAGCAAAGCCATGTATACAGGATGGGAGGTTGGGAGCGGAGCCATGTATACAGGATGGCAGGGTGGGAGCGGATCCATGTATACAGGATGGGAGGATGGAGCAGAGCCATGTATATAGGGTGGGAGGATGGAGCAGAGCCATGTATATAGGGTGGGAGGTTGGGAGCAGAGCCATGTATATAGGATGGGAGGGTGGGAGCGGAGCCATGTATATAGGATGGGATGGTGGGAGCGAAGCCATGTATACAGGATGGGAGGGTGGGAGCGGAGCCATGTATACAGGATAGCAGGGTGGGAGCGGAGCCATGTATACAAGATGGGAGGGTGGAGCGGAGCCATGTATACAGGATGGGAGGGTGGGAGCGGAGCCATGTATACAGGATAGCAGGGTGGGAGCGAAGCCATGTATACAGGATGGGGAGGGTGGAGCGGAGCCATGTATACAGGATGGGAGGGTGGAGCGGAGCCATGTATACAGGATAGCAGGGTGGGAGCGGAGCCATGTATACAAGGATGGGAGGGTGGAGCGGAGCCTATATACAGGCTGGGAGGGTGGGAGCGAAGCCATGTATACAGGATGGGAGGGTGGGAGCGGAGCCATGTATATAGGATGGGAGGGTGGGAGCGGAGCCATGTATATAGGATGGGAGGGTGGGAGCGGAGCCATGTATACAGGATGGGAGGGTGGGAGCGGAGCCATGTATACAGGATGGGAGGGTGAAGCGGAGCCATGTATACAGGATGGGAGGGTGGAGCGGAGCCATGTATACAGGATGGGAGGGTGGAGCGGAGCCATGTATACAGGATGGGAGGGTGGAGCGGAGCCATGTATACAGGATGGGAGGGTGGGAGCGGAGCCATGTATACAAGGATGGGAGGGTGGAGCGGAGCCATGTATAAAAGATGGGAGGGTGGAGCGGAGCCATGTATACAGGATGGGAGGGTGGAGCGGAGCCATGTATACAGGATGGGAGGGTGGAGCGGAGCCATGTATACAGGATGGGAGGGTGGGAGCGGAGCCATGTATACAAGATGGGGAGGGGAGAGCGGAGCCATGTATACAGGATGGGAGGGTGGGAGCGGAGCCATGTATACAGGATGGGAGGGTGGAGTGGAGCCATGTATACAGGATAGAGGGTGGGAGCGGAGCCATGTATACAAGATGGGAGGGTGGAGCGGAGCCATGTATACAGGATGGGAGGGTGGGAGCGGAGCCATGTATACAGGATAGAGGGTGGAGCGAAGCCATGTATACAGGATGGGAGGGTGGAGCGGAGCCATGTATACAAGGATGGGAGGGTGGAGCGGAGCCATGTATACAGGATAGAGGGTGGGAGCGGAGCCATGTATACAGGATGGGAGGGTGGAGCGGAGCCATTATACAGGCTGGGAGGGTGGGAGCGAAGCCATGTATACAGGATGGGAGGGTGGGAGCGGAGCCATGTATATAGGATGGGAGGGTGGGAGCGGAGCCATGTATATAGGATGGGAGGGTGGAGCGGAGCCATGTATACAGGATGGGAGGGTGGGAGCGGAGCCATGTATACAGGATGGGAGGGTGAAGCGGAGCCATGTATACAGGATGGGAGGGTGGAGCGGAGCCATGTATACAGGATGGGAGGGTGGAGCGGAGCCATGTATACAGGATGGGAGGGTGGAGCGGAGCCATGTATACAGGATGGGAGGGTGGGAGCGGAGCCATGTATACAAGGATGGGAGGGTGGAGCGGAGCCATGTATAAAAGATGGGAGGGTGGAGCGGAGCCATGTATACAGGATGGGAGGGTGGAGCGGAGCCATGTATACAGGATGGGAGGGTGGAGCGGAGCCATGTATACAGATGGAGGGTGGAGCGGAGCCATGTATACAGATGGGAGGGTGGAGCGGAGCCATGTATACAGGATGGGAGGGTGGAGCGGAGCCATGTATAAGGATGGGAGGGTGGAGGGAGCATGTATACAGGATGAGAGGGTGGGAGCGGAGCCATGCATAAATAAACTACCATACATACATATTCTAGAATACCCAATGTGTTAGAATCGGGCCACCATCTAGTATATATATATGTGTGTGTACCAATAAATATATATTTATTTCTGCTGATCCGCAATTCAAATTTCATTAGTTGATATTCAAAAATTGAAATTGATAACATTAATGTGACCAAAATAATTATTTCAGTGACCATTTGTTTTTTTTTGTTTTTTTCTTACTGTAACAGAAGGATACGAACATATTTGTCCATGGGTGTAAGTGGTGTAGATTCTTCAAGAGTTCAGAGATACATTGGGAAAGGCAAAAGTTTCAAAGTAAAGTTAAATAGTAATGTCCAACTGGCTCTCTTATCCCTGACCACGCACAGGAGCAAAGCCGTTCTCGCTGGATAGATCAGTCCCATGTAGTGATGAGCGACGTGCAGGGATAAGATGTTATCCTAGCATGCTCGGGGGGTGGGGGCTAACCAAGTATCTTCGTCGTGCTCGGAAAATATGTTCGAGTCCCCATGGCTGGATGTCTCGCCGCTGTTAGACAACCGCAACACATGCAGGGATAGCCTAGCACACAGGAATCTCTGCATGTGTTGCGGTTGTCTAAAAGCCCTGAGACATGCAGCCGCGGGGACTGGAATATATTTTTCGAACACGCCAAAGTCACTCGGCTAGCACCTGAGCATGATCGGATAACACCTTATTCGAGCACGTTTGCTCATCACTAGTCCCATGTTCTTGTGCATAAGGTGCAATATTATGGTAGTTTGTGCTGCCATTGCATATATATTCACTGGCAGGATAGTCTTCTTCACAGAGCAGGGTATTCATCCTGCGCCAAGGCACCTCCCAGCATAAAAATCCTACTGTAGCGGCATTGTCACGTCTGATACTGGCCATATAGAAGCTGCTGTCTGACAATGGCTGACTTATAGAGTCTGGAAAGCTTGCTGATCTGTGTTTCTCACAAGTCTCCTTAGGGAGGAACAATAGGAACACCAGTAGCTATGGGTTCAGCACAGGGAGGCAAAATATATCTGAGTAGGTACCTAACCTAGGTAACTATGTCTACAACTATGGAGGTGCTCCCTAATCATAGTGGGTATAGGGAAACCTCAGCAGAAGACAATGCTGCTACTGAAAAAATCAATATACAAAGCCTAATCTTACCGCCATACAATGATCGTATAATAGTAGATACCAGTGCGGCATAAAATATTAAGACATTACAGTACCATTACAGGATGAGGTTGTTCACTTTTCCATTTGGCCCAGACCGTCATTATCACTTCTTCCAGCTGCAACTTATCTGCAGAGCTTACAACAAAGACCCATTTGACTTCACTTTTCTCTCGCCATCACCATCGATTCCCAACCAGCACAAATTCCCCACCCTGCTGATACTACAATGTTGAGCCGCTGCTGCCGTATTTGTCCCCATTATCGCACCTGCTCTATGGCATGGTAGCAGTATTCCCACAAAGTAGAAATGCCCACGCTTAGCCCCTTACTTGGTAGCCAAGTTTACATCTGCGGAGGTACAGTGTATTTATAATGGGTTTTAGTGGGCATGTCAGCGGATGACCATACTGTTACTTTATATTTTTATACTTTTATTAATTATTCAAAGATCAATTTTACTGCCATACAGTCAACAGACCATAGAAGTGATTACAGTACAGTTCTATATAGTGACTTATAGCTGATGTGCTTTCTGATGGAGTCATTCAATTTTTCCGTCTTTTCCATCTGGCCCAGACCACTATGAAGACTTCTTCCAGCAATGATCGATCAACAAAGTCTACAACAGTAAACATTTGACTTCTCACACTTCCAGCACCCCCATCTGTTCCAAACATGCATAAATTCCCCATGCTGCTGATACCCCAAAGCTGAGCCCGCTGCCGTGTCTTTATTTGTGCCTATAACTGCACTTGCTGTTTTGTATGGTAACTGTGCTCCTCTTGGTGTCATACATAGTAATAATGCCCCGATATGTGCCTCTTACATAGTAAGGCCCCCTAGTGCCCCCAAGCAGTGAAATAACCATTAGAAAATATCAATCTCCATGTGAGCGCTCTCAAAAATAAGTTATAATACACTTAGTGCCCTTAAATAAATGTATAGTCCCATCCTGCAGTACATCACTCCTCTCAGACCCCTCTATATACAGCCCCATCCTGCAGTATATCATTCCTCGCAGATCCTCAATATACAGCCTCACTCTACAGTACATCATGCTTCTTTATATACAGCCCCCTCTGGAACAACATAATTTTTCTCAGCCCCTGTATGTACAGCACTATCCTGCACCACATCATTCCTCTCCTCTATATGCAGGCCCATGTTTCAGTACATCACTTATCTCCTCTTTCCACCATCACTACTGTCAACCCCTCTATGTACAATCCCATCCTGTAGTACCTCACTCCCTTCCATTACCAGCATAAACGTTTTCATCTGCTTCCTTTCATGAGCTCTTTTATGAGCTCTGCATCATAATGTGGGAGACTCTGCCCTTTCCCAAGACATCACTAATGGGAGCAAATCTATTTTAGTTATTAATGTACAATCTGTGTCTAGGTGCAGGCAAATTGGTGATGCTCATCTGGGAAGTCATATATGCAAATAGCATTTTCAAGAGAAAGTAAACAGGAGCTCTAGTGCTACCTATTGAAGGTAGCTATCCTAATAGTCAATATCAACCCTTTAAAGGGCCTTGCTGCATGACTTAAAGGGAATCTGTCACCCCATTTTAGCCATATGAGATAAAGATATCATTGCATAGTGCGTCCCATAACTAATCTATGGGTACCTATGATATCTCCTGACACCCCAGTTTTCATGTAAAAATACCTTTGTAAAGTTCGTTTTCTAGTATGCAAATCCGTGCGGTCCGGTCCGGAGGGCGGCGTTTCACCCCTCCCCCCCCCCCCCCCCTGCGCTCCTCGACTTCTCTTGCGTATGGCCATCTATGAATAGCACAGACGGGGTTCGGATTGCGCTTTTCAAAATCCCCTCGCGCATGCGCAGTGTGCTTTGGCCAACAGTGGGCAAAGCATAAAATCATTACAGCGCATGCGCAACTATTGTCCTTCACTTTCCTTGCCCCGAAAGTCGTCCAACACAAGCAGTCATTTCCGGGGCAAGGTAAGAGTTGCGCATGCGCTGTAATGATTTTATGCTTTGCCCACTGTTGGGCAAAGCACACTGCGCATGCGCTAGGGGATTTTGAAAAGCGCAATCGCGGCAAGCCAAGCGCCGTCTGTGCTATTCACAGACTGCCATACGCAAGAGAAGCCGAGGAGCGGGGGGGGGGTGTTTCACGGGTTTTTTTTGTTTTTTTTTTTTTGCTCATCAGTACAAAGCAGGAGGACTGCTTTGCATAATCTGCATATTTTAATTCTCAGAGTAATAACGCATGGTGGTCTAGAAGTCTCCTTACACAAGCTTGACATGTTCCACAAGGAGAATATTTACCCCTTAGATGGTAAGAAGCCTATCACCCAGCTAAATTAGTCCTCCTGCTTTGCACTGATAAGGAGCAAATACCCTGAAACACGTCTGCCAATGGAGTGTCTGGTTTGGCCTCTTATCCTAAGTTTCTATATGGTCGATAATGACTTTTAGGCTAAGTGCACACGTTCAGGAATATTTGCGTTTTTTTCGCGTTTTTTCGCGGGAAAAAACGCGTCAAAAACGCATGTATTAAGCATCCTATCATTTAGAATGAATTCCGCATTTTTTGTGCACATGGTGCGTTTTTTTCCGCAAAAAAAACGCATCGCGGAAAATCTAGCAGCATGTCCATTAATTTTGCGGATTTCTAGCGTTTTTCCCGCTTTATTATTGACCTAGAAAGTTCAGGAAAAAATCGCGGTAAAAACGCGTCAAAACCGCGCAAAAAAACGCACCAAAAACGCGCAAAATCCGCGCAAAAAAACGCGCGTTTTTGCCGCGAAAAAAGTCCGGTTTTGCTCAGGAATATTCTGCAAACATTCTGCAAACGTGTGCACTTAGCCTTAGGATTGCTACCTTCAACAGTTGGCAGTAGAGACCTACAGTTAGGTCCATATATATTTGGACAGAGACAACATTTATCTAATTTTGGTTCTAGACATTACCACAATGAATTTTAAACAAAACAATTCATATGCAGTTTAAGTTCAGACTTTCAGCTTTCATTTGAGGGTATCCACATTAAAATTGGATGAAGGGTTTAGGAGTTTCAGCTCCTTAACATGTGCCACCCTGTTTTTAAAGGGACCAAAAGTAATTGGACAATTGACTCCAAGGCTATTTCATGGACAGGTGTGGGCAATCCCTTCGTTATGTCATTCTCAATTAAGAAGATAAAAGGGCTGGAGTTGATTTGAGGTGTGGTGTTTGCATTTGGAAGGTTTTGCTGTGAAGGAAACATGCGGTCAAAGGAGCTCTCTATGCAGGTGAAACAAGCCATCCTTAAGCTGCAGAAACAGAAAAACCATCCGAGAAATTGCTACAACATTAGGAGTGGCAAAATCTACAGTTTGGTACATTCTGAGAAAGAAAGAAAGCACTGGTGAACTCATCAATGCAAAAAGACCTGGCGCCCACGGAAGACAACAGTGGTGGATGATCGCAGAATACTCTCCATGGTGAAGAGAAACCCCTTCACAACAGCCAGCCAACTGAACAACACTCTCCAGGAGGTAGGCGTATCAATATCCAAATCTACCATAAAGAGAAGACTGCATGAAATTAAATATAGAGGGTTCACTGCACGGTGCAAGCCACTCATAAGAATCAAGAATAAAAGGCTAGGCTGGACTTTGCTAAAAAACATCTAAAAAAGTCAGCAGAGTTCTGGAAGAACATTCTTTGGACAGATGAAACCAAGATCAACCTCTACTAGAATGATGGAAAGAGAAAAGTATGGCGAAGGCGTGGTACAGCTCATAATCCAAAGCATACCACATCATCTGTAAAAACGGCGGAAGCAGTGTGATGGCTTGGGCATGCATGGCTGCCAGTGGCACTGGGTCACTAGTGTTTATTGATTATGATGTGACACAGGACAGAAACAGCCGAATGAATTCTGAGGTATTCAGAGCCATACTGTGTGCTCAGATCCAGCCAAATGCAGCCAAACTGATTGGTCGTCGTTTCATACTACAGATGGACAATGACCCAAAACATAAAGCCAAAGCAACCCAGGAGTTTATTAAAGCAAAGAAGTGGAATATTCTTGAATGGCCAAGTCAGTCACCTGATCTCAACCCAATTGAACATGCATTTCACTTGTTAAAGACTAAACTTCAGACAGAAAGGCCCACAAACAAACAACAACTGAAAACCACCGCGGTGAAGGCCTGGCAGAGCATCAAAAAGAAGGAAACACAGTGTCTGGTGATGTCCATGAGTTCAAGACTTCAGGCAGTCATTGCTAACAAAGGGTTTTCAACCAAGTACTAGAAATGAACATTTTATTTACAATTATTTAATCTGTCCAATTACTTTTGGTCCCTTTAAAAACAGGGTGGCACATGTTAAGGAGCTGAAACTCCTAAACCCTTCATCCAATTTTAATGTGGATACCCTCAAATGAAAGCTGAAAGTCTGAACTTCAACTGCATCTGAACTGTTTTGTTTACAATTCATTGTGGTAATGTCTAGAACCAAAATTAAATAAATGTTGTCTCTGTCCAATTATATATGGAGCTAACTGTAGTTCTCTTCCTCTCTAAAGAGGCTGTTTGCAGTATAAGAAGAAACACTATATACTGCTGTATTTAATATACCAAGGGTTCACCATTATTTATCTTAGAAGACGAGATTAATAGTTTTTTGTTTCTATTTTTGTAGATGACACCATGTTATGGTGTATAGTGCAATTTATGGAAGATGTTCATAAGTTACCGGCTGATTTGGACAAACTGTTTGGACATTGACTTGGCAGATGAGGTTCAATGGGGATAAAAATAAAGTTATCCTCTCCTATCCGTTCAGTCGAGTATGACTCTCGGCCATTCTATCGATCATCGCTCGCCAGGCGGGTTCTTGGCCGTCCTCTTCTTCTTCTGCCACTCGCCTTTCCAAGCTCAATGTCTTTTTCCAACAACTGACTCCCCATAATGTGGCCACAATATGGCAATTTTTGTTTGGTTATCTTTAGCTTCCAGCGAAAGTTTCGACTTGACTTAGCCCAAGATTAGAGATGAGCAAATTTGATCGGGTTCCTGCTTATTTGGCAAGCTATAGGATCTTAGTTATGAGGAAGATTAAAAAAAAAACATATTTATTTTTGAGTAAAGATTTCTAATGTGGGGACATGATTACCTTGTATAAGTACATAAATGGCCCATACAAAAAAGTATGATCAAAAGCTGTTTCATGTAAAATCCACCCAAAAGGTAAGAGGACCCTCCCTCCGTCTGTTGAGCAGATATGTGCAGTCTCCAGAGGAGACCAGGCTTCTCTACCATAAGAGCTATGAATCTGTGGAATAGTCTACATCAGGAGCGGTCACAAAAAGAGAGGAGACGATTTCTGAGGCCCCGTGCACATGTTGCGGATTCACTTGCGGATTTTTCCGCGCGTATCTTGCTAAATCTGCACGTAAAATGACCTGCGTTTTACCTGCGGATTTGCTGCGGTTTTTGTGCGGATTTGCCCTGCGGTTTTACACCTATAATGGAATAGGTGTAAAAACGCTGCAGAATCCGCACAAAGAATTGACATGCTGCAGATTTAAATCAGCAGCAAATCCGTGCGGAAAAATCCGCAGCATGTGCACAGCTTTTTTGTTTTCCCATTCACTTTCATTGTACTGTACATGACTTGCGGATCCGCAGCACAATCCGCAACGTGTGCACAGACCCTGAGGACTAAATAACGTTATCACCTGTGGAAACGTGTAGGAATTGTTTGATTTGTCATCTTTTGGTTGAACTTAATATATTTGTGTTTTGTTTTTGTTATTTGTTTTTCTTCAACCATTCAAACTACACAAGCATTACTAGTAGTTATTTATTTCTGGTAGTGAATGATTGGTACATGAATCTAATCTAACTACTTTCTCTTATTTTTCAGTTTAAGAACTATAGAGCCGTGTATATTAGGAAGAGAAACTTGAAAAACCTGTAAAAATGAAGAAATGCTCTTGGAAGTTAAGACTGTCGCGGGACAGGAAAAGGATTGACCATAATTCACCTTAGTCTTTACTAATCAATGTCCTCTACACGTTCTAACCTTCGCTATCACAGTGCCATTAGGTGTGGATGAGATCCTCTGAACTTGGCCTTCAACTTAGAAGACTTACCTTCTTGGCCATTTTTGGCCCGTAGGGCTCCTCTTCACAGCGTGCAACATGTGACCGCATCTGGTGGTAAAGCTATATATAACGGATATGTTTACAAAAGTGTTAGGCCATTTGGTATTTTATAACCCAGGGCTTGAATCTAAGACGGTGTACCTTATGGTCCAGCATACTGTACTCTTGTAAATGTGGAAAACCGACAGCAAAATCCCGGTTAGCTGCTTCATTAGCAGATTGTTGGTAAACCCAATACTAAATCATAATGGAAGAATGTTATAGTCACTGCACTGGAATATGTATCTTGGCTGTCAGTCTTCCTGTGTAATTAATGTAATTAATACTACTTATAGTATTTTTTCAGTCCCGACTGAAAGAGGAGTGCAACTTGTATAGTTACTGTAGTTCAATAGTCTATATTTTTCCAAATATTAAAAAAATGGACACTTCTTGAGACTGAAGAACCCAACGTTTTATTTGGAAATTAAAGATTGGATTAGTTAGTATTTTATTAGTAAATGTTTACAGAATACATTTATGAGAAATGAAACAATGTTGCCATTGGTCTCATTATAAACTTTTCTATCCCTTAGTTTCTACATCTCTTACGCAGACAATATGCCACTGTGTGTAGTCCTGCAGTCTCGTACTATCCACCGTTTGGTCACTATTTTATGCTTTTTGTAGGTTACCAAGAAGCATTAGGAAGGAGTACGACCGCATGGTCAGACTACACACGGGTTGTATGTTGTCTGTTACCATGGAGACACAGGTCTGAATAGGAGCTGTAGAAACCAGATGGAAGGGAATTTTTCACTTTGATCTGTTGCAAAGTTTCTTCATTTCTCACTATAGCTGCATTGGGACAATAAAAAATTTGATTTGCATGGTGGACACAGCATTTAAGAGACGCACAGATCGAGGGATGAAGAACTGTGACTCTCCCTTGTTTGCCCTATGGTCATATTCAATGTTTGTATTTTTAAAGGGGTCTTCTCAAGTTTAGAAGTTACCCATGGGATAGAGGATGACTTCTGATCGTTTGAGAACTCCTGCGATCCCGAGAACCAAAGCTCTGAAGAGCCCTGTGTAGAAGTAAAGGTGGTTGATTATGCACACCTCGGCTCCATTCATTCCTATGAGAGTGCTGAAGACCGGCCGAGCGCTGTGCTCAGGGGTCTCCAGCCATCCTATAGAGAATAAATGGAGCGGAGTTGTGCATGATCCACCACTGCTCCATTAACACGAGGCTCTTCAGAGCTCTGGTTCCAAGGATCGCTGGACATTAGCCACTATCCCGTGGATATGGAATAACTTTAGAATACCCCTTTAAAGAGGTTCTTTGCTTTCTTGAACAAAAGTGCAATAGGGAAGAACATGGAAATACTGCAAAGCTGCTTATCTAATAGTGATGGAATGTATCGCAAGGATAGGCCATCACTTTTTGATCCGTTGGACCCCCCACTTATCTGGACAGTTGAAGGGATGCAATGCTTGTCTAGTGCTGTGCCGCCTTCATTGTTTTTTCCAGGAAAATGGGATGGGGTGCTGTAAAGGCAATAAGAAGACGCAGGGTACATACCTTATGAACGCCTAAGGTTCAGCAAGGCCGTAACAAGGCTATTTTTTTTTATCTTAACTACATAATAAAGATGAAGCTTCTAATGTTTTTACTCATGTAAGAGCACATTTACATGACTATTTGTTGCTGTGTTACATAATATATATGTGAAAAAGAGAGAAGAAAAGCTTCTACAAATCCTGAATTGGAAATGTGCCTCATATTCATGTGTCTTCTGCTTAGTCCATGGTCACACGTTCAGTATATGGTCAGTATTTTACCTCAGTATTTGTAAGCCGAAACCAGGAGAGGAACACGTCACCACTTCTGTATTTATCACCCGCTCTCGGTTTTGGCTACAAATACTGAGGTAAAAAACCGAATGTGTAAATGTGGCCTCAAAGGGGTAAAGCTTCAGCCACTTCTGCATCAGGAGGTGAGTGGGGCTGGTGACGTCTCGTCTGCATATATCTGCCGACTAGTGTGTATGAGCGGCAGGTATCGTGCATCAGTGCTAATGAACCGGCCAGGTGCTCAAAACCTGCCGCATGCGAGCCGGTAGATATCTGTGGATGTGATGTCACTGTGCCAGCTCACCTCCCATTGCAGAAGTGAACAAACTGGAGAGACATTCTGACTGCACCGCCATACTGTTATTAGAAGAGGATAGCAATAATGAGCCACACATACAGAGCCTGATACACACACGAGCCTGATACACACACTCACGAGCCTGATACACACACACACGAGCCTGATACACACACACACGAGCCTGATACACGCACACGAGCCTGATACACACACACACGAGCCTGATACACACACACACGAGGCTGATACACACACACACGAGCCTGATACACACACACACGAGCCTGATACACACACACACGAGCCTGATACACACACACACGAGCCTGATACACACACACGAGCCTGATACACACACACACGAGCCTGATACACACACACACGAGCCTGATACACACACACACGAGCCTGATACACACACACACGAGCCTGATACACACACACACGAGCCTGATACACGCACACGAGCTGATACACGCACACGAGCTGATACACACACACGAGCCTGATACATAACCACACACACACACACATACGAGCCTGATACACACACACACACACGAGCCTGATACACACCCAACACACGAGCTGATACACACACACACACACACGAGCCTGATACACACCACACACACGAGCCTGATACACACACACACACCGAGCCTGATACACACACAACACACGAGCTGATACACACACACGAGCCTGATACACACACACACACCGAGCCTGATACACACAACGAGCCTGTACACACACACACGAGCCTGATACACACACACGAGCCTGATACACACACACACGAGCCTGATACACACACACACGAGCCTGATACACACACACACGAGCCTGATACACACACACACGAGCCTGATACACACACACACGAGCCTGATACACGCACACGAGCTGATACACGCACACGAGCCTGATACACGCACACGAGCTGATACACGCACACGAGCCTGATACACACACACGAGCCTGATACATACACACACACACACACACACACATACGAGCCTGATACACACACACACACAGCCTGATACACACACACACACGAGCCTGATACACACCCACACACACGAGCCTGATACACACACACACACACACACGAGCCTGATACACACACACACGAGCCTGATACACACACACACACGAGCCTGATACACACACACACACGAGCCTGATACACACACACGAGCCTGATACCACACACACACACGAGCCTGATACACACACACACGAGCCTGATACACACACACACGAGCCTGATACACACAACGAGCCTGATACACACACACACGAGCCTGATACACACACACCACGAGCCTGATACACACACACACGAGCCTGATACACACGCACACGAGCCTGATACACACGCACACGAGCCTGATACACGCACACGAGCCTGATACACGCACACGAGCCTGATACACACACACGAGCCTGATACATACACACAACACCACACACACATACGAGCCTGATACACACACACACACACGAGCCTGATACACACCCACACACACGAGCCTGATACACACCCACACACACGAGCCTGATACACAAAACACACACACACACACGAGCCTGATACACACACACACACACGAGCCTGATACACACACACGAGCCTGATACACACACACACAACGAGCCTGATACACACACACGAGCCTGATACACACACGATTGCCATGTCCTTCCTTGCTTTTTTTAAATTAAAGCGGTTTACAAAGATTGATTTACATACGCTCTGCATGAATGTGTAATTATGAATAATTACCTATATAAATGTATATAATGGATATTTGCAATATTTATAACACCCAAACATTAATGATTTTATTGGGGCCGGAGCGACAAAATGAGTTTGGGTGCAACACGCGACACTTGACCATAGATCACACTGACGCCGCTATAACAGTCATCTTGCAACCTGCACGTTGGTGTGACCATAGCACGCAAGTCACAAAAGACCAAAATGACTTTCATGTTGCAGACTCCACAACATGCTGGTCACAACACATTCATCTTTACTTACGTTACGGTGCTATGTAGCGTCCAGTATTCTGTGATCTTTGGTCATGTTAAAGGGGCTGTCAGGGACGGATATTGAAGAGCTATTATAACAGCAGGTCATCAGTATCAGATTGGGTGGGGGGCCCAGCACCCCGCAGATCAGTTGTTGGCTCTGGCAACGATGGACGAATGTAAACCACGTATGAAGCTGAAACATCACAGCTCCATGCACTGTGTGGTGGACATTTTCAGGTGCCACGGCTCCGCTCTGGAGTTGTTGCGATTCGATTTGCACATCCCATTGGCCCTGATGGTGGTCTGTGGCTACTGGAATGGGACAGGGATTACCAGCTCTCTTAAGCTGTGTGCGCACATTGAGTTTTTGGTGAGTTTTTTACCTCAGTATTTGTAAGCCAAAACCAGGAGTGGGTGATAAATACAGAAGTGGTGACGTGTTTCTATTATACTTTTCCTCTGTTTGTTCCTCTCCTGGTTTTGGCTTACAAATACTGATGTAAAAAACTGACCAAATACTGAGCATGTGAACGTGGCCTTACTTGACAGCCTCCATGGTTATTTGATTAGCCAGGCTGGCATAACATCATCTGTGCATCACATCGTAACAAAGATGTCCACCTAAGAATAAGTCATCAATCTTAGTCCTGGACAGCTCCTTATGCAGCAAAATATAACAGAGGGAATATGTGCTTTGATATCCTCTGTGCCAATTCATCTTTAAATTTGCCAGACTCGTCATGTCAGACTAAGGCCGGCTTCCAACATTCACTGTCCCGAGTATTGACCACAAAATCCGGATCTCCTGACCGGAACTTCACACCTCATATACTCGTATCTGCCTATGAGGATGATGAGTTTGGGTCAGGAGATCTGCGGCCGGTTTGGACTCTGTGGTCAATACGCTGAATGTCGGAAGTGTGAAGCCGGCCTTAAAGGGGTAGTCCCATCTCCAAGATCCTTTCCCAATATGTATGGGTGTAATAAAAAATAATATTAGCAAATCTCTCCAGCTGGAATTGTATAGTTTTTCTGATTCGCTATGTCTCTTACCTCTTAAGGCATTGGCAGGACCTTAGGCATCCACTGTTTACAACCACTAGGAACTAGCTGTCACTTCATCAGTGGACGTAACCATGGATACCTAAGGTCCTGCAATGCCTGCACAAGAGGAAAGGGACATAGCGAATCAGAAAAGCTAAACTACATTTCTAATTGGAGGTATTTGCTAATATTTTTTATTACACTTAGTACATATTGGGATAGGATCTTGGAGATGTGAATACCCCTTTAAATATTGGATTCAACATCTGTGTCCACATAATATTTCTAGCTAATACAGGTGCGTCTCTCAAAATTAGAATTTCATCAAAAAGTTAATTTATTTCAGTTCTGCAATACAAAAGTGAAACTCACATATTATAGGGTCATTACAAACAGAGTGATCTATTTCACGTGTTTGTCTGTTAATGTTGATGATTATGGCTTACAGCCAATGAAAACCTAAAATTCATTATCTCAGTAAATTAGAAAACTTTATAACACCAGTAAATGCAGACTTGAAAGGATTGTTAAGAAAAGACCATTCAAAACTTTGGGGGAGATTCACAAGGAGTGGACTGCTTCTGGAGTCATTGCTTCAAGAACCACCACACACAGACGTATCCAGGACATGGGCTACAAGTGTCACATTCCTTGTGTCACTCCACTCATGGCCAATAGACAACGCCAGAAGCGTCTTACCTGGGCCAAGGAGGAAAAGAACTGGACTATTGCTCAGTGGACCAAGGTGTTGTTTGCAGATGAAAGTAAATTCTGCATTTCATTTGGAAATCAAGGTCCCAGAGTCTGGAGGAAGAGTGGAGAGACACATAATCCAAAGTGCTGGAGGTCTAGTGTGAAGTTTCCACAATCAGTGATGGTTTGGGGAGCCATGTCATCTGCTGGTGTAGGTCCACTGTGTTTTATCAAGACCAAAGTCAGTGCAGCCGTCTACCAGGAAATTTTAGAGCACTTCATGCTTCCCTCTGCCGGCAAGCTTTTCAGAGATGGAAATGTCACTCTCCAGCAGGACTTGGCACCTGTCCACACTGCCAAAAGTACCAATACCTGGTTTAAAAACAGTATCACTTTGCTTGATTGGCCAGCAAACTCGTCTGATCTCAACCCCATAGAGAATCTATGGGCTACTGTCAAGATGAAGATGAGACACCAGACCCAACAATGCAGACGAGCTGAAGGCTGCTATCAAAGCAACCTGGGCTTCCATAACACCTCAGCAGTGCCACAGGCTGATCGCCTCTATGCCGCACCGCACGGATACAGTAATTGATGCCAAAAGGAGCCCCGACCAAGTATTGAGTGCATTTACTGAACATACATTTCACTAGGCCAACATTTCAGATTTTAAAATCATTTTTCAAGCTGTGTTATAAAGTATTCTAATTTACTGAGATAATGACTTTTGGGTTTTCATTGGCTGTAATCCATAATCATCATTAACAGAAATAAACACGTGAAATAGATCACTCTGTTTGTAATGACTCTATATAATATAGGAGTTTCACTTTTTGTATTGAAGAACTGAAATAAATTAACTTTGATATTCTAATTTTGTGAGATGCACCTGTATAAGATTATCTTGACACAGGAACATTTTATTTAAACACATCCAATTGTGGAACTTATTTTTATTCCAAGTTCTAGTGATTAAAATGCCCTTTGTCTGGGACAAAACCGTTAAAAACGTGTAAAAATCTAATTACAAGTACTGATGCAGGGAGAAAATTAAGCTATGTTCTCCCTGCAGCTGCTCACTTTCAGTCATGTGAGCCATGTTGGAGTTGTAAACAGTCAGCGCTCACTATACTGTGAGTGCTCTCTCTGTCACCCACCCCTCCTTGACTGATATCCTGCCAGCATCTAGGTTGTAGAGCAGGATGTTAGTCAAGAAGTGGTGGGTGCGATCACTGTGTAGTGAGCACAGACTGGTCACATCTCCGCCACTGCTCCAAGGACTGGAAACAAGCAGCTGCAAAGATAAAGTAGTGGACAACCTCTTTAAGTTATATTATTACTGTTGACCTCTCCTATTCAAATCAATAAGAAGTAGATGTGCAGTACCCAGACTCGGACACTATCAGAAGATTGAGCAGCTCCGCAGTCGAGCAGTGGTGGCCGCCACCACTGATAACAGCTGATTGGCGGGGATGCCGGGTGTCGGACTCCGATCAGACCTTGATGACCATCCTAAGGATAGGTCATCAATGATAAAGTAGTGGACAACCTCTTTAATTTCCACTCTACAGCCGCAATTTAGATTTGAAGGCTACATTTGTTTAAAGGGAATCTGTCAGCATGTTTTTGGTATGTAATCAGAGAGCGCCATGACTTAAGGGCAAAGACCCTGATTCCAGTGATGTCATGTGTTACTAAGCTGTGTTTTGCTGTTTCAATACAATCTGTTTTATCAGCAGGAGATTATCACTAAGGGACTAGTTGTCTTGTACCTCCTGGTCGAATCTTGAGCCAACCACTGATTAGCAGATTTTTGTCACTTTACAACACAGAAAGCTGCAATTGGTGGTGTGAGCGGAGTTATACAGGGCTCAGCTTTCAGAGCTCTATTAGATCAGCAGAAAAGACTGTGAATCTGTCACAACTGCTGCACCCAGTAAACTAAGTGATACATCGCTGGAATCAGTGTCTCTGTCCCTACATCATGCTGCTGTCAGATTCCCTTTTAAAATATCAGTTGCCTGCAGATTAGCTCCAAAACCATAACTGCTCCAAAAATCACATCCATTCACAGGTTATCTAATATATAGACCATAGGGATTGAGAGCAATACTACTGACGCCCCGTACACAGTTTTTGCTTTGTTTTTTTTTTAGAAAAGCCGCCATGTTTTTTTTTAACTCTGGACAACCTGTGGAGATCATAGGGAAAAGATTAAATAAATAAAATATGACTATATTTCAGGTAGCGCCCCAAGCATCTGCTCTTTTCTCCAACCAGCACTGAATAGGTTAAGTAAGCGTACCATGAGGTTTGTGTCCCTGATGACGTTTTCTATGGCGACGTTGTCCTGTCGCGAGAAAGGATGGTAAATAAGGAGACAATAATATTCGCCAACGGAGCCGTATACCAAACTTCTGGGATTCTGGATTAAAAATCCCACTCCTCTCAGTAAGGAGATGATTCTGGCCAGTTTTTCTGCAGGTTGCAATGTGATAATTTTATATTTTAAGTTATTCCTGAAGACTATTTTAATCCTTTCTCCTTTTGTTTGTGAAAGCAATATGTCACGCCGATCTGTTCAATAAACCTGATTCAATCTGAAGCGTCTAGTATTTTATTCTTTATAAGGCCTCGTTCACACGGCCGTGACCCCATAGGTGATCTGACTGCGGTATTCACAGAACACGGACCCATTAGGCACCGTTCCCACAATGGAGATTTATTACCGGCGCAGCATTTCTGCACTTATAGTCTATAAATTAGTTTATTTGCATTTTTATTGCGGTATTTGCATGTTTTCTATAAAGCTGTTTTGCGTTCGATACTTTTTGATATTTGGCTTTTCCAAAAATTTTTTGGATACAGTCATGTGCTGATTCACATGCATTGTTCACCTGCGATTTTCAGCAAATAATGGGAGTTCAACAGGGAAAATCTTCACATAAAACTGAGCGTACCCGCAACAGGAATCGACATGTGGATTTAATTTTGTCGCTGGGAACTGCTGACAGCCGAACTCCTGCGGCAACAGCCAGGACCTCTGGTGAACTATCCAGATGCTTCGATGGCAACATTTCGAAGGTTGTGAAAGGGAGTCGGCTCCCTTTCTCACCCTATCGGCATCCCCATGATGAAGTCAGCCGATGGATGTCATGGCACACAGAGGGCAAACAATGACCTCCTGGCATGCCAGGTATGGTGGCCTGTGAGATGTATAGTGGGTACGGAAAGTATTCAGACCACTTTAAATTTTTCACTCTTTGTTTTCATTCAGCATTTGGTAAATTCAAAAAAGTTAATTTTTTTTCTCATTAATGTAAACTCTGCACCCCATCTTTACTGAAAAAAAGCAGAAATGTAGAAATTTTTGCAAATTTATTAAAAACGAAAAACTGAAATATCACATTGTCATAAGTATTCAGACCCTTTGCTCAGTATTGAGTAGAAGCACCTTTTGAGCTAGTACAGCCATGAGTCTTCTTGGGAATGATGAAACAAGTTTTTCACACCTGGATTTGGGGATCCTCTGCCATTCTTCCTCGCAGATTCTCTCCAGTTCCATCAGGTTGGATGGTGAACGTTGATGGACAGCCATTTTCAGGTCTCTCCAGAGATGCTCAATTTGGTTTAGGTCAGGGCTCTGGCTGGGTCAGTCAAGAATGGTCACAGAGTTGTTCTGAAGCCACTCCTTTGTTATTTTAGCTGTGTGCTTAGGGTCATTGTCTTGTTGGGAGGTGAACCTTCGGCCAAGTCAGGTTCGGAGCACTCTGGAAGAGGTTTTCATCCAGGATATCTCTGTACTTAGCCACATTCATGTTTCCTTCAATTGCAACCAGTCGTCCTGTCCCTGCAGCTGAAAAACACCCCCATAGCATGTTGCTGCCACCACCATGTTTCACTGTTGGGATTGTATTGGGCAGGTGATCATCAGACCAGAGAATCTTATTTCCTTCATGTGTTTTTTAGCAAACTCTATGCAGGCTTTCATATGTCTTGCACTGAGGAGAGGCTTCCGTCGGGCTACTCTGCCTTAAAGGCCCCACTGC
The DNA here is from genome assembly GCA_033576555.1 of Oophaga sylvatica. Lineage (NCBI taxonomy): Eukaryota > Metazoa > Chordata > Amphibia > Anura > Dendrobatidae > Oophaga > Oophaga sylvatica. The sequence continues at coordinate 160,264,866 of JARQOD010000007.1, read as the reverse complement.
TGGAGGGCTCCAGTGATAGTTGACTTTGTGGAACTTTCTCCCATCTCTCGATTGCATATGTGGAGCTCAGTCACAGTGATCTTGGGGTTCTTCTTTACCTCTCACCAAGGCTCTTCTCCCACAATTGCTCAGTTTGGCTGGACGGCCAGGTCTAGGAAGACTTCTGGTGGTCCCAAACTTCTTCCATTTAAGGATTATGGAGGCCACTGTGCTCTTAGGAACCTTGAGAACTGCCGAAATTTTTTGTAACCTTGGCCAGATCTGTGCCTTGCCATATTTCTGTCTCTGAGCTCCTTGGCCAGTTCCTTTGACCTCATGATTCTCATTTGGTCTGACATGCGCTGTGAGGTCTTATATAGACAGGTGTGTGCCTTTACAAATCAAGTCCTATCAGTTTAATTAAACACAGCTGGACTCCAATGTAGGGGTAGAACCATCTCAAGAGGATCACAAGGAAATGGGTCTGAATACTTTCTGTACCCACTGTAATATCATAGGTCTGATGTATTGCAATGCTTAGATCAGTGTTCAGACTAATAAAAGCTAAAGTCAAATACAGGGACTAAGAAAAAAAAGTTTGGATGATTTGAAAAAATATTTTAAAAAAATATATATTACACCAAGAAACACACATTTATATAAAAATTAAAAAGTACACATGTTTTGTATCGCCGCATCCAGACGACCCAACATATAAGACTATCGCACAAGTTAACTGGAGTGACCGCCATAAAAAAGCATGACAATCTTTTTTTCAAATCACAGCTGGAAAAGAAACGTGCTCAAAAAGGTGAATGTATATAAAAAGGGTATAGCTGAAAATGTTATCTTGTCCCACAAAAATGTCCCACAAAAAATCAAGCTGCCATACAGCTCCATCAGAGGGAAAATAAGAACGCTAGAATAAAGCGATGCAAAAATAATTTTTTCTATAAAATATTTTTTATTGTGTAAAAGCACCAAAACAAAACTATTATAAATGAGGTATCACTGTAATTGTACTGACCAAAAGAATAAAGCTGCCTTACCAATTTTACCACACGAGAATGGCATAAAAAAAATCCTGAATTGCTGGTTTTTGTTTATTCTGCCTCCCAAAAATCGAAATAGAAAGCGATCAAAAAATGTCGTGCCAAAAAATGGTACCAATAAAAATGTCAGCTCGTCCCACAAAAATAAGCCCTTACATAACTCTTGTCAGCAGAAATAAAGAAAAAATAATGCTCAAAGTAATGACGATGCAAAAACTTGTTTTTGGGGAAAAAAGGCGTATTTTAATGTGTGAGAGTAGCCAAACATAAAATCCTGATATAAATCTGGTATCACTGTAATCACACCGACATGGAGAATCACTTATACCACAAGAGGAACTGCGTAAAAAATAAAACCAATTCTTCACCAGCTGTTGTTTTTTTTTCATTCTGCCTCCGAAAGATCGCAGTAAGGCTCGGTTCATGTTTATCCTGCGCTCTGCACTGAGCTTACACTGGTGTTTTCGTGTAAATCTCTGAAATACGTGATTCAGATGGAACCCCTGGTGGAAGATTCCCTGTAATGACGCAGATGGAGGCACTGTGGACGCAGTGATCAAGCGGTGTCTGTCTTTTCAGGCATGCATAAAAGCGCGGTCTGCCACAGTTATGTGCACTTGTTAAAAAACATACTGCCGAAAAGAAGCCAGACTGAGTCCAGAGTAACTCTGCTGCATTAGTGAATGGATCCCTCTGGGGTTTCATCCAAATCATGTATTTTGTAGATTTAGATGGAAACCCCAGTGTAAGTGCTGAACATAGAGCGCAGGATAAATGTGATCCCAAATGCCACCAATAAAAGCTTCCACGCAACCCACAAAGAACAAATCCTCACTTGAGTCTGTCATCTGTTAACAGAAATATAGGGTATGTACACATTACTGGTAGCACAATGGCTCTGGAAAACTGACATGGCGACCAGCAAAGAAAATCAAGCAAAATCTGCGCTCCCAAATCCAAATGCCCTACAGTGTGCCAAAACTACATAGTTTATAATTTTATGTTCTTCAATGCTCAATGGTATAAAATTTTATGAAACGTGGTGTCAGTATGCTCACTTCACCCCTAGATGATTTCATTAAGACATGTAGTTTGTAAAATGGGTCACATATGGGGGATACTGCTGGTAGTTATTGGTCACTTATGGGTCATTGACATACTTGGGAGACATTCCGTAACAATTTTTGTGGTCCATTTTGTTCTATTACCCATTTTGAAAAATAAAAACTTAGGTGTAAAACAACATTTTAGTGGGCAAAATGTAACTTTCCATTTTCACCACGCAATGTAATACAATTCCATGAAATACCTCTGGGTTTAAAATGCTGTGGGGGGTTTGCTGTTCTGGAACCTTGGTTTCTCTCCAAATGCAACACAATCTATTCCAGACACTTTTGCTCTCCAAAAATCAAATAGTGAGCCTTCCCTTCTAAGCCCTGCTGTGTGCCCAAATAAGAGTTTCAACATCATTTTTAATTTTCACAGTCCAATGTTTTAAATTTCTGTGAAGCACTTGTAGGTTCAAGATGCTCCCTACACATCTAGATAAATTTCTTGAGGGGTGTAGTTTCCAAATGGGTCACTTGTAGGGGGTTTCCAGTGTCAGCAACATTTTTTGGTGAAGAATTTATTTTCCATATTCATGGCTCAATTTTATAAACTTCTGTGAAGCACCTTTTGGTTCAAGGTGCTCAATACACATCTAGATACATTACTTTAGGGGTCTAGTTTTCATAATGCAGTCACTTGTGGGGGATTTCCACTGCTTAAGCACATCAGGGGCTCTCCAAATGTGACATGCCGTCCGCTATCCCAGACAATTTTGCGCTCCAAATGTCAAATAGTAGTTTTCCACCACATATGGGGGATTGGTGTACTCAGGAGAAATTGAACAGCAAATTGTACTGTCCATTTTCTCCTGTTACTCATATGAAAATAAAAAATTTGGGGCTAAAGAAACATTTTTTGGGGGAAAAATGTATTTTTCCATATTCGCAGCTCAACATTACAAAATTCTGTGATATAGGAAAGATGTGTATCTTTGTACCGTGTTAGCCAGTAGATAGAAAAATATTTAGACTTGAGAGTCCTCAGTGGTTGATACCTTTTAATGGCTAACTGAAAAGATGGTAACAAATTGCAAGCTTTCGAGACTACTCAGGTCTCTTCATCAGGCAGTCTATGCCTGATGAAGAGACCTGAGTAGTCTCGAAAGCTTGCAATTTGTTACCATCTTTTCAGTTAGCCATTAAAAGGTATCAACCACTGAGGACTCTCAAGTCTAAATATTTTTTTAAAATTCTGTGAGGCACTTTGGGTTCAAGGTGCTCACCACACATCTAGATAAATTCCTTGAGGGGTGTAGTTTCCATAATGGGGTCACTTGTGCTGGGTTCCCACTGTTTAGGCGCATCAGGGGCTCTGCAAATGCAACATGGTGTCCGCTATCACAGACAATTTTGCACTCCAAAGGTTAAATGGTAGCGACCCCTGGCGTGCGCCCAAACAGTGGCTTTCCACCACGTATGGGATATTGAGATATTTCCTTCCACATTGTTTTATGCACCTGAAGGGTTAATAAACTTTTTGACTGTGGTTTCGAGCACCTTCAGGGTGCAGTTTTTAGAATTGTCAACTTTGACTATTTTTTCTCATATAGGCCCCTCAAAGTCACTTCAAATGTGCTGTGATCCCTAAAAAAATGGATTTTGTTGGAAAAATGGAAAATTGCTGATAAACTTCTAACCCTTGTAACTTTCTAACAAAACGATGTTTCAAAAATTATGCAGATGTAAAGTCGACATATGGGAAATGTTATTTATTAGCTATTAGTGTGGTATAGCTACTGTATCTGATATAAGGGCATAAAAAATTCAAAATTTGAAAATATCAAAAATGTATTTTTTTTTTTGTAAAATTTTCGATATTTTCATAAACGCAAATCATTTCAAATTTAAAAGGAAAATGCATTGCTGTCTCCTCCCCCAATATATCATAAAGAATGGGCGGAGGTGGCAGCAATGCATTTTCCTTTTAATAGCAATGGCCAAAATGTCGGTATTATGGGTCATTAAATCACCACTCCAGCACCACTATTTTACCCCTGGAGTACTGCTTCTAATCTAAGGTCCCTAACCCTACTCTTATACCCACCTGCCCCCATCTTCACCTTTTATCACCGCCTCTCATATCGGTCTCTGGCAGTTTGTGACCTGACGGATAACTCCAGTGTTTGCTGGGCGAGTTGGAGGTCACAACTTAATTCAAGTCTTTGAGAGCCTCGTTCTGGTGCTCATATAGTGGCATTGAGAGCTTGTGGCATAACTTCTGACTTCTAGACTGTCAGACATTGGGGTTACAAGATGGCGCTGATAAATGCTGACAAAAGGTAATGATGCTGGAGGGTGACTATAAGCGCAGGGGGGCAGAGACATTACATTGGAAGCACCACTCCAACGCTAAAAAAAACCCAAACTGCTGGAGTGGGTGTTAAGCGCTGGGATTCTCCCACTGCATGGGGTGGATCTCAGGCACTGTCTTGCTCTGCGGTCCCCCATTTTGGGTCCGGCCGCTGCAGGTCCTGCTCAGCATGGACATCAGTCCCAGTGTCTTGCATGGGTCCCTGGTGGACCTTTGTTTACTGCTGGCACTCCAGCCAAGTCTATGGTAACCAGTGTTATACAGGTGCAGCCTCATTAGTCTAGTGTCTAAAACACTCTCAGTGGCGCACGCAGGGGCATTAGCATTACTTATAGTGTGTGGAGGGTTACTCTACCTTTCTGTCTACATGTGTACGTATTTCTGTCTGTACTAAGACTGCACACTTTGGCAGGCAAGCACTACTCGTATGCGGTTTCGTTCCTTTGTCCCAGCGTCTCAGTTCCTGGTCGCCTACATGTGTAGGGTGTCGGTTAGGCACTAATTCCGTGGTGTCAGGATTGGGTAACTACTGCTTGCCTTTGAAACTGCTTCGTTCATGTGTGGAGTTAGCACAGTCCAGTTACAGTGCGAGCACTACTTTTATGCGGTTTCATTCCTTTGGCTCAGCGCTTGGGTACATCGTCTGCTACATGCGAAGAGTGTCGGTTAGGCACTAATTCCGTAGCGTATAGGACTAGGGTAACTACCGCTCAGCTTTCTCTCAGTTTGCATGTGTGTGCGTGTTGGTTCACCTTAGCTTGGAGCCAGTTAGGGTTTTTGCTTGCCGCTTGGCTTCCAGCATCTGTATCCGGTCGTGTGTGCGGTTAGCACAGCTGAGTTACAGAGCACGTCCAACCACAGGGCGTTTTTGCTCCCCTGTGAGTTCTACAGGGTTATGTTGTAGCAAACTAGCGTCAGCTTAGTATTTTTCTTTTGACTCTGCGTCTGTTTCGGCCATGTGTGAGATTGGCATGGGTCAGTTACAGAGCAAGCTCAACCCTTAGCTCCTTCTCTCTGTGAAGTTAACAGAGTTGTGTGCTGTGTGTTCTGTTCACACTGCGTGGAGTAACGCAGTCATGTTTAGGTGTATGCTAGCCATGTGTCCCACCATTACTCTATAGCAGCAGTTTTACATCTCTGCACGGTGGACCCCGTGTTGCGATTGCACTGTATTACACATCCTTATTTAGTGCAATCTGCCAACCCTAAAACAGTGGGGCTTTAAATATCTTCCTAACCTGCTGTATTGGTGTGCTGTTATATCTATCTAGATAGATAGATAGATATCTATGGATAGATATCTATCTATAGATATATATATATGATCCAAAAAATGAAGGCAGCACTCCAAGATGTAAGAAATAGGTGGTTTATTAGCCCATATGCGACGTTTCGGTCCTAGATGTGGACCTTTTTCTTTACACAAGAAAGGTGAAGGCTACAAGAAGATCAACAAAGCTTAACTTATCAGAATGCTAAACAAAAGTGATACAAAATTGTAACAAAGATGTAACTTCTACCATCTAACAGAGACTTCCAGGCCGACCATGGACAAGAACACCTAAAAAGGAGCGACTTCTGATTTGAAGGGTTCAAGAGGATCGACATGCAAGTTCACTGCAGTTAGCTAAAGAAGTAGAAAGCAAAACCTGGGTGAGCGTTTCCAGTGACACAATACGGCATACGCTGCAGAGAAATGGCATGTATGGGTGCCGTCCACGAAGGATGATGCTCCTGAAGCCCATGCACAAAGAAGTCCGCTTACATTTTGTCAGGGCCCATTGTTATGATTTGGTAGCTGAGGAGAGCAGGCAAAAAGGAAATACACCAGAGCAGTTGGAAACTATGAGATTGCAGTACCCTGACTAACCACCACAACTAGAGGCAGCCGTGGAGCGTTCCTACGTTGGTCCTAGACGCCTCGTCACAGCCTGAGAAACTAACTACACCTAAAGATAGAAAGAGGAAAGCTATCTGCCCCGGAGCAGATCCCCAAAGAACATAGAAAGCCCCCAAACATGTAATGGCGGTTAGACAAGAAGAAATACTGACACAGACAGAAAATAGTATGAGCAAACGTTGGGGCCCAAACTTACTAAATAGAAAAGGAAAGGAAGGGCACTTACTGCAATCCGAAAAAACCCTGAAAAGCACCAACTCTACTCATTTCAAAAACACCTGAGATCACACGACCTCTACCACCTAAATTAGTTCTCTGGTGTAACCAAAAACAAAACAGCAGCCACTGAAAAAACTAGAAAAAGCAAATGTACAAACATCAGTGGCTGAACTGAACTGAGAGGGAAAAAGCCCCCAGAGGGGACCCTGAAGGCCCCCACAGAAGTGCAGGACAAAATGCAAAAATCAAGCACAAAAACAAAAAGAAGAAAATGTCTTATCTGTTAGCAGGAGATTCAGACACGACACAGCAGGCTTCCAAGGAAACTGGAATCAAGGATTGAGACCAGAACAATTGATCACCGGCAACCCTGATGGGAAGGCGACTCCCTTATATAAGACCAGTCAGTAACACCTGATTCCCAATCCTCACAATCTTCACTGGACAGTCCAGTACCGTTTGTAACCACCAGAGGGAGCTTCTGCTCAGAACTAATTTCCAGCCTATTCACAACAGTACCCCCCCTTGAGGAGGGTCACCGAATCCTCATTTGAGCAACCAGGTCGGTCAGGATGAGTTCTATGATACGCACGGATGAGTCTCCTAGCATGGATGTCCGAAGCAAACACCCAAGAATTGTCCCCCTGACCATAACCTCTCCATTTAACCAAATACTGGAGTTTCTGTCTAGAAAAACGAGAATTCAATATTTTCTCAACCACATACTCCAGATTGCCCTCAACCAAAACAGGGTCAGGAGGCACAGTAGTAGGAACCACTGGCTCAACAAACCTCTTCAACAAGGACTTGTGGAACACGTTATGGATCTTAAATGTCCCTGGAAGAAGCAAACGAAAAGAAACAGGATTAAGAATCTCCATGATCTTATAAGGTCCAATGAACCTAGGCTTAAATTTAGGAGATGCCACTCTCATAGGAATATTTCTTGAGGACAACCAGACCAAGTCCCCCACTTTAAACCGAGGACCATCAGTCCTATGCCGGTTAGCAAACCGCTGGGCCCTCTCCTGAGAGAGGGACAACCTCTCCACTACCTGGTCCCAAATCTGTTGCACACGCTCCACAACAGAGTCAACACCTGGACAGACAGAAGCCTCCATCTGTCCTGAAGAAAATCGAGGATGAAACCCAGAATTACAGAAAAATGGAGACATCAAAGTGGCAGAGCTAGCCCTATTATTAAGAGCAAACTCAGCCAAAGGCAAAAAAGAGACCCAGTCATCGTGATCAGCAGACACAAAGCATCTTAGATAAGTCTCCAATGTCTGGTTTGTTCTCTCAGTTTGACCATTGGTCTGAGGATGAAACGCAGAGGAGAAAGACAATTGAACACCAATTTTAGAACAAAAGGTCCTCCAAAATCTGGAAACAAACTGGACTCCTCTGTCAGACACAATGTTCTCAGGAATGCCGTGTAAACGAACCACGTGCTGAAGGAACAAAGGCACCAATTCAGAGGAGGAAGGCAACTTAGGTAATGGCACAAGATGTATCATCTTGGAAAACCTATCGCAAATCACCCAGATGACGGTCATTCTCTGAGAAACAGGGAGGTCGGAAATGAAATCCATAGAGATATGGGTCCATGGTCTCTTGGGCACAGGTAATGGCATCAACAAACCACTAGAACGAGAGCAAGGCTTGGAGCGAGAGCAAGTCCCGCAGGACTGCACAAACTCCCTGACATCACGAGACAAGGTAGACCACCAAAAGGACCGACTAACCAAGTCTCTGGTACCAAAAATTCCGGGATGACCGGCCAACGTGGAACAATGAATCTCAGACATTACACTCTTTTTCCACTGGTCCGGGACAAACAATTTCCCAACAGGGCAGCGCTCGGGCTTATCCTCCTGACACCCCTCCAGAGCCAGTCTCAAATTGGGCGAGATGGTGGAAAGAACTACACCCTCTTTCAAAATAACAGAAGGATCAGATAACTCAGGAGAGTCCGCCAGGAAACTCCTCGAGAGGGCATCCGCCATAACATTTTTAGTGCCAGGAAGAAATGAAACCACAAAATTAAAACGTGTGAAAAACAAGGCCCACCTGGCCTGTCTAGGATTAAGTCGCTTGGCAGATTCCAGATAAACTAGATTCTTATGGTCCGTAAGGACCACCACCTGATGTTTGGCTCCCTCCAGCCAATGTCTCCACTCTTCAAAAGCCCACTTCATGGCTAATAACTCCTGATTACCCACGTCATAATTACGTTCAGTGGGAGAAAATTTTCGAGAGAAAAAGGAACAAGGGTTACTTTTAGAGGTCTCTGGATCTCTTTGGGACAAAACGGCACCTGCCCCAATTTCAGAGGCATCAACCTCCACCTGAAATGGTAGAGAAACATCAGGCTGCCGTAGAACAGGAGCAGAAGTGAATCTCTGCTTAAGTTCCTGAAATGCAGAGACTGCCTCAGGAGGCCAATTCACCACATCAGAACCCTTCTTGGTCAAATCAGTTAATGGTTTAACAATAACAGAGAAATTACCAATAAATTTACGATAAAAATTGGCAAAACCCAAGAATCTTTGAAGAGCCTTTAATGAAGTAGGTTGGACCCAATCACAGATGGCCTGAACTTTGACCGGGTCCATTTCAATAACAGATGGGGACAAAATGAATCCCAGAAATGAGATCCTCTGAACGCCAAAAAGACACTTTGATCCCTTCACATACAGAGCATTCTCTCTCAAAATCTGGAACACAGTCCGAACATGTTTTACATGAGAGTCCCAGTCATTGGAAAAAATCAAGATATCATCCAAATAAACAATCAGAAATTTATCCACAAAATCCCTGAAAATGTCATTCATGAAGGACTGGAAGACAGAAGGAGCATTAGTGAGCCCAAAGGGCATCACAAGGTACTCAAAATGCCCTTCAGGGGTATTAAATGCCGTCTTCCATTCATCCCCGTGCTTAATGCGAATAAGGTTATATGCCCCCCTGAGGTCAAGCTTGGTAAACCAAGTAGCGTTTTTCACCCTGGAAAACAGATCAGAGATCAAGGGTAAAGGATATTGATATTTCACAGTAATATTGTTCAAGAGACGATAATCAATACACGGCCTTAATGAACCATCCTTTTTGGCCACAAAGAAAAAACCGGCACCTAAGGGTGAAGAGGATGGTCTGATATGACCCTTCTCCAATGACTCCTTGATATAAGACCGCATAGCGTCATGTTCAGGTACAGACAAGTTAAAAAGGCGACCTTTAGGGAATTTACTACCAGGCACTAATTCAATAGCGCAGTCATAGCTCCTATGGGGAGGTAAGGATGCAGATTTACTTTCGCTAAACACATCAGAAAAATCAATCAAAAAGTCAGGAACATCCTGAGCCTGGGGGAGGCAGAAAAAACAGGAGTGTTGGTATTAACACATTGGCAGCCCCAACTGGTAACAGACACAGATTTCCAATCCAAAACAGGATTATGAGACTGTAACCAAGGGAAACCCAGTACGATAATGTCATGCAGATTATACAGAACCAAAAATTTGCAACTCTCCTGATGATCAGGTTCTACCCTCATTATCACCTGAGTAGAGAACTGAGGTTTATTCTCAGCCAAAGGGGTAGAATCGATCCCCAGTAGGGGAATAGACTTCCATAGGGGTATCAAGGGAAACCCACAACGTTTAGCAAAATCAAAATCCATCAGGTTAATAGCTGCTCCAGAATCAACAAAAGCCTGAGCAGAAAATGAGGACAGAGAGCATATCAGGGTAACAGTTAATAAAAACTTAGTCTGAACACTACCCAAGACAACTGAGCGTGCAAAACGTCTTCCCCGCTTAGGGCAGACTGAAATAGCATGAGAGGCATCACCACAGTAGAAACATAACCCATTGCGCTTTCGAAATTCATGACGCTGTGCCCCAGAAACCACTCTATCACACTGCATGGATTCAGAAGCAGGTTCACAAGGCAACATTATTCCATGCATACTTTTCCGCTCACGCAAACATCTGTCAATTTGAATCGCTAATGACATAGAATCATTGAGACCAGAGGGAACAGGGAATCCCACCATAACATCCTTTACATTATCTGACAGTCCCTTCCGAAAAAGAGCTGCCAAAGCGTCGTCATTCCATTTGGTCAGGACTGCCCACCTACGGAATCTCTGACAGTATAACTCAGCGTCCTCAAGCCCCTGACTTAATGCCAACAAAGTTTTTTCAGCTTGATCAGTGACATTAGGCTCATCGTACAATAACCCCAAAGCCTGAAAAAACGCATCAACATCACTCAAAACAGGATCCCCAGGTGTCAGGGAAAAAGCCCAATCCTGAGGGTCGCCGCGCAGGAGAGAGATGACAATTTGAACCTGCTGCGCTGCGTTCCCTGAGGACTTAGATTTTAAGGCAAAAAACAATTTACAGTTATTTTTGAAATTCAGAAATTTAGCTCGATCCCCTAAAAACAAATCTGGCATGGGAATCCTAGGTTCCACAACAGGCAACCTAGCAAGATAGGTAGCAATACTCCGAACTTCAGTGGCAAGCTGATCCACACGACCAGACAACTGTGCAAACTCCATTGAGAGAGAAAAAAATCCTCCTCAGCACCCAGAGATACAGAGGGAAAAAAAAAATGCAACAAACAGAAAAAAAAAAAAAAAAAATCTCTGACAACTTGACACTTTTTTCTTCTTTCCACAATATTTTTCCCTTCTGTGAGTACCATATAATTTTCAGTTTAGGCCGGTGATACTGTTATGATTTGGTAGCTGAGGAGAGCAGGCAAAAAGGAAATACACCAGAGCAGTTGGAAACTATGAGATTGCAGTACCCTGACTAACCACCACAACTAGAGGCAGCCGTGGAGCGTTCCTACGTTGGTCCTAGACGCCTCGTCACAGCCTGAGAAACTAACTACACCTAAGGATAGAAAGAGGAAAGCTATCTGCCCCGGAGCAGATCCCCAAAGAACATAGAAAGCCCCCAAACATGTAATGGCGGTTAGACAAGAAGAAATACTGACACAGACAGAAAATAGTATGAGCAAACGTTGGGGCCCAAACTTACTAAATAGAAAAGGAAAGGAAGGGCACTTACTGCAATCCCAAAAAACCCTGAAAAGCACCAACTCTACTAATTTCAAAAACACCTGAGATCACACGACCTCTACCACCTAAATTAGTTCTCTGGTGTAACCAAAAACAAAACAGCAGCCACTGAAAAAACTGGAAAAAGCAAATGTACAAACATCAGTGGCTGAACTGAACTGAGAGGGCAAAAGCCCCCAGAGGGGACCCTGAAGGCCCCCACAGAAGTGCAGGACAAAATGCAAAAATCAAGCACAAAAACAAAAAGAAGAAAATGTCTTATCTGTTAGCAGGAGATTCAGACACGACACAGCAGGCTACCAAGGAAACAGGAATCAAGGATTGAGACCAGAACAATTTATCACCGGCAACCCTGATGGGAAGGCGACTCCCTTATATAAGACCAGTCAGTAACACCTGATTCCCAATCCTCACAATCTTCACTGGACAGTCCAGTACCGTTTGTAACCACCAGAGGGAGCTTCTGCTCAGAACTCATTTCCAGCCTATTCACAACAGCCCATGCTGAAAATAATGAAGACTACTGGGACTCTACTCTGGAGTAATGTGACCAAGATAAATGTTTCTGGAACTGATAGCTTCAAAACTGTATAGAGGTGAAGTGCTAAAAAAATGCATGGTGCCTACAGCGAAACATGGTGGAGGCAGTGCCCTTGTGTGGAGTTACATGAGTGATGCTCGTGTCGGTGAGACACATTTCATTGATGGTATCATGAATTCACAGATTTACGGTTCTATATTGAAATAGAATATGCTGCCATCACTCCATGCCTTTGGTAGACGCGCACTTTCCCAAAATAACAATGGTCCAAAACACGTGTAAGGCCACTGCTGCAGTCCTGAAGAACAGGGTGAAGATGATTCAGTGGCCAAGTATGTCTACTGATCTGAATCCAACTGAACACCTATGGGAAATTCTGAAGAGAAAAGTTGAGCGTCACTCTACATCCGGCATCCAGACTCTAAAGGAGGTCGTTCTTGAAGAATGGAAAAAGATAAATGTTGCAATATTTCACCAAGTTCATTCAACACCTAGAAGACTTGATGTGCTTCCTAAAAATCATGGAGGCCATACAAAATACCAGAGGTAGCAGTTTTTGATGTGGGGTGTATTTATTTGCATTAACTAATTTGAGTAACACTAAAGATTTTGTAATGAAAGTTATATTAAATTACTTTCATGTTATGGGATAAAAAATGTTCTATGAAAGTCAATCTTGGCAAAGTTTTGGAAATTGTTCTTCTATTCAGTAAGCTATAAATGTTATTTTTCAAAGGGGATTAGAAGTGATATGAGTTACCATTTCTACACTGTGTACTGAATTATTAGGAAAGTTGTATTTGAGAGGATTCTTTTTTATTATTGAACAACAACTATGTTCCCAATCAAACCAAAAGACTCATAAATATCGTTTCGTTTCTCTTCAGGGCTTCTTTAGGGGCCAAACGCGCATAGGGGTCCTCCTGCTCATATTCTGTAAGTTTTTGGTGTCCTAATCTGTCATGCACTTTCCTTGATTTATTTATATGCCTGATCATATGTGTTGATACCACTCCATATGGTGGATGCATAAACTGCCTGCTGTATATTCACTTTAATTTGAATTAGCCACTTATATTTACCTTCATATAATGTTTTCATTATATATCCCTCTTTGAATCTAATAGGATAAGTTGCATTATGCACTTTATTTCCTGATATACAACAATCTATTGGGATTAATTACTCTTTATGGTGTATCTGTATGCCTGATCTTATGTATCAATGTTGTCCATTGGATAAGTAAAAAAAAAGTTTTTGGATTTGTCAATTACATGTCCAATTTTGGACCAAACTGCACCAGGCACTTTACTTGTTGATACACATTGTTCATATGTGGGATTATTCATATTTGACGGTCATACAAATCATATTCTGGTGATATTTGACCTTATGGTTGATTATAATGCACTATGCACTTTATTTTTTTGAAGAACAATAGGTCTATGGGATAATTGTATTTTATTTATATCCCTGATAGATATCATTGGTAGTATATATATCTTTCTATGATTCAGGATTGACTTTGATCATACTGATGTGCATTGATATGTAAAAATTCTTATTAAATATGTGACACCTTTTCTTACTGTATGTGATATCTAGGCGTAGCCTTGTCCTTTGCATTATGTATTATATTATGTATTGATTTTTTGATTGACCTTTTATTAATTTTTTGTAACAATAAAAACCTAATTTTTATATATTGCTCTTAGTCCATATTTTCTTGGGTATTTGTTCAATTTAATGGATGAGTATATTATTATTTAGCCTTTTTGTTTGGGATCTATACAGCTTGGAGTAGGACAACATGTATAAAAGGATGATGTGATCAAAATACACATTTGCCTAATAATTCTGCACACAGTGTATTTAAAAGTCAGGCTGGTTTATTGCAGTCCTCATAAACCGCATCACAGAAAATTAAAATACAGCCTTTATATATATATATACAGGGGTTGGACAAAATAATGGAAACACCTCGAAACATCAACAAAAGTTAGTTTAATATGGTGTAGGTCCACCTTTTGCGGCGATTACAGCCTCAATTCTCCGAGATATTGATTCATACAAGGTGTGAATTGTTTCCAAAGGAATTTTAGCCCATTCTTCAGTGAAAACACCCTCCAGTTCTTTGAGCGACGATGTCGGCAGAAATCGACGTCTAACTTGAATCTCTAAAATCGACCATAAATGCTCAATAATGTTGAGGTCTGGGGATGTGGGGGCCAGATGAGATGCTCAACTTCATTACAATGTTCCTCGTGCCATGCTTTAATGATTCTAGCTGTATGAATTGGTGCATAATCATCCTGAAAGATGGCGTTCCCCTCCGGGAACAGTGCTTGAACCATAGGATGCACTTGGTCCCCCAAAATGCCTAAATAATCGCGGCTGTTAATTCTTCCATGAAGGGATATCATTGGCCCGGCGGATCTCCACGAATTAGCACCCGAGATCATCACCGAACCTCCTACATGTTTTACGGTTGGGAGAAGGCAGTCTGGATGGAATGCTTCTTTCGGCTGTCTCCAAACGTACACGCGGCCGGAGGTCGGAAATAGGGTAAACGATGATTCGTCTGAGAATATCACATGTTTCCACGGCTCGAGGGACCAATTCTGGAGGTTTCTTCACCACTCTAAACGCTTGGAAACATTTGTCATTGAGAGCAGCGGTTTTCGAATTGCAGCTCTTCCGTGGAATCCAGATTTGTTCAGCTCCCGTCGAACAGTTTTTGTGGAAACTGGGTTCTGTAGGTGTTCATTGAGCTCAGCAGTGATTTTCGGAGCCGTGGTCTTGCGATCCTCTCTCACAATTCGCTTTAGAGTCCGACGGTCTCAGTCAACTTTGACTTTCGGCCGGACCTGTGCTTTGCTGAGGATGTTTTTCCTTCTCTTTCAAACGCAGTCATTACTTTGGAGACAGGACCTCTTGACACACCAAGCATTCAGGCACTTTCGGTTACACTAGCGCCTGCCATACCAGCACCAACAATTTGGCCTCTTTGAAAATCCGAGAGGTCTGCCATTAGTATCAGGTTCTCATCAATGTTCTTACATTTATGCAAAACAAACAGTTAATTTACATACACATATCACAAATAATCAACTACAAAACATTACCATATGTCACGGTTTGCATGTTTATAACATGTTCAAAGATTATGATGCCAAAACGTTAGGTGTTTCTATTATTTTGTTCAACCCCTGTATATATATATATATATATATATATATATATACTGTGTGCAGAATTATTAGGCAAGTTGTATTTGAGAGGATTCTTTTTATTATTGATCAACAACTGTTCTCAATCAACCCAAAAGACTCATAAATATCAAGGCTTAATATTTTTGGAGGTTGGAGTGTTTTTTTTTTTTTTAGATTTGGCTATCTTAGGAGGATATCTGTTTGTGCAGGTAACTATTATTGTGCAGAAATATTAGGAAACTTAATAAAAACCAAATATATATCCATCTCACTTGTTTATTTTCACCAGGTAAACCAATCGAACAACACAATCTTTAGAAATAAACTTTTCTGACATTAAAAAAAAAAAAATCAGTGTCCAACATAGCCACCTTTCTTTACGATGACACTCAAAAGCCTCCATCCATAGATTCTGTCAGTTGCTTGATCTGTTTACGATCAACATTGCGTGCAGCAGCCACCACAGCCTCCAGACACTGCTCCGAGAGGTATAATGTTTTCCCTCCCTGTAGATCTCACATTTTATGAGGGACCACAGGTTCTCTATGGGGTTCAGAACAGGTGAACGTGGGGCCATGTCATTTTTTCTTCTTTTAGACCTTTACTGGCTAGCCACGCTGTGGAGTATTTGGATGCATGTGATGGAGCATTGTCCTGCATGAAAACCATGTTTTTCTTGAACGATACCGACTTCTTCCTGTACCACTGCTTGAAGAAGGTGTCTTCCAGAAACTGGCAGTAGGTCTGGGAGTTGAGCTTCACTCCATCCTCAACCCGAAAAGGTCCCACAAGTTCATCTTTGATGATCCCAACCCATACCAGTACCCCACCTCCACCTTGCTGGCGTCTGAGTCGGAGTGTAGCTCTCTGCCCTTTACTGATCCAGCCTCGGGCCCATCCATCTGGCCCATCAAGAGTCACTCTCATTTCATCAGTCCATAAAACCTTAGAAAAATTAGTCTTAAGATATTTCTTGGCCCAGTCTTGACGTTTTATGTTTCTTGTTCAAAGGTGGTCATTTTTCAGTCTTCCTTACCTTGGCCATGTCCCTGAGCAGGGCCGGCTCCAGGTTTTTGTGGGCCCTGGGCGAAAGAGTCTCAGTGGGCCCCTTTAACACAGACCACGATTCATGATGCACAGATACTGCAGAGAAATATGGGTATAGTACAATGCCAAACACTTCACTTCTTCCATTACATGAGTGATATCTATTGTAAATTGTACAATAGCTCAAAAACCGCCAAATCCTCACAGTGCACAGTACAGACTAGACAGTAGTCCTCCATACAATATTATGGACACCACATAGTCCTCCATACAGTATTATGGGCCAAATATAATGCTCCATAAAGAATATTGGACCCCAAATAATGATCCATACAGGATACTGGTACCCATATAATGCTCCATACAAAATATGGAGCTCTCTTCTGCACTGTGCTGCGTTCTGCGCTGTTACAGCTTAGGAAAGGGCGCTGTGGAAAGACTCCCCATCATCATCATCACTGCCTCCCCATCATCATCATCATTGCCTCCCCATCATCATCATCATTGCCTCCGGCTCCTCGCCACCATCACTGCCTCCCCCCACCACCATCACACATACAGCACCACACACAGACAGCACCGCAGCACTCTCTCACATACACACACAAAGCACCGCACTACATACACACACACTGATACACACAGACACATACACCTCACATCTCACCTGTCCGGCGTCCGTGCTCTCTCTGCCACAGCCAGCCGCTGAATGATGACGTCATTCAGCGGCGCTGCTGTGAGAGGAAGCGCCCCCTGGAGCCCGGAGCTGCGGAGAGGTAAGTATTGCGCCGGCTGCTGCCGGGGCCCTGGGCAAGCGGGGGGGCCCAGTGGCGGCGCTGGTACCACTCTCATTCGCTAATGGGTGCCGGGGTGCCCGACGGCGAGTGGCCTCCCTGCCTGCTCAGGGCCCTGGCACTTGCCCGGGTATGCCGGGTGCTGACGCCGGCCCTGTCCCTGAGTATGGCACACCTTGTGCTTTTTGATACTCCAGTAACGTTGCAGCTCTGAAATATGGTAAAACTGGTGGCAAATGGTATCTTGGCAGCTTCACGCTTGATTTTCCTCAATTCATTGGCAGTTATTTAGCGCCTTTTTTTATCAACACGCTTCTTGCGACCCTGTTGGCTATTTGCCATGAAACACTTGATTGTTCGGTGACCACGCTTCAAAATTTTTGCAATTCCAAGACTGCTGCATCCCTCTGCAAGACATCTCACAATTTTTGACTTTTCAGAGTCCGTCAAATCTCTATTCTGACCCATTTTGCCAAAGGAAAGGAAGTTGCCTAATAATTAAGCACACCTTATATAGAGTGTTGATGTCATTAGACAACACCCCTTCTCATTACAGAGATGCAAATCACCTGATTTACATAATTGCCAGTTGGCTTTCAAGCCTATACAGCTTGGAGTAGGACAACATGTATAAAAAGGATGATGTGATCAAAATACTCATTTGCCTAATAATTCTGCACACAGTGTATATAAACGGTTCGTGTGATAACTCAAATCACTTATAATTCCCTTTGGAAAATAACATTTTAATTTATAGCTTACTGAACTGAAGAACAATTTCCAAAACTTTGCCAAGATTGACTTTCATAGAACATTTTTTATCCCATAGCATGAAAGTAATTTAATATAACTTTCACTACAAATCTTTAGTGTTACTCAAATTAGTTGATGCAAAATAAATACACCCCACATCAAAAGCTGCTACCTCTGGTATTTTGTATGGCCTCCATGATTTTTAGGAAGCACATCAAGTCTTCTAGGTGTAGAATGAACTTGGTGAAATATTGCAACATTTATCTTTTTCCATTCTTCAAGAACGACCTCCTTTAGAGTCTGGATGCCGGATGTAGAGTGACGCTTAACTTGTCTCTTCAGAATTTCCCATAGGTGTTCAGTTGGATTCAGATCAGTAGACATACTTGGCCACTGAATCATCTTCACCCTGTTCTTCAGGACTGTAGCAGTGACCTTACACGTGTTTTGGATCATTGTCGTTTTGGGAAAGTGCGCGTCTACCAAAGGCATGGAGTGATGGCAGCATCTTCTATTTCAATATAGAACAGTAAATGTGAATTCATGATACCATCAATGAAATGTGTCTCACCGACACGAGCATCACTCATGTAACTCCACACAAGGGCACTGCCTCCACCATGTTTCACTGTAGGCACCATGCATTTTTCTTAGCACTCTTCACCTCTATACAGTTTTGAAGCTATCAGTTCCAGAAACATTTATCTTGGTCACATTACTCCAGAGTAGAGTCCCAGTAGTCTTCATTATTTTCAGCATGGGCCCTGACAAAATGTAAGCGGACTTCTTTGTGCATGGGCTTCAGGAGCATCATCCTTCGTGGACGGCACCCATACATGCCATTTCTCTGCAGCATATGACGTATTGTGTCACTGGAAACGCTCACCCAGGTTTTGCTTTCTACTTCTTTAGCTAACTGCAGTGAACTTGCATATCGATCCTCTTGAACCCTTCAAATCAGAAGTCGCTCCTTTTTAGGTGTTCTTGTCCATGGTCGGCCTGGAAGTCTCTGTTAGATGGTAGAAGTTACATCTTTGTTACAATTTTGTATCACTTTTGCTTAGTATTCTGATAAGTTAAGCTTTGTTGATCTTCTTGTAACCTTCACCTTTCTTGTGTAAAGAAATTTTCTTTTTCAGATCTTGTAGAAATTTCTCTTCCATTTGGAGTAATGACTTCCGTCTCGCTCCTGAAAACACTCGAGTGATCTGACAGGTCACAAACTGGAGAAGACGACCGGAGCAGCGCTGATAACAGATGAAGACAGCAGCAGGGAACTTACATTTGTTGCACCACTCCAGCAATGTAATAAAAAATGCTGGAGTGGTGCTTTATGCAACGCTTTATCTGCTGGACATCTGTGTAATTAATAATTAGACTTACTGTGGTTGAATTCTTATTAATTGGAGTTGATTAGGCTTTAGCTTTGCTCTAAGACTTTTATTGGGGTGTACTCACTTTTGCAACATGGTCTTGACTTAATGTTAATAAAATCATAAAAAAAAAATAGTTAAAAAAATGACTTAAAAAATGACTCTCTTTGGGTGTGCAAAATAACAAACCTTATTTGCAATCAATGGCCCACATTTGTGGGTGTATTTCGTAATATAGTATTCCATAGAAAATAATTCTGAAAAGAAACAAAAGGTTTTCTGACAAATCTGTTCGGGTGTACTCATTTATGCTGAGTACTATGTATACCCACACACCTCAACACTGACATTGCAACACCAAGAAGGAAAAATTGTGTAATTATGGAGATCACATGAGGGATAGATATTTTAATGATATGCAAATGATAAAATAATGGAAACAAAATGTTTAAAACATTCAGTATCGAGTATGAGCACCACGTGCATAAACCAACACTGTGACAGCCTCGGCTGCTATCAGTGATGTTATTAATGGTTGTCTGAGGAATATTCTGACATCCTGAAGGCATTAGGGCAAGTCATCAAGATCCGCTGCTGGCAGCTTCTTTTATAATTCCCGACCAATGACATCCCGATGTGCTTGATGGCAAGTCTGGAGACGCTGCAGGCCATGTAGCACATGTGTAGGCCATGCTGGCTGCTCACAGTATCACAAGCAACATGAGGCCTAGTGTCATCGTGGTGAAAACGGCTTCTGGGCCTTCCTGTGCCAAATAAAGAAAAAAAAAACTTGTCTGATTTATACGTACGTGAACGAACCCTATGGCCAGCCATGGGCAGAAAGGCTGATAATGGAACGTAATGCATGCTCACCCTCGAAATCGGTCCTCTGCCTGCTATTCCATGCCAAAACCTTTATACTAAATCGATAGGTTGGAAACAGCTAAAAGTATTTGTACCATTGGAACAGACTACAGAAAATATTCAGAAATACATTTTAGGGAAGAAGCTTTTGGCCTCAGTTATAATTCACTCGCTTTATATGATATATGAATAATAATGTAACTAATCACCCGATAAGTACAGTTGGTAAACGATGTGTTTTGATCAGATTGTGTTCTTCTGTCTTGTCACACCTCCATTTTCTGCTACCAAACGGTACTATATTAAAGGAGTGTCTGTGGATTTTTGTTTCTCCGAATGGTCACTCTCTGACACCAGAAATCAACATTGATATCTTCAGACAATAGGTTGTAGAGTTTTGCATAAATATAATTTACAAATTGTGTGACAGAGAGCAATAAATATTCTGTGTCTATAACTAGGCTGTGAGTGTGTGGCTCTGGAGACAGTTTCTATGGATGTCTGTATAGAGCCAATACTCACACTAAGTGATTTTATCCAATAGCTTAACTCGACTGCAGAGGCACGTATGAAGATTCCAGAAGAAGTTTTATTCTCAGGCTGAATCCTTGCATTATGCATAATAGCAGTAGCTGCAGCAGCTAAAAAGACAATTCTGACCCATGATTCCCAAGTCATGGGACAAACAATAAGTGTCCTCAGCGCAGGGATGTAGCTATAGGAAATGCAGGGGTAGCAAATTTTCCTCTACCACCAAAAATAGTAAGGTGCTCTGTTACTGTACAGTTCTGCTCATCTTTATTGGCATCCATGAAGTTTAATTAGGCTACTTTCACACATCAGTTTTTTTGAATCAGGCATATCCGTCCTATGCCTGATAGGACGGATCCGGCGCTGATTTAAAAAAAACTGATGCAACTGATTAGGTTTTTTTGCCTGATCCGTCCTGACCTTTTCAACCCGGAAAAAGAAAATTTTCCATGTTGAAAATGCAGGTACGAACTGAGAGAGAGAGAGAGAGAGGAGAGGGAGAGGAGGGGGAGGGGAGAGACAGAGAGAGAGAGAGAGAGGGAGAGGGAGAGGGAGGGGAGGGGAGAGGGAGAGAGAGAGAGACCTTGGACTCCGGATCACTTTTCTGACGGATTTGTCAAAAATCTGGTCTGGCTCCATAGGTTTACATTGTTTCCGGCCGCCTAAAGTGTCAGGCGCCTCCGGAAAAAAAAAAAAAACGTTGTAGCAAGCGTCTTGTCCGGCCGCCGGAATGTACTATTCAGACGGATCCGGCCAAAAACGGATGCAACGCAGTGACATCAGGCGCGATCCGGCGCTAATGTAAGTCAATGCTAAAAAACCCCATCCGGTACCGGATCCGTTTTTTGAAAACACGCCGGATCGCGCCTGATGTGTGAAAGCAGCCTTACTTAGTGTGGAAGATCTCCTGAAAAAAATTAATCAAGTGAAACAGTTTTTTGTATAGAGCACTCATGGTAAATACAAAAGAGCAAATGATAAACAATAATTCAAAACAAAAAAACAACAGGAGGGAAAAATAGAAAACCTAAAGCTTGCTGTGACAATGGTATTGGCACCCTTTATATTAAATTAGTAAGGAAACACATTTTGACTCATCTGTGGTAAATCACAAATGAGAATCACCTGTGATTAATTATTGGTGCCCATGTGACATGAATTAGCCAATGAATGATGACTTCAGTGTTTTAAAAAGCCACATGGTAGACCTTTTGTTCTTTTGTCACATTAGTGAAGACATAGGAGCTGTCTGAGGACATCAGAACTGCTATTATTTGCAAACACAAGACTTCCAAAGGATATAAGGCCATCTTCAAAGACCTTGGTATCCCAGTTTCAACAGCGCACAATGTTATTGAGAAGTTTACCAAGCATGAAACCATCAAGAATCTCCATGGACGTGAGGGAAAGAGAAAACTTGATGGGGACATGTGACTTTGGCAGCCAATCACAGAACACATTGTGTCATGACATTGAGGATGGTTTCTGCTCCCTGAATTCTGCTGGAATCAACACACATAAAGTTGAGGGACAAAAAAAACCTCTCCTCTAACCTCTCCACAGCCCCTCCCCTCAGCAAACACGTTCCCTATACCTCCCGCTCATTATATAGCACCACTATCCTAGCCAAAGTAATAATAAAAGCATTAGTGGAAATATGATAGTTTATCTGTGACCGAATTTTGCCAACTTTCGGTAAAAATGCTTGTGAAACGGAATAAGAATTTGAATGTGCTACGTTCGTGCCGAATTTGAGATTGGTGAATGTTTTCTGAAGAAGTTCGCTCGTCTTTACTAAGGAATGAGCTGCTGCGAGCGTAGCATCAGTGGGCAGTGGAGACGTCATCAAGGTTGCCGCTGGTCACTCAGGCTGCGTTCCCAGCGAGCCACTGGACTACGGTAAACTTGGTGACTTCATCGCTAGCACAGTGAGAAAAAGTCTCATGATGCAGCTCTGATCTTTCACCAAGGTCCCCTCAGTTCAGGGGCCCGACTGGGAATGCAGCCTCAGTGACCAGCGGTAACCTCAATGACATCACTGCTAGTTACTGAGGCTGAGCTCGCAGCAGCTCATTTTTCAGTGGTTCTCAGACTGCACGCTCGCATCTTGGCACCATCCAGGTTGAAAACTGTTTATCCCCAGACAAGGATAATGGCATGGGATGGTACGATGGACAAGTGAGGGATATGGCTGTTTTTATTATAGGATACCATATTGTGCGAACAATACCGCTGATTTGCAGGTGCCGGTACATGTCACATTGATGACACAGGGATGTCATCCGTGTGTCATCAGTGTGCACATGTGCGGGATGTTTTGCGGCCTATGCTGCTACTGGAAACACTGACGTCTGAAAGAGCCTTAAATGAACTCGGTCATTTACCGAACTTTTGCTGATTTTTAGAAAAAAGCTAGGAAACCTGAACACGAATCTGAATGTGCAACGTTCGTGCCAAATTTGAGGTTGGTGAACATTTTCCGAACAAGTTCGCTCATCTCTATACGTGATCCAGGATCGTTGTATGTGTGTGTAAGTAGTTTGGAAATTAAAGGAACATTCACGGAACCCCACACCTTCCAATAAGGAATTAGAAACATGAGGGACAATTGCTACCAAAGCCCAATGAACCTGTTCCTTCCAATATGGAATTAGAAAACAAACAAAGGTGCAAGAAACATTCTCAGATATAGTATTGAATGTAATCACGCATGGATCAATCAGTTATGTCGTAGAGTAAAAAAAACCCCACTGGGGAAAAACTCTACGAAGCGTGATGGAAGGACTACCCTTCATTAGGGCATAGGTGTTCGGTAAGTTTAGGTCTTCTGTTCTTGGCCCCGCTCCTCCACAAAAATGTTCTGCATGATGTGAACAGTGATGATGATCACAGGAGAACTATGATTGATGGTCAGGTTGATGATGATGATGATAATGATGAAGTGCTGGATGAAAACAAATGCTGTGAGACGAAGAAAAAAGAGAGTTCAATTCACGTCTATGAATAAAAGTTACCTAGAGGGGCTTTGCCTATAAGAGTGGTCATAAAGGGGGTTTTCCAGCCTGAAATGAAAAGTCTGCAATCACTCTTTTTATTGAAGAGAGTTGAGAGAAGTCTAGTCGGCATGTGACTGCAAGTTTGCAAAATGCATACATCTGGCAAAGTGACCACCCACATGGGGAATACAGGGCAATCATGACAGTGTTCTCATTGCACAGTTATGATTCGGCAGTCTGCAATCACATAAATAGCTGCAGACTTTTCATTTCAGCCTTGACATCCTCTTTAACATGATTGGCCTTGATTGTAAAAATTGGAAGGAAGTTTCTGCTGTAGTAAACCCCTTCTTAGACAGAGCTAAAGAAACTAAAGCCTTTCTCTACCCCACAGACTTACATTATCTATCAGGGCTCTTTGTACAGAAGAATTGGTAGAGTTAGATGTTTTTCTCCACAGGATCTCTGGTTGGAGATTGGCCCATCTGCAGCTGATATTGCTGAAGTTGATGAAATGCCGCTGTTCCTCGGGTATTATTGGAGGCTCTTGCGGTTTCCTTGTGTTCAGCATGGTCACAACAGGAATGACATCATCCTGCACGGGTGTCTGTAAGAAGAAAGTTTGGTGGCAAGAGTTCACTAATATCCAGTGTAAGATAACAACTTTGCGCTGGAAGACTGGAGGCCCTGTCCCCAAAAGTTATATCTAGATTTGATTATGCAAATGTGCAATGCTACGTGCATACCCCAACCATAGAGGAAACACAGGCAGCTGCTATGGGGCGCCCTGGGGAGGAGTATAAAGAGGTAGGGGTGTCACACAACACCTTAAAGGGACCTATTTCTTCTTCTTATAATGGAACACTGTCAATTACTGCTCTCAGTCATCTCCCAAAAATGACCAAAAGGTGTTAGGTACCTACCAGCTCCACGCTGAGTGGTGGAGAGATTTTTCCCGATTCTAGAGCCAACCAATCTATTGTCTCGAACAACGGATGTGTGCTCAGTCGCTATTTCACAAATAGTCTCTGTTTGTTTCAGATTTACATAGAAGCTGAGGAATAAATGTAAAAAGAAACCATCATGCTGAGTAACTGACAATCATTAATTATTTCTTCTTCCTGGCATTGGTGTGGTGCAGGTTGCCAGCACCCCGGGCAAGGTAAGTATTTTGCACCTCCTGACTTGAAGAGCATTAACAGTCCCTGAGTCTCTTCCACCTGTCCAGAATTGCTCCCCTTATTTTCCGGGCACATGTACTGTAACTTAAGAAAATACTGATGTCACTATGGTTTTCCCTTTGGCTTCTCAGATTTATTTCAGCTTTTTGCCGAAATCTGACTTGTAAAAAAAAATAACATTGTACATATTTTAGAATACTTTTTTCCTACTTTTTTATTGTTTTTTTTTGTTTTAATACCCTAGTTTTAACCCTAGATATAACCTTAATCCTAGCCCTTCCAACCCTAACCCTACCTCAATTCCTATGCATGTATTTAATCTTAGCCTAATATTAACAAACCCTAACCTTAGTCCTAATCCTGAAATATTACTCCCCATAGAATTTGGCCCCTGGAGTAACGCCTGTGTGACTCCCCCATGTTACTCCACTGCTTCCTGCCTTCCGATATATAAGACCACTTACGTTGTTAATCATGTCTTTTATTTTGGGGGTTGAGGTCTTGTGAATAGATCGGTTCATCCCACAAAATGGACATTTTCAGGATCATCCCGTCTTTTCCGTTGTAAAATGGGTAATTTCCAGATGACATTTGTCACAAGATGACTCCAAGTGAAAACCAATCTACGGCTCTGTCATACTTTTTTTCCAAGGAAAAAATGTGAGTATATAGAGGAGAAAGAGATGGAATCGGTCATTGAGTTGGGAGTGATCTCTGTCTATGACTTTGGTCTCTCTTACCTCTTCATTATAGAATCTTTAGGATGAGTCCTTGCTCATTTAAGGGCAAGCCAGTGATGGGACATTGCTTAGTTACAAGCAGCACAGGAGGCAGGTGAGGACAACAGACCTCCATGTACTGTACAGTATGGGGGCTGAAGGGGGCAATACTCACACCAGAAGGAGGCGCAGTGTTCTGGATGAGAGCGGGAGTCTGTTGCAGCCCAGTGGGAACTACTAGTGTCCAGTGTATGGGGGGTATCTGTGTGGTATGTATCCAGCGTATGGGGGGCATCTGTGTGGTATGTATCCAGTGTATGGGGGGCATCTGTGTGGTATGTATCCAGTGTATGGGGGGCATCTGTGTGGTATGTATCCAGTATATGGGGTGCATCTGTGTGGTATGTATCCAGTATGTGGGGGGCATCTATGTGGTATGTATCCAGTATGTGGGGGGTATCTGTATGGTATGTATCCAGTATATGGGGGGTATCTGTGTGGTATGTATCCAGTATATGGGGGGCATCTGTGTGGTATGTATCCAGTGTATGGGGGGCATCTGTGTGGTATGTATCCAGTATATGGGAGGGCATCTGTGTGGTATGTATCCAGTATATGGGGGGCATCTGTGTGGTATGTATCCAGTGTATGGGGGGCATCTGTGTGGTATGTGTCCAGTGTATGGGGGGTATTTGTGTGGTATGTGTCCAGTGTATGGGGGGTATTTGTGTGGTATGTATCCAGTGTATGGAGGCATCTGTGTGGTATGTATTCAGTGTATGGTGGGCATCTGTGTGGTATGTATCCAGTATATGGGGGGCATCTGTGTGGTATGTATCCAGTATATGGGGGGCATCTGTGTGGTATGTATCCAGTGTATGGGGGGCATCTGTGTGGTATGTATCCAGTATATGGGGGGCATCTGTGTGGTATGTATCCAGTATATGGGGGGCATCTGTGTGGTATGTATCCAGTGTATGGGGGGCATCTGTGTGGTATGTATCCAGTGTATGGGGGGCATCTGTGTGGTATGTATCCAGTGTATGGGAGGAATCTGTGTGTCTACAGGATGTGTGTGGAATTGCAGTGCAGCCCCTCTGGCTTCACTGGAGCCTGGCTGCAATAACAGATACAACATGTAGGCAGGTGTGGTGCTGTTTTTGAAAGAAGACAGCCTTGACCATGAGAGGATGGTAGGAGTTATACTTCACCCAAAATTACGATGTAAGACACAGATGAAGTTATTCTTCCTTTATCTGGACATTTGGACTGACGCCCAGAAACTAGATTGTAACTTGTTTTTAGCTGTCTCAGCAACCTTCTATTACTATGAATTATCACTTTTCTAATTATGAAACTTTCTTATCAACATTCCACTGTTATGAATCACTTTGCTGCTTATGGAACAAAGGAATTTTACTGCGCCTGTGCGACAATATCTTATGATTTGTTAGTATAAATAAAGGGATAGCATCCATAGAGCGGGCGCGCTCAGGGGCTTCCCAGTACCTGATTATACACTACGTGTCTGTGTATTTCTTGTTACGGGGATACTCCGACTCCAACAAGGACCCTCCATGGCTGAATGATCCTAACAATTCCTGGCGCCCGAACAGGGACCCGAGGTCTGCGTATTCCTTCAAGTTCATCGACCGGCACGAGTAACCGCTGAGGTTGGGACATTGGAACAGCAGATGACAAACCTGGCCAGGTAAGAGACACTGTTAGTTCTCTTACATCTGCTCTGCGATAGTCCGTAAATTTCATGCATATCTTGTGTTGGGATTGAGGAACTAGTAGAGAAGAATACCTATAGCTCGGGTCATTCATGTATATACTGTAGGATCTGCCGAAGGAGAGGTCAGAGAAGGTCATGAAATGTATGGTATGAAAGAGATGTGGATGTCGGGAATAGCCTCATAAGCCGCACTAAGGTAGATGACATAAGTATTACGGAGATTGCCTAACTGAGTCATAAGGTTGTGTCCTTTCGGGGAAACCTTCGCTCACGCTTAACTCCCGAACCTTTGTCCTCCTTTCTGACGGATAAGAGATTGATAGAATGAGCCCATGGAAGTAATGATAATACTCCAGGGACACGATATGTAATGGAGACTGTATGGTTCATTTTATGTATTGTTGGTCTTGCCCTTGTTGCCATATATATGTGTGTTAGAATTACTCTACACTTCAGACAAAACGGTCCAGATAAACCGTTTCAGATACTGGCTCCTTAGGACAGAATAGGTAACGAGGAAAGGAAGAATATAGAATATATTCTATCTAACCCAAAAAAGCCTCCTAAGGTAGGAATAGTCAGGAAAAATGGGCAACAAACAGACTAAGACCACAAATGATGAACAAGATGTCTATACAATCGTGAAAGAAAGGTGTGGTGTAGAAGCAACTAAGAATTTAGGGAAAGTTTGCAAAACTTTTCAGGTAGCAAGGCATGAAAGGTTTAACAGGAAGATATGGGAGGACATTCAGGTTAGAAAAGCGGGAGTAATAAGGGATAAAGGATGGCAAGAGCAGGTTGACTCTATGGTCAAATTATCCAAACTAGCAGAAACAGACCATTGGTCTTTTAATAAAGACAATGGGTTATGGAGAACTCCAGTCAGACAGGGTCCCATTGTACAAACTGAGAACAGTAAACAAATGAACCCATTGGCACCACCATATCAGCACAGGTCAGAACCCACACTGTATCCTGATCTTCGGGGTCCGGGTGGATGGACATGTACAAACTGTGGACTCCAGAATCCAGACTGGAGAGACACATGTGCAGGATGTGGAGCACCACAACCACATGATATGTTGGCACCAGTGCGTATCCTCAGTCGACCATACAGAGAAGAAGATGGTGGCAATCCACCGCGTAGAGTAACTAGATACCATCAGACTAGACAATATTTTCCATGGACCCCCGCTGAGGGAATGTCCCTACTTCAGAATGCACCAGATCCGATACAATGCCCACTAAGATTTGCTACGTACATACAACAGATAATACACACCCATAATGGAACATGGTCAGATGGAACAGAATTATGTAGAATGAAAATGACACCAGGGTTGTATCAGGAATTGATGACAGTTATAGAACCTCATAGACCT
This sequence comes from Oophaga sylvatica, assembly GCA_033576555.1. NCBI lineage: Eukaryota > Metazoa > Chordata > Amphibia > Anura > Dendrobatidae > Oophaga > Oophaga sylvatica. Next base: position 160,236,070 of record JARQOD010000007.1, on the reverse strand, counting down.
CAACCAGTAGATGGTGAGGATCCAAATACCGCACTGTCAGGACAGAATTTTGTGCAGAGACTATTAGAGTTTATGAGAACCAAGCAAAGAATGAGAGGGACTTCAGGAACTGTTTCCCAAAAGTCAGGACAGCCAGTAGATGAATACTACCTAGCGGTAGAGAACAGTTACAGAGATGAGGGAATGGATCTTACTAATGAAGGAGTCATTCGACTGATGACTAAAACTTTTATAGAGAATCTCAACCCAAAACTTAGGGAAAAGTTCAAGGCTGCAACTCCTGATTGGAGAACACTAGATGATCCCCAGATAGTCAGACAAAAACTATTAGGGATAGAAATGGATATGCGTGAGGCAGCATCCAAACCCGTCAGAGTGGCGGCAAATAACAGTCTGGTTAATAAGAACAACAGATCAAATCAAACTTATGACAAAGGGAATTTGGATAAGAAAACTAATCCATGTCACTACTGTAAGAAACCAGGACATTGGATTAGAGAATGCAGGAAAAAAGCCAGGGATATAGAAAATGGTATTTATGTCCCAAGACAATCACAAGAAAAGACAGTACAGGCTTCTGCTCCTGCAGCTAGCGAGTGACTAGACGTAATGCAAACCACTTTGACTGGAAGGCGCCCAATAATTCAAGTAAAAGTAGCAGGAAAGCAATGTCCTTTTTTAATAGATACCGGAGCAACTTCCTCCGTCCTCAATGAAGACGCCCTACCAAATGCTGATTGTTTATCAGATGATGTAACTTATACCGAAGGGTATGATGGAGGAATCAGGCCACTCCCATATAGTATTCCCCTTGAAACAAAGATAGGATCTAAAATATTTTTATCAAAATTCCTTTTTGTTAAAGGGGCACCTACTTGTCTTCTAGGTATGGATTTACTAAAACAGACAGGAATGAATATCCAATTTTTGGAAGATGGTAGAGTCCAAATTTTGGTGCCTGATGACCAAGAGTCTCTAGAAAACATTGTAAAAGTCCAAGCCTTAGAGGATGAGAAAGATCCTGCCCCTACCCAAATTATTTTGGATCTTTCTGAGGTACCAGAAAAATTATGGGCACAACATGACACCGATGTAGGACTAATGCCAATAGCTCCTGTAAAAGTCACTCCTGTTCCAGGTGTGACACTACCCCAATTGAGACAGTATCCTATTAGTGCCCAACAAGAACACGCCATAGGAGAACAGATAAAAGATTATCTAGAAACTGGAGTACTGATAGAAGTAAAGTCACCAGCTAATACACCGTTGTACCCCGTAAAAAAGAAATCTATTGAGGGGTCAGCTGCTAAGTACCGGATGGTACATGATTTAAGAGAGATAAATAAAATTTTGGAACCTATTACTCCTGTTGTGCCAAATCCACACATGTTGCTATCACAGATTCCAGCAACAGCACGAGTATTTTCTGTCATAGACTTATCAAATGCATTCTTTTCAGTACCATTACACCCAGACTGTTACAAGCTGTTTGCATTTACATTCAAGAATAGACAATTAGCATGGACAAGATTACCACAGGGTATGATACATTCACCTACCTTGTACTCAGAAGCTATGAGATCAGTTCTACAAAATTTTAAACCTACGGATGAGGTTGTAATTCTCCAATATGTTGATGACCTATTGTTATGTGCCCCTGATCAAGAGTCCGCAGACAGCAACACAATAAGGTTGTTAATATTTCTAGCAGACATGGGCTGTAAAGTTAACAAGAGGAAAATACAACTTTGTATGACTACGATAGTATTTCTAGGACACTGCATTTCACAAGGTATTCGGCACCTCACCGCCGACAGACTAAAAATCATTAGAGATCTTGTTCCTCCCAAGAACTACAAAACATTAAGAGCATTTTTGGGAATAGTATCACACTGCAGACAATGGGTTATACATGCTAGTCAGCTTATGCAACCTCTATATGATTGTTTAAAAATCGAACCTTTCCAGTTAACTGAATCAGCGCTCATAGCCTTTCAAGACCTCAAAAAAGGTCTCATGTCAGCCCCGGCCTTGGGAATCCCAGACTACGCCAAACCATTCCAATTAATGGCTGCAGAAATATCTAATCATGCTACAGGGGTACTAACACAGAAACATGAAAATAAACAAAGACCTGTCGCATACTACTCTGCTCAATTAGATAATGTCACCAAAGCTGCACCGTCATGTGTCAAGGTAGTAGCAGCTGTTTCTCTTTTGGTAGAAAAAGCCTCAGACATAGTACTAGACCATGCCTTAATAGTACAAACGACACATGATGTACATGGCATACTGAATCAGGTATTGCCAAAACACATTTCAATGGCTAGACATCTTAGATTACAATGCTCCTTACTAATGCCACCAAACCTCACTTTTCGCCGTATATTGTCTCTAAATTTAGCCACTCTGTTACCATTAGAGACAAAGGGGGGGTGGAAGGAGACTATGAAGATAAAAATTTTTTACAATTTCATGAACAAAATAATGGAATACATGATTGTTTACAGTGTATAGAACAAGAAACACAAGGGTTACCTAATGTACAGGACATACCTCTTGACAATCCAGACTTACAAATGTATATAGATGGTAGCAGGTATGCAGATGAAGCTGGTAACTTTCACACAGGTTATGCTGTTGTATCAGACCATGATGTTATTGAAGCTGAACCAATGCAAGCCAGCTGTTCAGCCCAGGAAGCTGAACTATTAGCTCTAATACGAGCATTACAATTAGCAAAAGAAAAAACCGCTAATATTTTTACTGATTCTAGATATGCATATGGCATTGTACATGATTTTGGATGCATATGGAGAGCTAGAGGTTACATGACAGCTTCAGGTCAACCAGTAAAACATGGACAAATGATTAAACAAATTCTAGAATCAGCTGCCTTAACTAAACAAGTAGCAGTAATGAAAGTACCTGCACATGTAAGACTCGACACAGAGATAGCTAGGGGTAATGACCGAGCCGACAAGGCTGCTAAGCGAGCTGCAGTAAAACCTCTGACAACTGACCACACTATTAGTGCAGTATCAGAATTTGACTTAATTACACGGCTCAAAGAAGCCCACCAGCAGGTGAGTAGAGAAGAAAAAGAAGAGTGGCAGAAACAGGGGCAGAAGAAAAAAAGGACTATGGAGAAAAGGAGATGAGCTTTGTCTCCCCCGAGCGTGGTACCCTGTTGTGGTCAGTGAAGCCCACGGACCTACACATGTGTCTGCAAACGGTATGATACAGAGGGTCAGACAGAAGTGGTTAGCCCCAGGGTTCGGCCAGGTAGCTCGAGCAAAATGTGGTTCTTGTGAAATCTGTTTAGCCTACAATCCAGGACAGACTATTAAGACCCCCCAGAAGCACCATGTAAGACCACTATATCCGTTCCAGAGACTTCAGATCGATTATATCCAGATGCCTAAGCATGGACACTATGAGTATGTACTGGTATGTGTGGACATGTTTTCGGGGTGGCCGGAGGCTTATCCAGTTCATAGAGCCACGGCTAAAATCACTGCAGTAAAAATAGCACATGAACTGGTACCCCGTTATGGTATCCCAGAAGTGATCGAGTCAGATAGAGGTACACATTTCACTGGAGAGATCTTTCAGAATGTAATGAAAATGTTGTGTATAAAGAGTGAACTACACACCCCTTACCACCCACAGAGTTCTGGTAAGGTTGAGAGAATGAACGGGACACTCAAATTGAAAATACAGAAAGCTATGGCAGAGACACAGAAACCATGGACTGAGTGTCTTCCAATAGCATTGTATTCAGTCAGAAACACCCCCCAGGGAAAGAGCAAACTCACCCCCCATGAAATATTGTTTGGTAGAGTTGCCAATACAGGATTGTATTTCCCACAGACTTTAATGCTAGAAACTGAGAGTTTAACAGCATATGTACAGAACTTATGTAAACATGTGTCTAAAACACACTCTTTAGTGTTCTCTTCTATTCCAGATCCAGATTCCGTTGAAGGGACACACAAGCTACAACCAGGGGACGAAGTGTATGTAAAAAGACATAACAGAAGGACACTAGAACCCAGATTCGAGGGTCCTTATCAGGTGTTACTAACCACGCCTACTGCATTAAAATTAGAAGGAAAGGCTGCATGGGTGCATGCTAGCCACTGTAAGATAGCAAAATGAGAATTCTTTATCAAATCATTGCGTTGATAGCGATATTGGTAAGCTACACTGTTGCTTGGACACCTGGGACATCCATCCCCAAGGAAAAAGACTTGGAGAAGGGGAGACCTACTCTTCCCTTTGGAAATGGAAAAGCCATACACAAAATAGGACGCAAAATAACTATACTGCAGAGCAAACACAGAATGCTTGACCATGACAATAAAAATCACTGGCCCCTGTACAATATTCAGACAGGAGAAGTCTAAAGTATGGTATAACCGATATCTCATACATGTAAAAACGGGTTTTAATATAACCATTAATTCCACAGTAGAAGGGAACAATGTATGTTCATTTGTGAATACCACAGAGATCACTAACCACAATTTTAGGAATTTTGCGATATATTACACCAGCAAGAAGTATCAAAACTCAAACACCACTGTTCTAAATGCCCCTGGGTATTATGTTTGTGGTAACACGTCTGAAATAAAGGGAGGACCTTGGTTTGCCATAGGCATATATGTGTATAACGCAAGTATCCTGCCTCATTTCAGCAACCACTCTCTTATCCCCATCCCGAGCACCTGTGTTAACACTTCTACGATACATCAAAAGGTAAAAGTTCAGTTCAATGTATCTTTTCCACTTATCCCTACGTGTTCAAGGCATAAGAGGGCTTGGTATGACACCCTGCGGGGGGCAACGGGTACTGGAATGGGAATTATGAATAGCATGCAAATGGAGTCTATGGCCAATAAATGGTCTAGAGCAGGACAGGATATGGCAGAAAGTGTAAAAATTAATGGTAAATGGATTCCAACTTCCTTAAAAGTTAACCGACTTGGATTGCAGATCCCTAATGATATTAATAGTATTTTAATCAGAGTTTATTCTTAACAGAAAAATCATGGGAAAATATTTCATCATTAATAAATGCAACACAATGTGGTTTCGAAATAATAAATTGGCAAATACAGAAAAACAGAGCACAAGCTGGCCTCATGTCTGGAAACTATTTTGAGTGGGCAAAAATATTTAATATTTCCCAGTCAGATACCTGGTTCACGGTCACTGGGAAAGAGGTCCAGTGTTTAGATTTATGGTGTATGGGTACTTTCACAGCCTTTAAAATCCGCGCTAATAGCACTATGGTAATGTGTAAAATATTTGTAATGCCCATAGTTATACAAGAGGAATTTTGGTACCCAGAAATTAAGGGTACCTATATGGACACTAACAATCAGACACATGATCTCTCAAGCTGTCACGAGACTAACAAAGGTTATGTTTGCGGACAGGGTACTCCCATGTATGAGCCATGTCTATTACAACATCAAACAATATATGTCCCCTATTACGAGTTCCCCTTAACACAGTGGAAACATTTATGGAACTAGGGCCACAATATATTTGTATAGTGACCAACGATAAAAATACCACAGGACCCCTGCACCTAAATACCCCATATGTTGGATGTATTAAAAATATTACTACTCTAAACTGGAAAGGAAGCACTTATTTCTTTTTACCTGAAATAAACAATGAAATAAGTGAAGGAATGAACTTTGTAAAAATGTTCCCTAACATACCTGTTAGTTTAGACTGTACCAAGCTAAGAGAATTGATTAATAGATCAGAGGAAGTGCATGCTCATATTACTGAGTTTAAACATTCTTTGAACAAACTCCTGGTAAATGCATATATAGACTCAGAAAAATTGATTAATTTAGGGTCTGCAATTCAAAGTGAAACTGAACATCATTGGTATGATATATTTAGTGGATGGTCCCCTACTGCCACACACTTTATTCAAGTTTTTTGTTATCCCCTTGTTATATTAGTATTACTTATATTTGTGTTAACTATGCTAAATATATTCGTGTACCGACGGGTGGCAAGGAAGATGAAAAAACTTCAGGAGAAAATTCACTATCAACATATATAAGGAAGAATCAAAGGGGGACTGAGAGGATGGTAGGAGTTATACTTCACCCAAAATTACGATGTAAGACACAGATGAAGTTATTCTTCCTTTATCTGGACATTTGGACTGACGCCCAGAAACTAGATTGTAACTTGTTTTTAGCTGTCTCAGCAACCTTCTATTACTATGAATTATCACTTTTCTAATTATGAAACTTTCTTATCAACATTCCACTGTTATGAATCACTTTGCTGCTTATGGAACAAAGGAATTTTACTGCGCCTGTGCGACAATATCTTATGATTTGTTAGTATAAATAAAGGGATAGCATCCATAGAGCGGGCGCGCTCAGGGGCTTCCCAGTACCTGATTATACACTACGTGTCTGTGTATTTCTTGTTACGGGGATACTCCGACTCCAACAAGGACCCTCCATGGCTGAATGATCCTAACAACCATAATTCTGAACAACTCTGTTTGATGTTGGTGATCACTTCTAACCAAAAAGAGACCCCTCTAACCTTTCTATGGATTTAGCAGTTTGTATACATTAGTCAAAAATGTATACATTGAAGAATAATAAAAATCACAAACCTTTCCAAAGTGTCCTTTATCACGGTTGTGGAAAAAAGAGATCTGAACATTGCAGATCTGAACATTTTATTCAACGGATTCTCATGAGTTGAGTGCCAAATTTTATTTCTCTATTATATTGGTTTGGGAACCTATTTGAGCACCGACACAGCTATGCCATGATATATCTTCTACTTTACTTCACCCTTACGTGTGCATGCTGTCCACTATGTCATCTCAAACGTTTTCATACAACCCAGATGAAACTAGTAATATTCTCCCTAAGTTAAATCTTTCCAGTGACTTTCTCAATATCCCCCCAAGAGAAACATGAGGGAGGGACCTCGAACGGGAGTTGCGGCACCAGATCAGCCGTGAACTCCGCTGCGCTACTCTCACAGAGTATCTCCGTGTCCAAAGGATTCCTAGAGGACTTAGGGTCCCGCTTCGCAGTATACTGATGAAGGTCCATTGATGACCGAAACGTTTATTTTGGACTGCATTAAAAGTTTTATGCAATGGATTCTCATGAGTTGAGTGCCAAATTTTATTTCTCTAAAATACAGGTTGCAGGATTTCCTTATCATGGTAATCAAGTTTCGCGTTTGTGACACAAAACAAAAACTATCCGCTTTGTTAATGCAAGAACAAGGCATAGCTGTAAAAAAAACACATAGAAACATGTCAATATACTAAGAAAATGAGCTGAGAAATCCTAAAACTGTATATCTTACATAGAGAGCATTTATAAAAGTAGGCGATACACCTGTAATTAGGATTACATCATCGGAGCAGAGTTGACGTTTTTTGATTGGTCGCCCTAAGATGATAGAATACTGAAGGCTCAGTAGACTAAATAGATGTTGTAATAGACCCGATACTAACAATGCCATAATGCTGATAAAATACACAATTTTTCTAGAAGCCTGCATGAAATTTGCCGTAAGTAATTACAGTGTCTTATGGATCTTAAAAATTAGAGCCAACCAGCAAATGTATGCATAATATTTATTTTCAGCACCACAAAATTAGTTCAAGGGGTATGCCCATCTCCAAGATCCTATCCTGATATGTAGTAGGTGTAATAATAATAATATTAGCTAATATCTACAATTAGAATTGTAGTATATTTCTCCTGATAACCAATGTCGCTGATCCCATGTGCAGGACCTTTCAATAGCTTAGGTTATTATTACAAACAATTTTTTTAAATTGTTTGTAATATTGTTCTGTGTCTTTCATTACAGGCTCCCTGTCTTTTGGGTATACTTGGCTACTCTCCTTTTTTTAAATTAAAAAAGAGTCAACACATATGAGCCAGTAATCTACTTCTATTGCAAATTTCTGTCTGCTTAAGTGTTCCTTTGTGTGTTCTGTTCATGAATATTTATTTTAATTTCAATTTACCATTCAGATATCTTTCCAATGGTCTCTCCTTTGCTGCATTTGAACTGAAGTTTCTTCTGGGGAAGTCAACTTTCTCCAACCTTGTTCAAAATAGCTGCTAGCAAATCTGGGATCGTCTATAGCCCAAAGTCATGCCTAAGCCAACCCCTGAAGACTGGGCTTGAATTTCAAGGTGGATGTATACAACATGCCAATTTCCAAACTGTATTGGTGCTTTGGACAGCAAACACATCCATGTGAAGTAGCTGCCAAACTCAGGGTGCCAATGCTGTAATTACAAACAATACTTTTCTGTATTGCTGTTGGTTTTGGTTGACAGCAACTGCCGGTTTGTGGTTGTAGAAATTGGGGCCTATGGATGAACTGGAGATTCGCAAATCCTTAAGCAATTCTTCCTTAATGGTTCGGCGGCTTCGGAACAATGAAATGGGTGTGTCTTCCACCAGGGAACCTCCCTGGTTCAACTGGAGAACCCGTACTGTTCGTATTGGTTTCTGATGAGGCCTTTAAGCTCACCTGGCATTTGATGAGGCCTTATCCTCACTGATGTCTGGACTGCCGAAGGTGAATTTTCAATTACAGGTTTACTAGGGCACACCGTCTGGTCGAATGTGTTTTTGGCATTTTGGGTGCTAAATGGAGGGTATTGCTTAGTGCCCTCCAATTAAGGGAGTAAAATATCAATAGCGTCTTTAGCGCCTGTGTAATACTACACAATTTCACCCGCATCCACGATTCGGCTGTGTCTGTGGATGCAGACGGAGGATTGCTCAACATTCCTGGCACAGTTTCACAGGTTTTGCCCAGACACGGTGACCCTCCTGGCTTCAGGGTCCGTAAATTGCTTGCAGATTATTTCCTGATGTCTGAAGGGTCAAAACCCTGACAAGGTAATTATGTGGCATGATGTTTGCACTATATGTTTTTTTTGTTGTAATTTTACCACATGACAAAACATTTTTTTTTTTTATGAAAAAAAATAAAAATAAAAATACATATTCAATTGTCAAACAAAACCTAAACATATGTTTATTTACAAACAAAAAAACAGCCTTAACACAGGCAAAACACTGGACAAGCCACAAACACAATTAATTAAGAAATATTATTTAGGTCTAATGGGAAAGCCAAATATTCATGAATTATAAAATGAGGTAGGGAATGTGGAAATAGGGGACTGGCAGAAGGGTGGCGGCTAGCTCCCATGGGCAGTATGGTCACATGTTAACTTCTGGTGGTGGTCCCGGAAAAGGCGTCGGCTTCTGTGACCCACATCATAACTTTGGGACTGTGGTCCATGATACTATCCTTCCCATGGGCCGGTGATATGGTGCTGCTCAGATCAACCAGAATGGTATCTATGCAATAAATAACACGATGAGGATGGTGGTGGATGTGATGGCGCTGGTAGGAATCGGTGCTGGCTGTTGCCTCTGGCCATGTCTCAGCTGCCTTCATTCCAGCAGTTTATAAACCTCCTGGGGGTCATTTGGCAGGATTGCAGCATCGAGGAAGAGCAGCATGGTCGATTTGGTGCAAACCCGGATATCCGCAGGAACTTCTCACAGACGGTTGGCCATACTGCGGCAAAAGGCCTACTTCCTATCATCATCAACTGTGCGAGATACATAGTCGATGACTCAACTTTCTACCTTGCGCCATATGGTGTTGGGGAGGGCCTCTCTCCTTCACCAGGCTCGGCGGGTTATGGGTGGGGCTTGGGGTGAGGTATCAAGCGGCAAGGTGGGGCTCCTACTCTGCGCCTGCTCCTCTTCGGTGCCTCTATCTGGTGCAGCCGATGGTATTGGCTCCTCAGTTGGGTCCACCACCTCAGACTCAGATGGTGTTTCCCTGTCCTGAAAGTTGCTTTCAGTTCTGTAATGACAATTTTGCTTGAAAATTTAAACAACATTATGGTACCAATCCACTTTTTTATGAAAAATGCACAGAGGTTTGAACTTATGGTCTCAGACACATGATGGGTGCCAGGTGATGGGTGAAGTTCAGCCTCTTCATGTACAGATGGGTGGGTCTTTTTTCTTTTTTTGCGGGCCCCATCTCCACTTTTGCCTCACTGCTGCCACTCCCTTTTGAACTGATCCTTGCAGCTGTGCCATCTTCTTGTCACATCGTTCTCTATTATGGGTTGAAGACAAAAAATATCAGTTAAAAATTTAAACAAAATCATATCAATAAACAAACGTGTTCTGGTTTTGCTGTTCTGCAAGTAAGTTTAAAAAAAAAAAAAAAAAGATTTCACATTGCCAGTTCAAGGAGGCACAACCTGAGAAATTATTTACTGTATCTTATGGCAAAAATTGTATATCAGCCCATGGGCGTACCCACTATAGGGCAGCTGCCCCCCCCCAAAACAGCGATGGCGAATCTGCACGCGTGCCAAAGAGGGCACGCAGAGCCCTTTCTGCTGGCAGGTGGCATCGCCGGCCCTAACCTGCTTCGTCCTTCTTCACACGGCATTCAGCGGCGCAGCTGGATGATATCATCATTCAGCTCTGTGCCGCTGTGTGCCAGTGAGAGGAAGCGCGGGAGGAGAGGAGGAAGCGCAGGAGGAAACTGCCAGCACCAGAGAGCTCAGAGCAGCGGTGAGGAGTATGTGTGTGATGGGAGTGATGGAGAAGGCAATTATGGGAGTGATGGGGAGGGCAATGATGGGAGTGATGGAAAAGGCAATGATAGGGATGATGAGAGTGATGGAGAAGGCAATGATGGAGAAGGCAATGATGAGGGGGATGATGGAGAAGGCAATGATGGGGATGATGGGAGGGATGGAGAAGGCAATGATGAGGGGGATGATGGAGAAGGCAATGATGGAGATGATGGGAGGGATGGAGAAGGCAATGATGGGGGTGACGGAGAGGGCAATTATGGGGGTGGGGAGAAGGCAATGATGGGTGGTGGGGAGAAGGCAATGATGGTGGTGATCGAAATGGCAATAATGGGGTGGTGAGAAGGAAATGATGGAGGTGGTGGAATGGGCAATGATAGGGGTGGTGGGGAAAAGGCAATGACGGTGGTAGTGAAAAGGACAATGATGGTGGAAAGGGCAATGATGGGGAGGAGGAAAAAATGGAGGTGGTGGAATGGGCAATTTCTACATGAAGGTGATCAGGATGGGGCACATTTCTACATGGAGGGGATCATTATGGGACATTACTACAAGAAGGGGACCATGATGGGGCACATTATTAACCCCCAAGGGTGGTTTGCATGTTAATGACCGGGACAATTTTTACAATTGTGACCACTGTCTCTTTATGAGGCTATAACTCTGGAACGTTTCAACGGATCTTCGCGATTCTGAGAATGTTTTCTCGTGACATATTGTACTTCATGATAGCGGTAAAATTTCTTCGATATAACTTGTGTTTATGAAAAAAATGGAAATATGGCAAAAATGTTGAAAATTTTGCAATTTTATTCCCTTAAAACAGAGAAATATGTCACACAAAATAGTTACTAAATAACATTTCACACATGTCTACTTTACATCAGCACAATTTTGGAACAACATTTTTTTGTTACGAAGTTATAAGGGTTAAAAGTTGACCAGCGATTTCTATTTTTACAACAAATAGTGCAAAACCATTTTTTTAGGGACCACTACACATTTTGAAATCACTTTGAGGGGTCTATATGGCAGAAAATACCCAAAAGTGACACCATTCTACAAACTGCACCCCTCAAGGTACTCAAAACCACATTCAAGAACTTTATTAACCCTTCAGGTGCTTCACAGGAGCTGAAGCAACTTGGAAGGAAAAAATGAACATTTAACTTTTTAGTCACAAAAATGATCTTTTACAAACAATTTTTTTATTTTAACAAGAGTAAAAGGAGAAAATGGACAGAAAAAGTTATTGTCCAATTTCTCCTGAGTACGCCAAAACCCCATATGTGGGGAAAAACCACTGTCTGGGCGCACGGCAGGGCTCGGAAGGGAAGGAGCGACGTTTGACTTTTTCAAACCAAAATTGGCTGGAATTGAGATTGGACGCCATGTCGTTTGGAGAGCCCCTGATGTGCCTAAACAGTGGAAACCCCCCCACAAGTCACACCATTTTGGAAACTAGACCCCTAAGGAACTTATCTAGATGTGTTGGGAGCACTTTGAACCCCCAAGTGTTTCACTAAAGTTTATAATGCCTGGGTGTGAAAAAAAAAATAAACATTTCCACAAAAATGATTTTTTAGTCCCTAATTTTTGATTTTTCCCAAGGAAATTGGACCCCAAAAGTTGTTGTCCAATTTGTCCTGGGTACGCTGATACCCCATATGTGGGGGGGGGGCTTTTTGGGCGCACGGCAGGGCTCGAATAAGGAAGTAATGACGTTTCGGAATGCAGACTTTGATGGGTGTCATGTTCAGTTTGCAGAGCCCCTCATGTACCTAAACAGTGGAAACCCCCACAAGTAACCCCATTTTGGAAACTAGACCCCCTAAGGAACTTATCGAGATCTGTGGTGAGCACTTTGAACCCCCAAGTGCTTCACACAAGTTTATAAAGCCCGGGCATGAAAATAAAAAATCCAATTTTTTATTTTCCCAAGGGTAACAGGAGAAATTGGACCACAAAAGTTGTTGTCCAATTTGTCATGAGTACGCTGATACCCCATATGTGGGGGGAACCACTGTTTGGGCACAAGTCGGGGCTCGGAAGGGAAGCAGTGACATTTTGGAATGCACACTTTGATGGAATGGTCTGTGGGCATCATGTCGCGTTTGGAGAGCCCTTGATGTGCCTAAACAGTGGAAACCCCCCAAGTGACCCCATTTTGGAAACTAGACCCCCTAAGGAACTTATCTAGATCTGTGGTGAGCACTTTGAACCCCCCAAGTGCTTCACACAAGTTTATAATGCCCGGGCATGAAAATAAAAAAAGGAGATTTTTGTGTACTCACCGTAAAATCCTTTTCTCCGAGACGCTCATTGGGGGACACACAGACCGTGGGTGTTATGCTGATGCCACTAGGAGGACACTAAGCAATACATAAGCACAAAAGATTAACTCCTCCTCCTGCAGTATACACCCTCTGTTGGCTCAATCCTGAACCAGTTCGGTGCCAAAGCAGTAGGAGCTCATAACAGAGTGCAATAAGTCAACAAATCAAATAAACAACGAGGCTCCAAACTAAACAAGGGTGGGAGCTGTGTCCCCCAATGAGCGTCTCGGAGAAAAGGATTTTAAGGTGAGTACACAAAAATCTCCTTTTTCCATCGCCTCATTGGGGGACACACAGACCGTGGGACGTCCCAAAGCAGTCCCTGGGTGGGAAGCCATCAACAGATGAAGCATCGTGAACCTCATGCATAAAACGCTTAAACAGTCAACAGACAACTTACAGATGCGCAACAGCTGATTGCAGAATCTGTCTGCCAAGTGCCGCATCTGAAGAAACCTGAGCATGAATTTGGTAATGCTTGACGAAAGTATGAAGACTGGACCAAGTCGCAGCCTTGCACACTTGCTGTGCCGAAGCCTGGTGCCGAATGGCCCAGGAGGCCCCCACAGATCGAGTGGAGTGTGCCTTAATCCCAGCCGGGATAGGCTGACCTTTAACACGATACGCCTCTTGGATCGCCGAGTGAATCCATCTGGCTAATGTGGCCTTGGAAGCAGGAAGACCCTGTCTGCGTCCTTCCGGAAGCACAAACAGAGCGTCCGATTTTCGGAAAGATGCAGTTCTCGAGATGTACCTTCGGAGAGCCCTCACCAAATCCAAAGTGTGAAGGGCTTTTTCAGTACGGTGAATCGGCTTCGGACAGAACGAAGGCAAGACTATCTCCTCATTGATATGAAAAGCCGAAACGACTTTAGGTATGAAAGAAGGAGAAGTCCTAAGGACTACCTTGTCCTGGTGAAAAATAAGGAAAGGTGGTTTACAAGATAAAGCTGCCAACTCCGATATCCGTCTGATAGAGGTAATCAACTAGTAGTCATATACTCCGGCACACAAAAGATCATTAGATGCAAAAATGGATGCAAATAATAAAGTCTTTATTTGATATAATAATGGCTCATTCCAAAATTGCGCAAGATATACTCATGAATACAGGTACATTATCCAGGTACAAAATTCCATAATTTCCAGGTACAAAATTTCAACGTTTCGGCATAATAAGCCTTTGTCAAGAGGTACCTTTTTCTCCTGAGCACCTCTACATTTAGTGAGCATCTCCCCCTTTTTTTGATCTGATAGAGGTAATCGCCACTAGGAAGACAACCTTCCAGGAAAGAAGCGATAAGGACACTTCCGGCAAAGGTTCGAAGGGGGATTCCTGTAAGGCACTGAGGACCAAATTAAGATCCCAAGGCTCCAAAGGCCTCTTGTAGGGCGGAAAAAGATGTGACACTCCCTGGATAAAAGTCCTGACCTGAGACTTAGATACGATCCGCCGTTGGAAAAGGACGGACAAAGCAGAAATCTGCCCCTTGAGGGAGGAGAGAGCTAACCCCGAGTCCATTCCTGCTTGGAGAAATTCTAGAATGGAAGGAATAGAAAAGACCAAGGGAGAACGACCTTTGTCCTTACACCAGGAAAAGAAAGTCTTCCAGACCCGATGGTAAATGCGGGCGGAAGCCGGCTTTCTGGCATTGACCATAGTTGAGACAACTTTGAGAAAAACCAGCCTGACTTAAGATCCAGGCTTCAATGGCCATACCGTCAAATTCAGCGCTTTCGAATTGTGATGGTAAATTGGGCCCTGTGAAAGAAGGTCTGGACGATCTGGTAATCTCCAGGGAACGTCTGCGACCAGACGTACTAGTTCCGCATACCACGGATGGCGAGGCCAGTCCGGGGCGACCAGAATGAGAGGAACGCCTTCCGCTTTGATCTTCCGAATCACCCTGGGGATTAACGGAAGAGGTGGAAAAATGTAAGGAAGGCGAAAATGACTCCAAGGGAGGACTAGCGCATCCGAACCGATGGCTAGTGGATCGCGAGAGCGACTTATGAAATTCTGAACCTTGGCATTCAGTCTGGATGCCATGAGGTCCACATCCGGCGTGCCCCATCGCTGGCAAATGAGATGAAACAGTTCCTGGTGCAAAGACCATTCCCCTGAGTCTAGGCGACTGAGGAAGTCGGCCTCCCAATTGTCCACTCCTGGAATGTAAACCGCGGAGATGGGCGAGCGGTTTGTCTCGGCCCAGCGCAGGATGTGCGATACCTCGAGCATCGCTGTTCTGCTCCGAGTGCCCCCCTGACAGTTGATGTACGCCACGGCCGTGGCGTTGTCTGACTGGATCCGGATGGGACGACCGGCCAGAAGATGATGGAACTGCACGAGAGCTAACTTGATAGCTCTGATCTCCAGGATGTTGATCGGGAGACGGGTCTCTGGTAAAGACCAGCGGCCTTGAGCCGTGTGATGGAGGAACACAGCTCCCCATCCTAGGAGACTGGCATCGGTGGTCACCACCAGCCAATGGACAGGCAGAAAGGATTTTCCTTGATTCAGTGATGAGGCATTTGTCCACCATTTCAAGGAGCTTCTGACTGTGGGAGACAGACGGAAGCGGCGACCTAGAGACGCAGGGTTCCTGTCCCAAACTGATATTAACTCCTGTTGAAGAGGGCGAAGATGGAACTGAGCGAACGGTACTGCTTCGATGGACGCTACCATCTTCCCGAGGACCTGCATGGCGCCCCGCAGAGAGTGGGAGCGGCCTAGAGACAACAGGAGCACTCCCCGCCTCAGAGAAGCGATCTTCTCCGGAGGGAGAGATACCAACCCTTGGGAGGTGTCCAGAATCATTCCCAGGAAAGGAATCTTCTGAGAGGGAATGGGAAGAGACTTGTCTAAATTGACTAGCCAACCCAGGCGAGAGAGGGTGTCGATAGTGATCTCGACACTCTCTGCGCAGGCCCGAAAAGTCGGACCTTTGATGAGTAGGTCGTCCAGGTACGGGAGG
This sequence comes from Oophaga sylvatica, assembly GCA_033576555.1. Taxonomy (NCBI): domain Eukaryota; kingdom Metazoa; phylum Chordata; class Amphibia; order Anura; family Dendrobatidae; genus Oophaga; species Oophaga sylvatica. The sequence continues at coordinate 160,220,083 of JARQOD010000007.1, read as the reverse complement.
ACCACCACACCCCGAGAGTGTAAAATTGACATGGCGGCCGCCATGACCTTTGTGAACACTCTGGGGGCGGTTGCGAGACCGAAGGGCAGAGCGGCAAATTGAAAATGATCCTCTCCGACAGCAAAACGCAGAAATTTTTGATGACCTCTGAAAATCGGAATGTGTAAATACGCATCCTTGATGTCGATAGACGCCAAGTATTCTTTTCTTTCTAGAGATGCGACAACAGAACAGAGGGATTCCATCCTGAAGTGACGGACTCTGATGAATTTGTTTAGCAATTTTAGGTCCAGAATAGGACGCAAGGAGCCGTCCTTCTTGGGAACCACAAAGAGGTTTGAGTAAAACCCTTTGAATCTTTCCTTGTGAGGAACTGGGACGATGACCCCGCTGGAACGAAGCGTGTGCAGAGCCTGAAGAAAAGGAAATGCGAGATCCTTGGACTTGGGGGGACGAGACTGAAAGAAACGTCTTGGGGGGGTGGTGGAGAAGAATTCGATCTTGTAGCCGGAGTGTAAAGATCGAGGACCCACCGGTCTTGAACGACCGACTCCCAGACTTTGTGAAACAAGAGTAGGCGGCCGCCTACCTTGTTTGGGTCCCCCGTCCTCAGCAAGGAGTCATTGGGAAGACAATTTGCGAGAGGAGGAACTCCTATTTCCCGCCTGAGAGAATCTGTTTCTCCAGGGCTGAGAGGACCTGGACGATGGTTGCGAGCCCCTATCTCTGCGAGATGGACGGGGTGCTCGAGCCGAGGACGAGGCAGAGGACCAGTTAAAAGAGCTATGAAAATGGTCGGGAACGACTTTGGTATTGAGACCGAAAAGGCCGATTGATTCTGCGCTGCGGCAGAAATTTGCTTTTGCCACCAGTAGCGTCAGAAATAATCTGATCAAGACGATCTCCAAAGAGACGCCCTGACCTGTAAGGCAGCGAAGTCAAAGTCCTCTTTGAGGCAGCGTCTGCACGCCACTCCCACAGCCAAAGGGACCTCCGAATGGTGATAGCATTGGCGGCTATGAGTGCAGCACAATTAGCTGCATCAAGGGACGCATGAACCATGTAGTCACCTGCCCGAGTAATCTGATAGGCCAGATTACGTGCCTCGGGGGAAAAGAGGGATATCACTAGTTATTTTAACTAGGTTATCAACCCAAGCCACCATGGCCCTTGCTACCCAGGTGGCTGCAAAGGAGGGAGAAAGATGCTCCAGCCGCCTCAAAAATCGATTTAGCGAGGTTGTCAATCTGTTTATCTGAAGGGTTCCTAATGGATGAACTATCTGAAACAGAGAGCAGGGTTTTTGAAGCTAAGCGAGATACTGGAGGATCCACAACTGGGGATTCAGTCCATTCTTTCGCTACAGTTGCTGAAAATGGGTATCGTGTTTTCAGAGACTTCAGTCCTGAAAAACGTCTGTCTGGACGCTCCCTATGTCCCTGAACAATATCCGTAAATTCAGGGTGATTATTAAACACCTTGTGAACACGTTTGGCTCTTTTGAAGGAGATAGGATGATTCGGTTGAGACCGGGTTCTTCATCTAACTTGAGGATTTTATTAATTGCCTCAATGAGGGAATCTAACGATTCTTGAAAGTCTGGCGAGTTGGGGTCATCACCAATGTCCAACTCGTATTCCAAATCATGGTCACTAATATCTCTAGGAGAGGGGGAGCGAGAGCCTGAGCTCGCCGATGCCGAACCGCTAGATGGATTGGGAGATGCATTATGGCGGCATTTTCTGGACGACCGCTTTGCGGACGCCGTGAGTCGGCCCCTGTCAGATGAGGTCTCTCTGAAGGCTAACGGGCCCCTTTCTGGAAAAGGGACGCCCTGGCTAGAAGCGGAGCCACGGAAGGTATCCAAGGCCCTAGTCAGAGAATCCATGGACTGCGCCAGAAACTCGGGCCACCCTGAAGGACCTGGCTCAATGGGATCAGAAATAGGTAGGGACTCCTGCACGGTAGTAGGGGGCTCCTGAGCGGAAGAGGCAATGGGCTCTTGGGCACATGATGTACAGAATTGGGAACCATGCTTTGACGGCAGGGAAGCGTTGCATGAAATGCAGGCGGCATTTACTACGGTGTAGTTTTTGTCAGCCTTTTTAGTGCCCTTTGATTGCGACATATTTCTGCACCTGAGAGCCTGCTGCAGGAGAAGGGTCAAGCGCTGTGTAGACCTAGTCGCAGCGTGCACTTACCCAGGTCCTGTGTGTGAACCAGGGAAGGAGGAGGATGGCGTCTGCAGCGCTGTCCCACAAGAAGATGGCGCCCGAGATTACAGTAGCGCTTCTCGTATGACACGAGAAGCGCCAGAAGCAGTGGGAGAAGAGGGGGAGGAAACAGGAGGAAGTCCCATGTCATCTGAAGGCGGCCAATAGCGTGCGAGGTGGGTGGAGACACCCGGACAGCCCACTCCCCTTGAGGCCTATCCCGGCCCGAAGCCGGGGACTAAATTTATGACTGCGGCCTAGCCCGGGCCGAAGCCGGGGACTAAATTTTTGTTTGCAGCCTACCTCGGTCCGAAGCCGGGGACTGAATTTGAAGCTGTGGCCGCGGCACGAATGGAAGCGCCAGCGGTGCGACGCTGAGCTGCGGCGGCGCGACGCAGGTGCGGCCACGGTGCGACGCAGAAACGGTCGCGGTGACCTGTGCCAGATGGCTGTACTCACTGCGGGGGGAGCCCGAAGATGGAGAAGGGGGAACTCCGCAGGACTACGGCAGTTATGGCCGTACTTCCTCAATCCACCATCCCCTTTCAATAGAGGGGTGGAGAGGGATCTTATATGCCTCCAGACCGCCACCGCTTTCAGGAGAGGTGGAGCGGGGTATCCGTCCATGGTGCCACGCGAATCACATCGTCCACATCGAGGGGTATCTCATGGGGAGAGCGGCCCATTCAAGGGATCTGTCGCCCCATGGTAGCGTGGCAGGAGGGGTACGTGGAGGTGACACTCCACGATGCCGCCTGTTGTTGGTTTTTGGGAGATCGTGACTTTTCGTACAAGTCCCGTCGCCCATCCGTGCGTGAAGAAAGCAAAATAATAAAAAAGGTAAAAAATGAGAAAAAAAGTGGGGTCTGAGAGCAGACCCTAGTGCCTTCTACAGACACTAAGCAAGAACTGGTTCAGGATTGAGCCAACAGAGGGTGTATACTGCAGGAGGAGGAGTTAATCTTTTGTGCTTATGTATTGCTTAGTGTCCTCCTAGTGGCAGCAGCATAACACCCACGGTCTGTGTGTCCCCCAATGAGGCGATGGAGAAATCCTATTTTTTTTCCCCACAAAAATGATATTTAAGTCACCAATTTTTTTTTTATTTTCCCAAGGGTAATGGGAGAAAATTGGACCACAAACGTTGTCCAATTTGTCCTGAGTACGCTGATGCCCCAAATGTGGGGGGAAACCACTGTTTGGGCGCACGACAGAGCTCGGGAGGAAATGAGCGCCATTTGACTTTTTCAAACCAAAATTGGCTGGAATCGAGATTGGACGCCATGTTGCATTTGGATAGCCCCAGATGTGCCTAAACAGTGGGAACCCCCACAAGTGACCCCATTTTAGAAACAAGACCCCCTAAGGAACTTATCTAGATCTGTGGTGAGCACTTTGAACCCCCAAGTGCTTCATACAAATTTATAACGTAGAGCCAAAAAATTAAAAAATCAATATTTTTTCCACAAAAATGATCTTTTCACCCCAATTTTTATTTTCTCAAGGGTAACAAGATCTCAAAAGTTATTGTGCAATTTGTCCTGAGTACGCTGATATCCCATATGTGGGGGTAAACCACTGTTTGGATGCATGGCAGAGCTCGGAAGGGAAGGAGCGGTTTGAATTTTTCAACGCAGAATTGGCTGGATGCCATGTCACGTTTGGAGAGCCCCTGATGTGCCTAAACAGTGGAAACCCCGCACAAGTGACAACATTTTGGAAACTAGACCCCCTAAGGAACTTATCTAGATCTGTTGTGAGCACGTTCAACTCCCAAGTGTTTCACTAAAGTTTATAATGCCTGGGTGTGAAAAAAAAAAATTCCACAAAAATGATTTTTTATTCCCCAATTTTTAATTTTTCCCAAGGAAATTGGACCCCAGAAGTTGTCCAATTTTTCCTGAGTACGCTGATACCCCATATGTGGGGGGGGGGGGGAAATACTGTTTGGGCGCAAGGCAGGGCTCGGAAAGGAAGTAATGACGTTTTGGAATGCAGACTTTGTTGGGTGTCATGTTCAGTTTGCAGAGCCCCTGATGTGCCTAAGCAGTGTAAACCCCCCACAAGTAACCCCATTTTGGAAACTAGACCCCCTAAGGAACTTATCTAGATCTGTGGTGAGCACTTTGAACCCCCAAGTGCTTCACACAAGTTTATAATGCACGGGCATAAAAATAAAAAATCCTAATTTTTCCCCACAAAAATGATCTTTTAGTCACCAAATTTTTATTTTCCCAAGGGTAACAGGAGAAATTGGACCCCAAAAGTTGTCCAATTTGTCCTGAGTACGCTGATACCCCATATGTGGGAGAAAACTACTGTGTGGGCACATGTCCGGGCTCGAAATAGAAGTAGTGACGTTTAGTAATGCAAACTTCGATGGAATGGTCTGCGGGTGTCATGTCGCATTTGGAGAGCCTCTGATGTGCCTAAACAGTGGGAACCCCCCACAAGTGACCCCATTTTGGAAACTAGACCCCCAAAGGAACTTATGTAGATGTGTGGTGAGAACTTTGAACCCCCAAGTGCTTCACAGAAGTTTATAACGTACAGCCATAAAAATAAAAAATAATATTTTTTTTCACAAAAATGATATTTTCGCCCCCAATTTTTTTATTTTCCCAAGGGTAACAGAAGAAATTGGACCCCAATAGGTATTGTGCAATTTGTCCTGAGTACGCTGATACCCCATATGTGGGAGTAAACTACTGATTGGGCGCATGGCAGAGCTCAAAAGGGAAGGAGCACCGTTTGACTTTTTCAACGCAGAATTGGCTGGAATTGAGATCAGATGCCATGTCACGTTTGGAGAGCCCCTGATGTGCCTAAACAGTGGAAACCCCTCAATTCTAACTCAAATCCTAACCCCAACACATCCCTAACCCTAATCACAACCCTAACCATAAACCTAATCACAAACCTAACCCTAACACACCCCTAACCCTAATCCCAACCCTAATCCTAACTTTAGCTCCAACCCTAACCTTATGGGAAAATGGAAATATATATTTTTAATTTTATTATTTTCCCTAACTAAGGGGGTGAGAAACGGGGGTTTGATTTACTATTTATAGCGGGTTTTTATGTTTGGCAGCTGTCACACGCTAAAAGATGCTTTTTATTGCAATAAATAGTTTTTGCATCACCACATTTTGAGAGCTATAATTTTTTCTTATTTTGGCCCACAGAGTCATGTGAGGTCTTATTTTTTGCGGGACGAGTTGACGTTTTTATTGTTACCATTTTCGTGCACATGACATTTTTTGATCGCTTTTTATTACGATTTTTGGGAGGCAGAATGAACAAAAACTAGCAATTCAGGAATTTCTTTTGGGGGGCGTTTATACCGTTCCTCATGTGGTAAAATTACTAAAGCAGTTTTATTCTTCGGGTCAGTACGATTACGGCGATACCTCATTTATATCATTTTTTTATGTTTTGGCGCTTTTATACAATAAAAACAATTATATATAAAAAATAATTATTTTTGCATGGTTTTATTCTGCAAGCTATAGCTTTTTTATTTTTTCACTGATGATGCTGTATGACGGCTCGTTTTGTGTGGAACAAGATGACGTTTTCAGCGGTAGCATGTTTATTTATATCCATCTTTTTGATTGCGTGTTATTCCACTTTTTGTTCGGCTGTATGATGATAAATCATTGTTTTTTTGCCTTGTTTTTTAAGGGGTTCACTAAAGGGGTTAACTAGTTTGACAGTTTTATAGGGCGGGTTGTTACGGATGTAGCAATACTAAATGTGTACTTTTATTGTTTTTTTAATTTATTTACACAAAGAAATGAATTTATTGGGGAATATATATATTTTTTTATTTATTTAGGATTTTTTTTTTACACGTTATTTTTTTTTTACTTTGTGCCAGGGTGGGACATTACTCTATAGCAGGGGTCTCAAACTCAATTTACCCGGGGGCCGCTGGAGGTAGAATCTGGGCCGCATCAGGTTTTCCTCAAGAAAAGCTCTTACAAAACAGGTGGAAATAGGCTATCACGACTAAATGAATTATTCTTAATATGTTACAATACCAGGATCTGAGGATTTTCTGTTTTGCGGTCAAGAGCTCTCTGATGCGATGTTGCTGCCTGTCTCGCTTCCTTCCTCTTTTGACACTGCAGTGTGGTGGACAAGAAAACATTAACTAAAACCCCATTGCTTTTTCCCCATCACCCCATCGTTGCTTTTCCTATCACACCCATCATTGCTTTTTCCCCATCACCCCATCGTTGCTTTTCCCCATCACTCCCATCATTGCTTTTTCCCCAGCATTGCTTTTCCCCATCACTTCCATCATTGCTTTTTCCGCATCATTGTTTTTCCCCATCACTTCATCATTGCTTTTCCCCCATCACTGCTTTTCCCCATCACTGTTTTTCCCCCATCACTCCATCATTGCTTTTCCCCATCACTGTTTTTCTACATTGCTTTTCCCCATTACTCCCATCATTGCTTTTCCCCATTACTCCCACATTGCTTTTCCCCGTCACTGTTTTTCCACATTACTCCCACATTTGCTTTTCCCCATTACTCCCACATTGCTTTTCCCCATCATTGCTTTTCCCCACTACTCCCACATTGCTTTTCCCCATTACTCCCACGTTGCTTTTCCCCATTACTCCCACATTGCTTTTCCCCATTACTCCACATTGCTTTTCCCCATTACTCCCACATTACTTTTCCCCATCACTGTTTTTCCCCATTACTCCCACATTGCTTTTCCCATTACTCCCACATTGCATTTCCCCATTACTCCCACATTACTTTTCCCCATCACTGTTTTTCCACATTACTCCCACATTGCTTTTCCCCATTACTCCCACATTGCTTTTCCCCCATCATCGCTTTTCCCCACTACTCCCACATTGCATTTCCCCATTACTCCCACATTGCTTTTCCCATTACTCCCACATTGCTTTTCCCATTACTCCCACATTGCTTTTCCCATCATTGCTTTTCCCCATTACTCCCACATTGCTTTTCCCCATTACTCCCACATTGCTTTTCCCCATCACTGTTTTTCCACATTACTCCCACATTGCTTTTCCCCATTACTCCCACATTACTTTTCCCCATCACTGTTTTCCACATTACTCCCACATTGCTTTCCCATTACTCCCACATTGCTTTTCCCCATCATCGCTTTCCCCACTACTCCCACATTGCATTTCCCCATTACTCCCATTGCTTTTCCATTACTCCCACATTGCTTTTCCCCATTACTCCACATTGCTTTTCCCATCATTGCTTTTCCCATTACTCCCACATTGCTTTTCCCCATTACTCCCACATTGCTTTTCCCCCATCACTGTTTTTCCACATTACTCCCACATTGCTTTTCCCATTAGTTTTTCCCCATTGCTTTTCCCCATCACTGCTTTTTCCCCATCACTCTCCTGCACACACACACAACACACACACACACACACACACACGAACCTCTCACTTGTACATATACACACACACACACACACACACACACACACACACACACACACACACACACCTCTCACCTGTACATACATACACACACACACACCACCTCTCACCTGTCCGCAGCATCACCGGCGCCCGTGCTTCCTCACTCTGACAGAGCAGGCCGCTGAATGATGACGTCAACCAGCGGCGCTGCTCTCTGTGTCAGAGACAGGAAGTGCGGACGGCGGCAGCAGCAGGAGATGAGGTGAGTATGCCCGGCGACATCTTTCTGTGGTATCGCTCATTAAGCTTATGAATATGGGCGGCACGCCTATGAGAGGAGTGGCGTCCATATTCATGACCTTAATGAGCGGTACTACCAGTGACTGGGATTTCACATGCGGTGTTTCTCGCATGTGAGATCCCAGCCGAGGGCCGCAAAATACCGTACCGAGGGCCCATGAGGTGAGGGCCGCAAACTCGTGTCCCGAGGGCCGCAGTTGGCCCGCGAGTTTGAGACCCCTGCTCTATAGTGTCAGATCACGATCTGACAGGCACTGCTGGAGTCTCTCAGTGCCTGCTCTCAGCAGGCACTGAGGAAGCCGCCTCCCTGCAGGACCCGGTGGCCATCTTGGATCCGGGGTCCTGCAGGGAGGAGGCCCTCGGAACAGCGCGATCACATTGCGCTGCTCTGAGGGTCTCAGGGAAGCACGCAGGGAGCCCCCTCCCTGCGCGATGCTTCCCTATACCGCCGGAACATTGCGATCATGTATGATTGCAGTGTGCCGGGGGTAAATGTGCCGGGTGTCAGCTGTGATAATCAGCTGACACCCGGCTGCGATCAGCTGCGCTTCCCCCGGGAGCGCAGGTGATCGCATATGATGTACTATTCTGTCCTTGGTAATTAAGTCCCAGCGCACATGGACGGAATAGTACGTCAGATGGCAGAAAGGGGTTAAAAGAAGGAGACAATGATTGGGCATTGTTATGTTTTTATAGCTGAGAAGGGCAGGAGCAAAAAACCGCAAAGGCAGCCAAACACCAGAGAGGTTGGGATCTAATAGGTTGCAGACCCCTAAACTAACCGCAGAACTAGAAGTAGCCGTGGGACGTTCCTACAGTGCCCTAGACGCCTCGTCACAGCCGGAGATATTAGCTAGCCCTGAAGATGGAAAGAGGAAAGCTAACTGCCCCGGAGTAGAGCCCCAAAGGAAAAGGAAGCCCCCAAACATCTAATGGCGGTTAGACAAGATGAAAACACAGATGCAGACGGGCCCTCCCCGAGCACAAGCCCCCAACAGATACCCCCTCACCCATGCATCAAGTCCCCCAGCCACTCAGACACCAAAACTGTATTAACCCCCGGTCCCAACCAGACTCCACAAGCGTGCATTAACCCCCCCCCCCCGGGTCCCAGCCAGACTCCACAAGCGTGCATCAACCCCCCCGGGTCCCAGCCAGACTCCACAAGCGTGCATTAACCCCCCCGGGTCCCAACCAGACCCCGCAAGCGTGCATTAACCCCCCCGGGTCCCAACCAGACCCGCAAGCGTACATTAACCCCCCGGGTCCCAACCAGACCCCGCAAGCGTGCATTAACCGCCCCGGGTCCAACCAGACCCCGCAAGCGTGCATTAACCCCCGTGTCCCAAAAAGACTCCGCAAGCATGCATTAACCCCCTCGGGTCCCAAACAGACCCCGCAAGCGTGCATTAATCCCCCCCAGGGTCCAACCAGACCCCACAACAGTGCATTAACCCCCCCCCCCAGTCCCAAACAGACCCCACAAGCGTGCATTCACCCCCCGGGAGTGCAACCAGATCCCACAAGCGTGCATTAACCCCCCGGTCCCAACAAGACCCACAAGGGTGCATTCACCTTCTACCCCCCCCCCCCCCGAGTCCCAACCAGACCCCGCAAGCGTGCATTAACCCCCTCAGGGCCCAACCAGACCCCACGAATGTGCATTAACCCCCCCCGGTCCAACCAGACCCACAACCGTGCATTAACCCCCCGGGCACAATCAGACACCACAACCATGCATTAACCCCCCCTGGGAGCACAATCAGACCCCCCCAGGAGCTCAGCTAGACCCCACAACCGTCCATTCACCCCCCGGGAGCACAACCAGATCCCACAACTGTGCATTAACCCCCTGGGTCCCAACCACTCCCCACAACCAAGCATTAACCCCCCAGGAACCCAACCAGACCCCACAAGTGTGCATAACCCCCCCCCCCGGGCACAACCAGATGCCACAACAATGCATTAACCCCCCCTCCGAGGCACAACCAGACCCCACAAGCGTGCATTACAAACCCCACTACACAGCCCCAAGTATCAGGTTCCCTCAACCAAAAATCTAAGGAGACATCAACCCGCTAATGAATAAATCCTCCTATGTGTCACTGAGGACTCTGACCTCTGATTTCCCTCCTGCAGCAAACAGACGCCCGCATCAGACTGCAGAGACCAATGTCTAATGGCGGCTTCTCTTCCTGGCTTTGACAGACCACGCCCCCTCCTGGTATGACACGCCCCCGGAAACGACGTCACACCTGGCAGGAGCCCATACAGTCTAGCATTTACCGTACAGTCGGTTGTAGATTGTCCGTTGTACATTTACCGTTGGGCAGCGAAGAGTGTCACCTAGATCCGTTTAGGAGGATGAACTGACCGGGGCGACGGGTCAAAAATGTTCGGGAGGTCGAAGAGCTGGGTGAGCGGCTCCGGGCGGTCTTCCTCAGGTGTGCATTCCCTGGACCGGCTGAAGTAAGTGCGTGTCGAGGTCCCGGCTCCCAGCAGGTCACCAGTACTTGTCCGGGCTCCCTCCTGTCCCAGAATCCTCCCTGATCACCGCCGCCGTGACGCCACAGCTGTGAGGCCAGGTGGTCACCCAGTTGTCATATCCTGCAGTCACTAGTGGGGGCAGAACCTGTGGGTGACAGTACAGGAGTCTCAGAGCTCCATGTCTCAGTGGTGGATGCTCCAAATGTCACTGTAATGCCGCGGCCATGGGTCACGACACAGGCCGTGTACCTCTGGCCTATGAGCCTGCGGTGGTCCGTGTGCCTGCGCGAGCCTGCTGTGGTCCGTGAGCCTGCTGTGGTCCGTGTGCCTGCGCGAGCCTGCTGTGGTCCGTGTGCCTGCGCGAGCCTGCTGTGGTCCGTGTGCCTGCGCGAGCCTGCTGTGGTCCGTGTGCCTGCGCGAGCCTGCTGTGGTCCGTGTGCCTGCGCGAGCCTGCTGTGGTCCGTGTGCCTGCGCGAGCCTGCTGTGGTCCGTGTGCCTGCGCGAGCCTGCTGTGGTCCGTGTGCCTGCGCGAGCCTGCTGTGGTCCGTGTGCCTGCGCGAGCCTGCTGTGGTCCGTGTGCCTGCGCGAGCCTGCTGTGGTCCGTGTGCCTGCGCGAGCCTGCTGTGGTCCGTGTGCCTGCGCGAGCCTGCTGTGGTCCGTGTGCCTGCGCGAGCCTGCTGTGGTCCGTGTGCCTGCGCGAGCCTGCTGTGGTCCGTGTGCCTGCGCGAGCCTGCTGTGGTCCGTGTGCCTGCGCGAGCCTGCTGTGGTCCGTGTGCCTGCGCGAGCCTGCTGTGGTCCGTGTGCCTGCGCGAGCCTGCTGTGGTCCGTGTGCCTGCGCGAGCCTGCTGTGGTCCGTGTGCCTGCGCGAGCCTGCTGTGGTCCGTGTGCCTGCGCGAGCCTGCTGTGGTCCGTGTGCCTGCGCGAGCCTGCTGTGGTCCGTGTGCCTGCGCGAGCCTGCTGTGGTCCGTGTGCCTGCGCGAGCTGCTGTGGTCCGTGTGCCTGCGCGAGCCTGCTGTGGTCCGTGTGCCTGCGCGAGCCTGCTGTGGTCCGTGTGCCTGCGCGAGCCTGCTGTGGTCCGTGTGCCTGCGCGAGCCTGCGTGGTCCGTGTGCCTGCGCGAGCTGCGGTGGTCCGTGTGCCTGCGCGAGCCTGCGGTGGTCCGTGTGCCTGCGCGAGCCTGCGGTGGTCCGTGTGCCTGCGCGAGCCTGCGGTGGTCCGTGTGCCTGCGCGAGCCTGCGGTGGTCCGTGTGCCTGCGCGAGCCTGCGGTCCTCCGTGTGCCTCCGCGGGAGAATGGGCCTGTAATCTGTAGCGCCCCGCTCAGGATCTCCAGTGTAAGGGCTCGCTCACACTTGCGCATATCTCCATCGAATGAATCCAATAAAAGATGAATGTTCTTCGGTGAGGCCGGGCAGATCCGCGTGTTTTTTCTCGGCTGTATCCGGCATTCTGCGATTTCACTTCCACATCAGACATTGCAAGAAAAAAAATCTGCCGTACAGCCCATCAGTAGAGCGTCTGATTTATGCGGATACATTATAAATTCTGTAGCATAAGGAACTGTAAATGGTCGTGTAAAGACTAATAGCACCTGATTGCACATGGATGACACGTGAGAAAAAATCGTCCCACTTTTCTGGATAAAAATGGGATCAATTATTTACACTGTTGCGTGAGCCCTGAGGCGGGAGTCACACCAGCCTATGGCATCGGATGCGATATACTCATGCCCCTCGGCTCCTGCTCTGCTGCGAGAGTGATCCGAGTGTCCGTGCTCTGTGCTACAGTCCTCTAACATGACAGGATCAGTGCTCAGTAATTTCTCCATCTCCTCTGCTGCCGGCGTCGGTGGGAATCGCACTGCACTCGGGTGATATCAGAGTGCAGTCCAATGTTTCACTTGCAGCAGTATGGGTGCGTGCGAGCCGATTCTTGGTGCCAATCGCAGCGTGCTGAGATTATTCTCATGCCGAATCGGATGTGATCTGTGATTATCAATAGATTATGAAATATTCTGCCTTGGTTATTTGACAAGAATAGAAAACCTACAGGAAGACTGCCCATAGCAGCAATAATTCGTTCTTGTCTTCTACTTCTTGTCCTGTGACACATCACATTACACGACCTCTGTTTTTATTGTTCCAATCCATCAAAGAAAAAAGTATCAATTTTGCAAATCTTAATTTGAAAGCTTTCTATGTACAGTTCCTATACGGGTTTATATGTTTCCATGGTTACAGACAACGCGCTAACCCAGTGTAGTCGGGTCCTGCAGTCGTTGCCGTATATTTGTGCCAACTTGTTAATTTATTTAGTATATATAGGGGCAGAGGGAAAAGTAATCTGACTACACAGGGTTTATTTGTTGTCTGTTACCATGGGAACATAGTTATTTATAGACGTTTTACACAGTAAACAATATATTTTAATTAACTAACTCTCTTTTCTTTTTTCCTTCTATGCATTGGAACAATATATATAAAAAATATTAGGGTCAGTTGGGTCTGATCCTCCCTGAGCCAGAACCAGTTCTGTATTGTGACTTAAGATGGGAACAGAGTCCACTGTAATTTTAGGCTCTGTTCACATGTCTATTGTGGTTTTTGTCATACGTGGGTCCAGCGTGCAACAGACCCTATTGACTATGAGGTCTTTTGCATGTCATTGAAGTGTCCATTGTTTTGGGAGGAGAAATGTAACCATACATAACTCTCCCCCCATATGGTGGGCTTGGCGTCGGTGCCTCTTCCGCACACGAGTACAGGGACATTTTCACATCTGTAATGCCGATAAATCTTCACAGAAATAGGATTCTGTACAGTAAATAGGTGTTTTGAGGCTTAAACATTTAAAGGGCTTGTTCACTTTAAGCAGCCGTCATCCTGTAGTTAGTGGATCTTGTAAAGTAGCTGCTTACCCTCTGACGTTACCCTGTGCCTGGTAAAGTGGTGCGCTTCCTTGTAATCGAGGTAGGAGAAGTCATCCAGAGTAAGGGCTGTGTTTAGCAGTGTTTCCCCACTGCCATCGCTCAGATCACTCCACCGGGGCTCAGGGCCAAGTTACTTATTTCTTTATCTCTTAATTGTAGGAGGAAAGGGGAGAACATACAAACTCTGTGTTGTCCTTGGTCAGGATCAAACCCAGGACCCTAGGGCTACAAAGAGTATTAACCAATGAGCCGCTGTGCTGTCTTGTACAGTCATGGCCAAAAGTTTTGAGAATGACACAAATATTAATTTTTACAAAGTCTACTGCTTCACTTTTTCTAATGGCAATTTGCATATACTCCAGAATGTTATAAAGAGTGATCAGCTTTACAGCAATTACTTGCAAAGTCAATATTTGGCTAGAAAATGAACTTTATCCCCCAAAACACATTTCAACATCATTGCAGCCCTGCCTTAAAAGGACCAGCTAACCTCTTTTCAGTGATTGCTCCTTTAACACAGGTGTGGGTGTTGATGAGGACATGGCTGGAGATCAATCTGTCATGATTAAGTAAGAATGACACCACTGGACACTTTAAAAGGAGGCTGGTGCTTGGCATCATTGTTTTTCTTTTGTTAACCATGGTTATCTCTAAAGAAACATGTGCAGTCATCATTGCAATGCACAAAAATGGCCTAACAGGGAAGAGTATCGCAGCTAGAAAGATTGCACCTCAGTCAACAATCTATCGCATCATCAAGAACTACAAGGAGAGAGGTTCCATTGTTGCCAAAAAGGCTTCAGTGCGCCCAAGAAAGACCAGCAAGCGCCAGGACCGTCTCTTAAAAGTGTTTCAGCTGCGGGATCGGGCTACCAGCAGTGCAGAGCTTGCTCAGGAATGGCAGCAGGCAGGTGTTAGTGCATCTGCATGCACTGTGAGGCGGAGACTCTTGGAGCAAGGCCTGGTCTCAAGGAGGGCAGCAAAGAAGCCACTTCTCTCCAGAAAAAACATCATGGACAGACTGATATTCTGCAAAAGGTACAGGCAGTGGACTGCTGAGGACTGGGGTAAAGTTATTTTCTCTGATGAATCCCCTTTTCGATTGTTTGGGACATCAGGAAAACGCCTCA
>JARQOD010000007.1:160183302-160205492 GCA_033576555.1 Oophaga sylvatica | reverse complement strand
ATTATAGTAACATAGTAACATAGTTATTAAGGTTGAAGGAAGACTTTAAGTCCATCTAGTTCAACCCATATCCTATCCTAACCTGCCCTAACATGTTGATCCAGAGGAAGGCAAAAAAAACCCAAGTGGCAAACAGTAAGCTTCACATTGGGGAAAAAAATTCCTTCCCGACTCCACATACGGCAATCAGACTAGCTCCCTGGATCAGCAAGTATCTAGGAAACTAGTGAATATAGCCTGTAATATTATACTTTTCAAGAAAGGCATCCAGTCCCTTCTTAAATTTTAGTAAGGAATCACTCATTACAACATTAGAGGCAGAGAGTTCCATAATCTCACTGCTCTTACAGTAAAGAATCTGCGTCTGTGATTATGACTAAACCTTCTTTCCTCCAGACGTAGAGGATCCCCTTGTCCCCGTCACAGGTCTAAGAGTAAAAAGATCATTAGAAAGGTCTTTGTACTGTCCCCTCATATATTTATACATTGTAATAAGATCACCCCTAAGCCTTATTTTTCCAAACTAAATAACCCCAAGTGTAATAACCTGTCTTGGTATTGCAGACCCCCCAGTTCTCTAATAACCTTGGTGCTCTTCTCTGCACCCGCTCCAGTTCAGCTATGTCTTTTCTTATACACCGGAGACCAGAACTGCACACAGTATTCTAAGTGTGGTCGCACCAGTGACTTGTATAGAGGTAAAATTATGTTCTCCTCATGAGCATCTATGCCTCTTTTAATGCATCCCATTATTTTATTTGCCTTGGCAGCAGCTGCCTGACATGGCCACTAAATGTGAGTTTGTCGTCCACCCATCACCCAGTCTTTTTCAGTGACAGTTTTGCCCAGTGTTTTACAATTAAGCACATAATTATACATCTTGTTTGTTCTACCCAAGTGCATGACCTTACATTTATCCCATTAAAGCTCATTTGCCATTTATCAGCCCAAGCTTCTAGTTTACATAAATCCTCCTGTAATATAAAATTATCCTCCTCTGTATTTATTACCCTGCAGAGTTTAGTGTCATCTGCAAATATTGAAATACTACTCTGTATGCCCCCTACAAGGTCATTAATAAATATGTTAAAGAGAAGCGGCCCCAATACTGACCCCTGTGGTACCCCACTGCTAACCGTGACCCAGTCCGAGTGTGCTCCATTAATAACCACCCTTTGTTTTCTATCCATGAGCCAGTTCTTAACCCACTTACACATATTTTCCCCTATCCCCATTGTCTCATTTTATGTATCAACCTTTTGTGTGGCACTGTATCAAAAGCTTTTGAGAAGTCCATGAACACCACGTCCACTGCATTCCCTTGGTCCAGTCCTGAACTTACCCCTTCATAAAAGCTTATCAGATTAGTCTGACAAGAACGGTCCCTCGTAAACCCATGCTGATACTGTGTCATGAGGTTATTCAGCCTCAGATACTCCAATATAGTATCCCTTAAAAAACCCTCCAGGATTTTACCCACAGTAGATGTTAAGCTCACTGGCCTATAATTTCCAGGTTCAGTTTTTGCCCCCTTTTTGAATATTGGCACCACATTTGCTATACGCCAGTCCTGTGGTACAGACCCCGTTATTATGGAATCTTTAAAGATTAAAAATAATGGTCTATCTATAACTGTATTAATTCCTGCAGTACTCGGGGGTGTATCCCATCCGGGCCGGGGATTTGTCAACTTTAGTGATTTTTAGACGCCGCCGTACTTCCTGCTGGGTTAAGCAGGTGACATTTAATGGAGAATTTTTTTATCACTGATTATGTTATCTGTCATGGGATTTTCTTGTGTAAATACAGTTGAAAAAAGTCATTTAGCATATTGGCTTTTTCCTCATCCTCATCCATCATTTCACCCAGACCAACACTATCATTTTTTAGTTTCTTGCTATTTTATAAGAATTTTAGATATTTAAATGACTATCTTTTTTGAGTCCGTATGATATATTTTTCACTTCTTCTTGTCTGGCCATATTGCAAGTTTCTCTATTACATCATGTTTTTTCGGTAGCTGAGGAGTGCAGGTAAAAAAGGCAATACACCAGAGCAGTTGGAATCTATGAGATTGCAGTACCCTGACTAACCACCACAACTAGAGGCAGCCGTGGAGCGTTCCTACGTTGGTCCTAGACGCCTCGTCACAGCCTGAGAAACTAACTACACCTAAAGATAGAAATAGGAAAGCTATCTGCCCCGGAGCAGAACCCCAAAGATAATAGAAAGCCCCCAAACATGTAATGGCGGTTAGACAAGAGAAATACTGACACAGAAAGAAAATAGTATGAGCAAACGCTGGGGCCCAAACTAACTAAATAGAAAAGGATAGGAAGGGTACTTACTGCAATCCCAGAAAACCCTGAAAAGCACCAACTCTACTAATTTCAAAAATCACCTGAGATCACACGACCTCTACCACCTAAATTAGTTCTCTGGTGTAACAAAATCAAAACAGCAGCCACTGAAAAAACTGGAAAAAGCAAAAGTACAAACATCAGTGGCTGAACTAAACTGAGAGGGCAAAAGCCCCCGGAGGGGACCCTGAAGGCCCCCACAGAAGTGCAGGACAAAATGCAAAAATAAGCACAAACACAAAAGAAGAAAATGTCTTATCTGTTAGCAGGAGATGCAGACACGACACAGCAGGCTACAAGGGAAACAGGAATGAAGGATTCAGACCAGAACAATTGATCACCGGCAACCCTGATGGGAAGGTGACTCCCTTATATAAGACCAGTCAGTAACACCTGATTCCCAGTCCTCACAATCTTCACTGGACAGACCAGCACCGCTTGTAACCACCAGAGGGAGCCTCTGCTCAGAACTCATCTCAAACCCATTCACAACAGTACCCCCCCCTTGAGGAGGGTCACCGAACCCTCATTTGAGCAACCAGGTCGGTCAGGATGAGTTCTATGATACGCACGGATAAGTCTCCTAGCATGGATGTCCGAAGCAAACACCCAAGAATTGTCTTCCTGACCATAACCTCTCCATTTAACCAAATACTGGAGTTTCCGTCTAGAAAAACGAGAATCTAATATTTTCTCAACCACATACTCCAGATTGCCCTCAACCAAAACAGGGTCAGGAGGCACAGCAGCAGGAACCACTGGCTCAACAAACCTCTTCAACAAGGACTTGTGGAACACGTTATGGATCTTAAATGTCCCTGGAAGAAGCAAACGAAAAGAAACAGGATTAATAATCTCCATGATCTTATAAGGTCCAATGAACCTAGGCTTAAATTTAGGAGATGCTACTCTCATAGGAATATTCTTTGAGGACAACCAGACCAAGTCCCCCACTTTAAACCGAGGACCATCAGTCCTATGCCGGTTAGCAAACCGCTGGGCCTTCTCCTGAGAGAGGGACAACCTCTCCACTACCTGGTCCCAAATCTGTTGCATACGCTCCACAACAGAGTCAACACCTGGACAGACAGAAGCCTCCGTCTGTCCTGAAGAAAATCGAGGGTGAAACCCAGAATTACAGAAAAACGGAGACATCAAAGTGGCAGAGCTAGCCCTATTATTAAGAGCAAACTCAGCCAAAGGCAAAAAAGAGACCCAGTCATCCTGATCAGCAGACACAAAGCATCTTAGATAAGTCTCCAATGTCTGGTTTGTTCTCTCAGTTTGACCATTGGTCTGAGGATGAAATGCCGAGGAGAAAGACAATTGAACACCCAGTTTAGAACAAAAAGTCCTCCAAAATCTGGAAACAAACTGGACTCCTCTGTCAGACACAATGTTCTCAGGAATGCCGTGTAAACGAACCACGTGCTGAAGGAACAACGGCACCAATTCAGAGGAGGAAGGCAACTTAGGTAATGGCACAAGATGTATCATTTGGAAAACCTATCACAAATTACCCAGATGGTGGTCATTCTCTGAGAAACAGGAAGGTCGGAAATGAAATCCATAGAGATATGGGTCCATGGTCTCTTGGGCACAGGCAATGGCATCAACAAACCACTAGAGCGAGAGCAAGGCTTGGAGCGAGAGCAAGTCCCGCAGGACTGCACAAATTCCCTGACATCACGAGACAAGGTAGGCCACCAAAAGGACCGACTAACCAAGTCTCTGGTACCAAAAATTCCGGGATGCCCAGCCAATGCGGAACAATGAATCTCAGACATCACACTCTTTTTCCACTGGTCCGGGACAAACAATTTTCCAACAGGGCAGCGCTCGGGCCTATCCTCCTGACACCCCTCCAGAGCAAGTCTCAAATTGGGCGAGATGGCGGAAAGAACTACACCCTCTTTCAAAATAACAGAAGGATCAGATAACTCAGGAGAGTCCGCAAGGAAACTCCTCGAGAGGGCATCCGCCTTAACATTCTTAGTGCCAGGAAGAAAGGAAACCACAAAATTAAAACGTGTGAAAAACAAGGCCCACCTGGCCTGTCTAGGATTGAGTCGCTTGGCAGATTCCAGATAGACCAGATTCTTATGGTCCGTAAGGACCACCACCTGATGTTTGGCTCCCTCCAGCCAATGTCTCCACTCTTCAAAAGCCCACTTCATGGCCAATAACTCCCGATTACCCACGTCATAATTACGTTCAGTAGGAGAAAATTTTCGAGAGAAAAAGGCACAAGGGTTACTTTTAGAGGTCTCTGGATCTTTTTGGGACAAAACGGCACCTGCCCCAATTTCAGAGGCATCAACCTCCACCTGAAATGGCAGAGAAACATCAGGCTGCCGTAGAACAGGAGCAGAAGTGAATCTCTGCTTAAGTTCCTGAAATGCAGAGACTGCCTCAGGAGGCCAATTCACCACATCAGAACCCTTTCTGGTCAAATCAGTTAATGGTTTAACAATAACCGAGAAATTACCAATAAATTTACGATAAAAATTGGCAAAACCAAAAATCTCTGAAGAGCCTTTAATGAAGTAGGTTGGACCCAATCACAGATGGCCTGAACCTTGACCGGGTCCATTTCAATAACAGATGGGGACAAAATGAATCCCAGAAATGAGATCCTCTGTACGCCAAAAAGACACTTTGATCCCTTCACATACAGAGCATTCTCTCTCAAAATCTGGAATACAGTTCGAACATGTTTCACATGAGAGTCCCAGTCATTAGAAAAAATCAAGATATCATCCAAATAAACAATCAGAAATTTGTCCACAAAATCCCTGAAAATGTCATTCATGAAGGACTGGAAGACGGAAGGAGCATTAGTGAGCCCAAAGGGCATCACTAGGTACTCAAAATGCCCTTCAGGGGTATCGAATGCCGTCTTCCATTCATCCCCGTGCTTAATGCGAATAAGGTTATACGCCCCCCTGAGGTCAAGCTTGGTAAACCAAGTAGCGTTTTTCACCCTGGAAAACAGGTCAGAAATCAAGGGTAACGGGTATTGATATTTCACAGTAATATTGTTCAAGAGACGATAATCAATACACGGCCTTAATGAACCATCTTTTTTGACCACAAAGAAAAAAACGGCACCTAAGGGTGAAGAGGATGGTCTGATATGACCCTTCTCCAATGATTCCTTGATATAAGACCGCATAGCGTCATGTTCAGGTACAGACAAGTTAAAAAGGCGACCTTTAGGGAATTTGCTACCCGGCACTAATTCAATAGCGCAGTCATAGCTCCTATGGGGAGGCAAGGATGCAGATTTACTTTCGCTAAACACATCAGAAAAATCAATCAAAAAGTCAGGAACATCCTGAGCCTGGGGGAGGCAGAAAAAACAGGAGTGTTGGTATTAACACATTGGCAGCCCCAACTGGTTACAGACACAGATTTCCAATCCAAAACAGGATTATGAGACTGTAACCAAGGGAAACCCAGCACGATAATGTCATGCAGATTATACAGAACCAAAAATTTGCAGCACTCCTGGTGATCAGGTTCAACCCTCATTATCACCTGAGTAGAAAACTGGGTTTATTCTCAGCCAAAGGGGTAGAATCGATCCCCAGTAGGGGAATAGACTTCTGTAGGGGTATCAAGGGAAACCCACAAAGTTTAGCAAAATCATAATCCATCAGGTTAATAGCTGCTCCAGAATCAACGAAAGCCTGAGCAGAAAATGAGGACAGAGAGCATATCAGAGTGACAGTTAATAAAAACTTAGACTGAACACTACCCAAGACAACTGAGCGTGCAAAACGTCTTCCCGCTTAGGGCAGACTGAAATAGCATGAGAGGCATCACCACAGTAGAAACATAACCCATTGCGCTTTCGAAACTCATGACGCTGTGCCCCAGACACCACTCTATCACACTGCATGGGTTCAGAAGCTGGTTCACAAGGCAACACCATTCCACGCATACTTCTCCGCTCACGCAAACGTCTGTCAATTTGAATCGCTAATGACATAGAGTCATTGAGACCAGTGGGGACAGGGAATCCCACCATAACATCCTTTACATTATCTGACAGACCCTTCCGGAAAAGGGCTGCCAAAGCGTCGTCATTCCATTTGGTCAGGACTGCCCACCTACGGAATCTGACAGTATAACTCAGCGTCATGAGGCCCCTGATTTAATGCCAACAAGGCTTTTTCAGCTTGATCAGTGACATTAGGCTCATCGTACAATAACCCCAAAGCCTGAAAAAATGCATCAACATCACTCAAAACAGGATCCCCAGGTGTCAGGGAAAAAGCCCAATCCTGAGGATCGCCGCGCAGGAGAGAGATGATAATTTGAACCTGCTGCGCTGCGTTCCCTGAGGACTTAGATTTTAAGGCAAAAAAACAAATTACAATTATTTTTGAAATTCTGAAACTTAGCTCGATCCCCTAAAAACAAATCTGGCATGGGAATCCTAGGTTCCACAACAGGCAACCTAGCAAGATATGCAGCAATACTCTGAACCTCAGTGGCAAGCTGATCCACACGGCCAGACAACTGTGCAAACTCCATTGAGAGAAAAGATCCTCCCCAGCACCCAGAGATACAGAGGGAAAAAAATGCAACAAACAGAAAAATATCTCTGACAACTCTGACAACCTTTTTTCTTTCACAATATTTTTTCCCTTCTGTGAGTACCATACAATTTTCAATTTTTAGGCCGGTGATATATTATGTTTCGGTAGCTGAGGAGTGCAGGTAAAAAAGGCAATACACCAGAGAAGTTGGAATCTATGAGATTGCAGTACCCTGACTAACCACCACAACTAGAGGCAGCCGTGGAGCGTTCCTACGTTGGTCCTAGACGCCTCGTCACAGCCTGAGAAACTAACTACACCTAAAGATAGAAATAGGAAAGCTATCTGCCCCGGAGCAGAACCCCAAAGAATATAGAAAGCCCCCAAACATGTAATGGCTGTTAGACAAGATGAAATATTGACACAGAAAGAAAATAGTATGAGCAAACGCTGGGGCCCAAACTAACTAAATAGAAAAGGATAGGAAGGGTACTTACTGCAATCCCAGAAAACCCTGAAAAGCACCAACTCTACTAATTTCAAAAACACCTGAGATCACGCGACCTCTTCCACCTAAATTAGTTCTCTGGTGTAACAAAATCAAAACAGCAGCCACTGAAAAAACTGGAAAAAGCAAAAGTACAAACATCAGTGGCTGAACTAAACTGAGAGGGCAAAAGCCCCCGGAGGGGACCCTGAAGGCCCCCACAGAAGTGCAGGACAAAATGCAAAAATATAGCACAAAAACAAAAAGAAGAAAATGTCTTATCTGTAAGCAGGAGATGCAGACACGACACAGCAGGCTACAAGGGAAACAGGAATGAAGGATTCAGACCAGAACAATTGATCACCGGCAACCCTGATGGGAAGGTGACTCCCTTATATAAGACCAGTCAGTAACACCTGATTCCCAGTCCTCACAATCTTCACTGGACAGACCAGCACCGCTTGTAACCACCAGAGGAAGCCTCTGCTCAGAACTCATCTCAAACCCATTCACAACAGTCTCTCTGCCTCAATCTTTGCTGTCTTGATTTGCTTTTTACAGAATTTATTCAGTCTTCTGTATTTATTTAATGCCTCTTCACTACCTACTTGCTTTAATTCCCTAAACGCTTTCTTTTTGTCCCTTATTGCACCCCTTACAGCTCTATTTAGCCATAGTGGTTTCCTCCTAATTCTAGCATGTTTATTCCCATAGGGTATATACTGTGCACAGGTCCTATTCAGGATGCTAATAAACGTCTCCCATTTTCTTTGTGTATTTTTATGTCTCAGGATATCGTCCCAATTTATTGCACCAAGATCATCTCTCATCCGTTGGAAATTTGCCTTCCTGAAGTTTAGTGTCCTTGTAACCCCTCGACTACATATCTTATTAAAGGATACATGAAAGCTTATTATTTTGTGATCACTATTACCCAAGTGACCCCCAACCCTTATATTTGATATGCAGTCTGGCCTGTTGGATAATATTAGATCTAGCAGTGCCCCCCCTCTTGTTGGGTCCTGAACTAGTTGTGAAAGGTAATTGTCTCTCATAGTTGCCAAAAACTTATTACCTTTGCTGGAACTACAGGTTTCTGTTCCCCAATGTATTTCAGGGTAGTTGAAGTCCCCCATAATAATGACTTCTCCTTGAGTCGCTGCTTCATCTATTTGCTTTACGAGGATATTCTCTGTTGCTTCCATTATTTTAGGAGACTTATAACAAACCCCTATCAGTAATTTATTATTTTTCCCCCCTCCCCTAATCTCCACTCACAGAGACTCTACATGATGCACCACCTGATCTTTATGATAGAGTTGATCCTTTCTACATTTTATGATAGCATTCTTAGTGTTGAGCTAGTATACTCATTGCTCGGGTTTTCCCAAGCATGCTCAGGTGTCCTTCGAGTATTTCGGATTACTCGGAGATTTAGTTTGTGTCACCGTAGCTTCATGATTTGAGGGGTTTCCTCCGAGTATTTGGCGTGCTCGGAGATTTAGTTTGTGTCGCCATAGCTGCATGACTTGCGGCTGCTAGAAAGCCTGAATACATGTGAGGAATGCCTGTTTGTTAGGAAATCCCCACATGTATTCAGGCTGTCTAGCAGCCCCGAGCGTGCTCGGGAAAACCCGAACAACGAGCATACTAGCTCATCACTAATCCTTAGTCAACTTTGATGTAAAACAAAGTGGCATTATGGGGAAGAGGATATGACTAAAGCAAAATACAAAAGTCATTGAAATAACCCCTTCCCAAGATGTAACATACGTACATGACACGTTGAGTCTAGGTGTATGGAGTGGGCTTGGAAGTGGAGGTTGCTCCATACATAATTAGTACTGCCTGCGTCGTTCACTGGTACCTACTGTACCTTTTACAGCAGTAATCAGAGATAGCTATGGGTATGTTCCAGCAAAGTTTTTGGAGTGGAAACTCTTCAAAAACCACAGCTTGTGATTGTAAGGTTGGAGAGTTTCTACTCTAAAAACTCCTGACCCCAGTGTGAACATGCCCAATGAGTACCAGTAATCCAGAAGAGCATGAATCAGAGCAATAGTGAGCTTTGACTTTGTCCAAGGTAAGAAAACTGCAACACAACTGCATAAAATAGGACATGATGAAGTTCAAATTCTCTTTATTTTGCTAAATTGCAATATCGTCTCAAAAACAGCAATAGTTCCGGTATGAACCAGAGTTCAAAAAGAACCAGTATCACCAAAGAGAAATATAATACAGCAAAGGTAAAAGATAAAATATAACTTTTAATAAATATTAAAAATAAAATTAATATAGTGAGTCACCCAATAAAACAAAAAGGAAAGGTGCTGCTTGTACAGAAAATGTACAATCTCACCGCCAATATGGAGATATAGCAGGAGCCACTTCAGGAACTTCGTGGAGTGCGATAAATCCCTGGTATATTGAAAGGGAAGACAATACCCTGTCGATCCCTATAGGGCTATCATAATGCTGACCCCAAAGCTCCTGCCCTAACAAGGGCAGTCCACAACTAACCCTGTCACAAAAAAGCCCTGCCCTTTCCTTAGTGGGATGTCCCACTAGGGAAAGGGCAGGCCTTTTTTCATCGCACTCCACGAGGTTCCTGCTATATCTCCATATTGGCGGTGAGATTGTTCCTTTTTCTCATCATATATATATGTTTTTGCATGTTGGTGGTGAGAATTCTTTTCTCATCACACATATTTCTGTATGGTGTATACTATATGTACATTTTCTGTCACAGTCTTGGATATTTGTTTGGCTAACTTGTAATGCTTCGGCTGTGATTTTGAATCCTATTGCCTCCTCTATTCATTGTGGGGCCAATTTGTATCCTTATGGACAGGTGCTAGTCTCCACTATGTTCATTATATATTGACTAATTGATTATTTGAACAAGCAGCACCTTTCCTTTTTGTTTTATTGGGTGACTCCCTATATTAATTTTATTTTTAATATTTATTAAAAGGTATATTTTATCTTTCACCTTTGCTGTATTATAAATTGCAATATCGTCTCCTACGCTTTCTCCGTGTGATCTGTTCTACGCGGCACACATTCGTATACCTTTCACTACATTCTGGAGCCATGCGCATATATTGATAATTGTAATACTAGCACAGCTATTAATATTATGAAATGAAATGTAAATCAGGTTGTCATTTGGGCATTTTTATTTCTTGCAGTGTGAAGTTTTCCCCATCCACAGGAGCTGCAGTGACGGACACGTCCATGTTATATAGTATCTGAGAAGTAATATCACACTAAGTGCTTATATAAGATCTTCGAAAAAAAAAACTTGTATTCACCTAAACAGATATAAACTAGTTGTACACTAAATCCAAAATGGTATAAACCTGAATATGTGGAACATCTGACACGTCCCCCCCCGTTCTGCTGTAAAGTAATACTATTTTATTTTCAATAAAGAGGATTCTTGTTTCATAGCCGTACCTTGTTTGATTCTTTATTGCGCCAATTTTATGGAAAGATTTTATCATGTTAGGATAAGTTGCGGAGTTGCTCAACGCCTGAACAGCTCTCGAGACAGAGGAGCTTGTGCACTTGTTCAGTCGGGTCTTTGACCATTCACATTTATTGATGTTCAGTAGTGAATATGATGATATTCTAGAATGCAAATAATGAAAATTAACAGATTAAGCTACTAATTAAATATCATAAGAGCGCTGAACAGATGTGAAGCCCAAGGGGTTGTCTGGTTTTGGAAAGGGAGATCAATTTCTATCACTCAGTGCTGACAAAATGTTTCTAACAATGAAGGACCCAATACATCCGTGCAATACAAAACAGATAACTGAATTTAAAAGGAACTCTAATGCTTCATTTTCCATGTGATGGAGCTACAAAAGAATGAAATGTGTTGTGCTCTAATGGACTACCCTTTGGGCTCATGCAGACGACCGTATTTTCAGTCCGAGTATGATCTAACAAAACATCACATCACACTCGGACCAATGTTATTCTATGAGGCCAGGCACATGTCTGATTTTTTTCCTTGGACCAAGTCTGTCGGAGAAAAAAAAAATCACAGCGTGCAAGTTATTGGATCGCACACGGCCAGGCAAATCAATGGGTCCATCAAAAAAGTCAGATCACACTCAGATGACATCTGAGTTCGATTTTCATAGACTGACAGAATGGAGGTGGAAAAATTGTGGATCTATCTTCTCCAGTACGATCAGAGTGATTAGCATATTCGGACCAATTTTCTCAGACGAGAAGAAAATACTGACGTGTGACCCTTGCCTTTATGAATGTCATCAAGGTGCTGGATAAATAAAAAAAAATACATACTTGCTTCCTGGTGGCATTCCTCTGCCCTGGGTCCTATAGTAGACAACCCCTTTAAAGGGAATCTGTCACCCCATTTTAGCCATATCAGCTAAAGATATGGCTGAATAGTGCATCCCATAAGCATCCTATTGGCATGTTGCTTATATCCAGATACCCCGTTTTGATGCCAAAATACCTTAGTAAAGTCGGGATTCTTTTGTGTAAATGAGGGCGGTCAGGTCCGTAGGGCGGCATTTTCTCTATCCCCCCCCCCCCGCTCCTCGGCATCACTTGCGTATCGCCATCTGTGAATCCCAAAGACGGCGTTCTGCTTCCCGCGATAGCGCTTTTCAAATTCGGCCCCGCGCATGCGCTACTCTTTCCTTGCCCCGGAAGTCGTCCAAGGCAAGCAGTCATTTCCGGGGCAAGGAAAGAGTAGCGCATGCGCTGTAATGGTTTTCTGCTTTGCCTACTGTTGGGCAAAGCACACTGCGCATGCGCGGGGCCGAATTTGAAAAGCGCTATCGTGGGAAGCAGAACGCCGTCTGTGGGATTCACAGACGGAGATACGCAAGTGATGCTGAGGAGCGGGGGGGGGACAGAGAAAACGCCGCCCTCCGGACCTGACTGCCCTCATTTACACAAAAGAATCCCGACTTTACTAAGGTATTTTGGCATCAAACCGGGGGTATCTGGATATAAGCAACATAACGATAGCTTGCTTATGAGACGCACTATTCAGCCATATCTTTAGCTGATATGGCTAAAATGGGGTGACAGATTCCTTTTAAAATTGCTGGGACTCCAGTGATTACAGATGATCATCACTAGTCATTTATTTAAAATAGCTACATCTTAATTTTACAGTATATAAAGACACAAAAAAAAAATCCCTTCACACATTGCAAGATATATTTTATTATAACATTCTAAAATGATTTGTGTCAAACTATCATTTTAATAATTGAAGTCTTTTAACTTTCTTCTCTTATTTATGGACCATCTCTTAAAAATGATGCATTGGATAGGCTGTTAAAAAGAAATTCTACGAACGTTTGCCCTAAATTATTTTCAAACCCATAGACTGCTTGCTGCATGAACGAGTGAAGTCAAATATTTGGTTTCATGATCTAAATCAATGATCATAATGGGAGTAGTCAGCTGTAGCAGTGTACTAAATAAGCATGGAACATGGGGAGAGCCAGTGTTATCACACACTCTTATTAACCACAGTGGGTTAAGTTATTAAATGTGTTCATAAAGAGATCGTACTACATTCAGACGTTTCGCTGCCGGACTGGGGTGGATAGGTGTGTGAAGGCAGAAGAATTCATCGGCACGGTTATTATACTCTTGCGCTTCAGCGTCATGCCAATCACTTTCGAGAATACGCATGGTGTGGTGTAATTCATCTATGGTCCCATCTCTGATACAACATAATATGACGTTCCAACAACGCGACTGTACTTGAGTGTTGGCAAAAGTCATAATGTAGAAAATGGGTATTATACCTACCGATAATTCGGTTTCCAGGAGTCCATCCTGACAGCACTATGGAGGACGTCCTCCTCCTCCTTACAGGGACAGGAAGCACACGAGAGGTTAAAAGGTCCCACTCCTCCCCCAACAACTCAGTGATTTGACAAGTACCATACCATGGATTAATGCCAGTGAAAACACTTTAATTTACTTAAACATATTACATCATGTGAATTAGCATATATAACAAAATAGACAAGGGAGGGAACTAACCGTGCTGTCAGGATGGACTCCTGGAAACCGAATTATCGGTAGGTATAATACCCATTTTCCAGGACGTCCCCCTGACAGCACTATGGAGAGTACCAAAGAAACCCTCCTAGGGTGGGACTACGGCCTGTAATACTTTCCTACCATATGCCGTATGTTGTCCTGCTAGCACATCTAGTTTGTAGTGCTTGCAAAAGGTATTTATCCGAGCCCAAGAGGCTGCCTTACAAATTTGTTCTAATGATGCTCCTGCTCTCTCAGCCCATGAGGCTGACAATGCTCTGGTAGAATGGGCTCTTATCTTTATAGGACAAACTATACCCTCAGATGTGTAAGTTTTTGAGATTATAGTGGTAATCCATCTAGCAATGGATGCCTTGGAAGCTTTTTTACCCCTATTTTTACCTCCGACAAAATAAACAAGTTAGGGTCTTTCCTCCAGAGCTTAGTGGCCTTCAAGTAATCAATCACTGCCTGTCTAACGTCAAGGGAGTGTAAAGCTTGTTCTTTTATGCTTAATGGTTTTTCACAAAAAGACGGGAGTATAATTTCTTGATTGCGATTTTGCCAGGAAGCTACCTTGGGCAAGAAAGCAGGATCAAGTTTTAATATTATGTGATCCTCTCTGATCTGCAGATGTGGGTCTTTAATGGAAAGTGCTTGAATTTCCCCTACTCTTTTGGCTGTGGTGATTGCTACCACAAACGCTGTTTTCATTGATAAGAGTGAAACAGGTAACTCCCTGTTTGGTGTGAACGGATTTTTACAAAGAGCCGCCAAAACTAGATTTAAGTCCCAGGGGGAGACAACTGTCTTTATAGTGGGCCGCAATCTCTGGATTGCTTTGACAAATCTAACTACCCAAGGATGGGAGGCTAATGGATAGCCCATGTAAGTACTTGATGTCGAGATTTGAACTTTAAGTGTACTAGGTCTAAGACCCATATTAAATCCTGCCTGGAGGAAATCCAGAACTCGAGGAACATCCGGGACTCCAGCTATAGCATCAGACCTGTCACCTTCCAGACAGAACTTCTTCCAGATCTTATAATATATTGCCGAAGTTACCGGTTTTCTGCTGGCCTGAATCGTTGTTATGAGTTGATCTGATAGACCACGGGCTTTTAAAATGTCCCGTTCAGGATCCAGGCTGACAGGTGCAATCTTTCTGGGTCCTGGTGTAGAACTGGTCCCTGGTGAACTATGTCCTTCCACCGGGGAAGCTCGATTGGTTTTTCTGTGGTCATGGCGCCCAGAAGTGGAAACCAGCTCCTCCTTGGCCAGAACGGAACTATTAGTACAACTCTCGCTCCGTCTTCTCTTATCTTCCTTAGAACCGCTGGTATCAGTGCTATTGGTGGGAATGCATAATGTAGAGGTTCGTTCCACCTCTGACTCAAGGCATCTACACCTTCTGGATTGTCCACTGGGTTCAGTGAATAAAACCTTGGTAGCTTCAAATTTTTCCTTGTAGCAAAAAGAACTATCTGAGGCGTTCCCCATCGTTGTCATAGTAAGTGGAAGACCTCCTGGCTCAGCTCCCACTCGGTCGGGTAGATCTTCTGTCTGCTCAGATAGTCTGCTACTAGGTTCTGCGAACCTTCCAGGTGTACTGCGGTTATGGAGAGGACCATCTGTTCTGCCCATATGAATATCTTTTCTGCTAGATCCTGCAGAGTTCTGTATCGAGAGCCTCCCTGATGTTTTATGAAGGCTACTGCTGTCATATTGTCTGACAGGACTTTGACATGTTGGTCTTTTAGACGGTTTTGGTTTCTTCTTAACGACTCCCAAATCGCATACAGCTCTCGATAGTTTGAAGACATTCGTCTGATTTTTTCTGGCCATTTTCCTTGAAGAATCTTCCCTTCTAAATGGGCTCCCCATCCCCAAGCGCTTGCGTCTGTAGTTATTACTATGACTGGAGATGGAATCCAAAGAACTCCTCTTCTGAGATTTCTGCTTTGCATCTACCAACTTAAAGATCTCTTCACTTTTGCAGAAAGATGAATCTTCTTGTCTAGGGATGCCTGATGACGATCCCACAAAGATAAAACTTCTTTTTGTAGGGGTCTTGAATGAGCCTGTGCCCATCTGACGCATGAAATGCATGATGTCATCACTCCCAGAACCTGCATAGCTCTTCTTATAGTAACTCTTCTCTTCACCATCTCTGCCATCTTCTTTTTTAACGATTGTTGCTTGACTTCTGGTAAGAAGGCTGTCCTGGATCTGGAATTCAGTAATACCCCTAGAAATACTTTTCTTGTACTGGGTGTTAAATGAGATTTTCCTCGATTCACCCCCAACCGAGACATTCCAGCACCGACACTGTTCGTTCTGTGTGATGATTTAGGACTTCTGCTTGTTCGAGCCACTAACAAAAGGTCGACCAAGTAGGTATTACAATAATTCCTTGGTTCCTCAGATAGGCTACGACTTCTGATATTAGCTTCGTAAATACTGTGGGAGTAGAAGCCAGCCCGAACGGAAGGCCCTGGAACTGGAAGTGGCAGGTACAGTCCGGTAGACTTATGGCAAATCTCAGAAGCTCCTGCGAGGCTGGATGAATCGGGGCCTGATAGTACGCACTTTTTAAGTCTAGGGTACACATTACCGAGTTTTTGTTTATTAGTGGAATTGCCGACCTTATAGACTCCATTCTGAATCTTTTGTACCGAACAAACTTGTTCAATGGTTTGAGATTCAGAATTGTCCGCGACTCGCCTGATGGTTTCATTATTGGAAAGAGAGAGGAATAATGTCCCATCTTTTCCACTGATCCGGGAACCGGCACTATAACCTGGGAAGAGATTAGATCTTGAAGATCTTGGGACATCCCTGATTTTGCCTGGACCGCAGTGGGAGATATGTATCTTTGGGGCGGATAGGATGAAGAATCTTCCCTTGTCAGTTCTATTGTGTAGCCTTCTCTTATGGTTTGTAAGACCCACTCGTTCTTGGTAACCTGCTTCCAGTTCTCTGCAGAGAACAGGAGTCTGCCCCCTATGAGCTTGGCGTCATTGTTTTCTAGATCCTGATGAAGATCCGAACAATGAACTCTTAGTTCCTCTGTTTTGGGTGAAGGAACCTTTATATGATCCCCTACTAGCTTTTCCTGTGTCTTTGTAAAAAGGTTGTCTACGGAAAGCTGGTTTCTTCCGAAAGGACTGAAACTTTTTGGGTTTTTCCTCTGGGAACCCTTTTTTGCTATATGATGCTTCTAGGATATCGTCTAGCGCCTGGCCAAATACCTTTGAACCTGCAAAGGGTAAGGAACATAGTTTATTTTTAGAGGCATTATCTCCTGACCAGGATTTTAACCAGATAGCTCTACGGACTGCATTAGACAGAGAGCTATTTCTGGCAGAAAACCTGACCGACTCAGCTGAGGTATCTGCCAGAAAAGCCGTTGCTGATTTGATAAGAGGAAGTGACTCTAATACTTCAGCTCTAGGGGTCTTGTTGGTTAATTGATCCTCCAGCTGACCCATTCAAAAAACCATAGACCTTGCTACCGAAGTAGCCGCAATATTGGTCCTTGTTAACGCCGCCGAAGATTCCCAAGCCCGTTTAAGAAGGATGTCCGCCTTCCGGACCATGGGATCTTTAAGACTTGAAGAGTCCTCAAAAGGAATCAAAGTCTTTTCCGCCACTTTTGCAATTGGCATATCCACTTTTGGAATCTCCTCCCAAAATTTTGAGTCCTCAGGATCAAATGGAAGACGACTCTTAAAGTCACGTGACATTACCAACCTCTGCTCTGCGTCCTTCCCCTCACTCAGAATCATGGTTTTAATATGATCACTTATAGGAAAGACTTTCTGAATATGAGCTGTGAGACCTCCAAACATCAAAACCTGTCTGGACTGAGGTTGTGGAACATCTTCCAACCCCCACCTAGGTCTCTTGCGACAAGGACCCTGACTAGTGGACTGCTGTTGTGAACTAGCAGATAAGGATGCCTGCACTTCTTCCCTAATCAGGAGCTTCAGGTCAGATAATAATGAAGATCTTTCTTGCTCCAAAACCACTGCTGTACAAGAGCAACAGACCGTTTTTTTTTTTTTTGTTTTTTTTTACACGCGTCAGGAAGCTTTTTGTGACATGTGGAACAGCGATTAGTTTTCACCAAGGCTTTGCCTGGTTTTTTCGCTGCCTGCCGAGGCATTGATGAAGTTTTCTTGTCCTAAGTAATACAACATATGTATACTAAGGACTGAGTCTGGATAATGTATCTTACATAGTGAGGTTGTAGTTTTTTGCGCTATGCGCCCCTCTCTGGATTTCTCAGACTCCATATCCTGCCGCAGAAAGATTCACCTTGCTGCCTTAGGACTGCTATGGTGGCTTACAACTCGCTCCCTGTGATTTAAATCACAGAATGGCGCCCAGCAGTTCAAACACCACCACACATGCGCTCTTAAAATAGCGCTCTTTTTAGTGAAGCCATTGACATCGCCTTTCCTGCGTTCCAACCTGGAACGCACACCGATTGCAACCTAAAACACGACGCTTTACCTTTTGCGTTCCGTTCCAGAATGCATAAATCTTAGCGGTGCACCTGCGATTCCAAATGCGACGCTCTTCGGCCTTTCTGCGATCCGTTCCAGAACGCACGCTGATTCTTTGCGCCTGCGTCACCGGAAGTGATGTTCCGCTCTCAGACGAGGCCTGTACGGTGTTCCTCCCTGGACCAGGAGGAAGACGCCTGAGCCGAGAGCCTCCCTCTGGGAGGAGCGGCTCTTACCCGGGAGCTTGTCCGCCCCCGGTCTTTGGAGCAGAGGGACTCCCAAGGAGGGAGTATCGGCCCTGGACCTTTTGACAGGGGGAAGGATTTGGACGAACCGCACGATCCCCCTGGGCCCGGTAAGCTGCGCAGCAATATCTCGTGTGTCCCTCCAGGAAAAACACTGAGTTTTTGGGGGAGGAGTGGGACCTTTTAACCTCTCGTGTGCTTCCTGTCCCTGTAAGGAGGAGGAGGACGTCCTCCATAGTGCTGTCAGGGGGACGTCCTGGAAAATTACATTGTGTATACAGTGGAGGCATATACATTTTTGATCATTGGAATTTATTTTCCAGAAAGACTGCTGCGCATGCCTACTGGTTCTAAGGCCATGGCACTCGCAAAGTACATTATGCTAGTTGTGAACAGTATGTGATTAACCCATGATGATTCTGCAAGCTTTACAATCATTATTAACTATGATTACTATTTCAGTGGTGTATGTTAGATATCGTAGCTGCTGGTCTCCACGCAGTAAGCTTAAATTAGAGATAGAGCCAGCAGAGAGTAAAGTTGCTAAAAATGGATAAAAGTCATATAATGGCCAGAAATACTGTAGTTTTATTCCTCATGTAAATACATGACAGGTACACTTTAGGCAGGTTCATGCCTCTGTCTAAGGACATACAAACAGAAAGAACCACCAACAAGATGTATGTTAACATCAAGTATATGAATTTTGAACTACATTATTGCTACATAGACTATACGTATAAACTTGAGGTTCTTAGCGCACAGTTTGGTCAAATTGTGTGAGTCTATCTACGAGCTACAAGGCAGCCTCACTAGATGGCAACCTACACTAACAGACCAACCTTTTGTGGACCCTGTCCTACGAATACAAAGGGCAGATAGGATCTAGCTCTAATGAAAATCAGTTTTGGACATATACACACATACAATATTTACACACATTAGAGGAATTACTGCATGTGTGGTCACAAGCAAACACTATTTTTTTGTTTCTTCGTAAGTTTCTTCGTAATGTTGCACATTATTAGGACATCTTACAATGCCTGCCCAAAGTCACATC
Organism: Oophaga sylvatica; assembly: GCA_033576555.1. Classification (NCBI taxonomy): domain Eukaryota; kingdom Metazoa; phylum Chordata; class Amphibia; order Anura; family Dendrobatidae; genus Oophaga; species Oophaga sylvatica. The sequence goes on along the minus strand of JARQOD010000007.1, from coordinate 160,186,231 downwards.
TGGCCATTTAACAGATTGCAATTATTTATTTGCCCAGATTTTAATCAAGTGAACGTGGAAAGTGTTAAATATGTTAATCTACCTACCTACTATGGTGACATAAATCATAGTATAGATCATCGTTCCTAGCAATTGATAAGGTTTATTGCCAATTCTTAGAAATGAGAATTCTCTCTACAGTTATTTGTGTTTTACGTACACATACTGGAAGGGGAGGACACATCATTTTATCTACAAAGAAGGTCATTAGATTCTGTTCTCACTGCTGATTATCGAATCTCGGTCGTTAGCTAGTCTACTACTATGCTTGCGGGTGTTAATCAGAACACAATAGATATAACAGTCCACCACTGGTGCCCTATGCAAGTTCAGTCATATCGGTTTTAAGTCTTTGATGGTAATTTAGAAACGTTGAAAATACATGTTTCACATTTTGAGGTCTTGAGCTGCATTTACAATTCCAGGGAAGGAATCAAGGTATCTTGGAGCCAAAGAAAAGGTTACAGATAGGGTTGAGCATTCCGATACTGCAAATATCGGGTATCGGCCGATATTGGCTGTATCGGAATTCCGATTCCGAGTTCCGATATTTTCGTCATATCGGATACCGGAATCGGGATTGTCACTGTCAGTGTCCGTCGGTCGGGTCTGTCAGGAGTCAGCGGCACTTACCTGGCAGAAGATCTCCGGCGGTCACGGGCTGGACTGCTTGATGGCCGCAATCTTCTTTCCCCGGCGGTCACATGCAGTTTCTCGCGATAACTGCAGTGACTGCTGGGTAATCCCGGCCGTAAAGCAGTCAGTCCGATGACGTCACCGCCGGGGAAGCAGGTAATCAGCTGTGCTGCGTCGCGATGACAGGCTCTGCCTGTCATTGCGATGTAGCAGAGCTGGATCGTCGTGGGACTGTCGTTATGGACTGCGTCGGACAGGTGGTATACTGTTGGTTTGTTTTTTTTCTTTTTTTACAGGAGATCGATGGCGTCGCAGGATGAGAGTACAATAAAATTAATGAAAACTGTGTTGTCTCTTTTATTTCATTAAAATACTTTTTTCTTGCTTTGTCTTTTTTTTATGCATTTAATAACTTTGGGATTAATAATGGATCGGTGTCTTATTGACACCTCTCCATTATTAACCGGGCTTATTGTCACCGTGCAATCAACGGTGACATTAACCCCTTATTACCCCACTTGCCACCGCTACAGGGCAAGTGGGAAGAGCCGGGTAAAGTGCCACAATTGGCACATCTTTTGATGCGCCAAATGTGGGGCTGCTGTAGCCTGGTATTATCAGGCTGTTGAGGGCCAAAATCCATGGGCCTTGACAGTCTTTTAATACCAGCCGCAGCAGTCTGCATTTTACTTGGCTGGTTAACAAAAATAGGGGGGATCCCCACGCCGTTTTTTTTTCGAGGGGATCCCCTATTTTTGTTAACCAGCCAAGCTAAGCAGACTGCTGTGGCCTGGTATTATCAGGCTGGCAAGGTCCATGGATATTGGATCCTTACCAGCCTGAAAAACCAGGCCTCAGCGGTCTGCTTCATCTGGCTGGTTAACAAAAATAGGTGGGACCCCACGCCAATTTTTTTCGAGGGGATCCCCTATTTTTGTTAATCAGCCAAGATATGCAGACTGCTGTGTCCTGGTATTATCAGGCTGGCAAGGTCCATGGATCTTGGCTCCTTAACAGCCTGAAAATCCAGGCCTCAGCGGTCTTCTTCATCTGGCTGGTTAACAAAAATAGGGGGGACCCCACGCCAATTTTTTTCGAGGGGATCCCCTATTTTTGTTAATCAGCCAAGATATGCCGACTGCTGTGGCCTAGTATTATCAGGCTGGCAAGGTCCATGGATCTTGGCTCCTTAACAGCCTGAAAATCCAGGCCTCAGCGGTCTGCTTCATCTGGCTGGTTAACAAAAATAGGGGGGACCCCACGCCATTTTTTTTTCGAAGGGAACCCCTATTTTTGTTAATCAGTTCCCTCTGACGTCACTGATTGTGTCCCTGGCTGAACTGAAGTGAAAGTGGAAAGCAATCAATTAAGCTTTCCACTTAAGGGCCCGTCTCACATAGCGATATCGCTACCGAGATCGCTGCTGAGTCACTAGTTTTGTGACGCAGCAGCGAGCTCACCAGCGATATCGCTGTGTGTGACATTCAGCGACGATCAGCCCCCCTGCCGGGTATCGCTGATCGTCGCTGAAATGTCAGGACCTTTTTTTGATCGCTGGTTTCCCGCTGACAGGCACACATCGCTGCGTGTGACAGGCGGGAGACCAGCGATCCGCTGGTAACCATGGTACACAGCGGGTTTCCAGGCGCGGGGCTGTGCCTAGAAACCCGCTGTGTACCTTGGATACCAGCGCCCTGGTGCAGGGAGCTGGTATCCAAGGTACACAGCGGGTTTCCAAGCGCTGCGCGGTGCCTGGAAACCCGCTGTGTACCTTGGTTACCAGCGGATCGCTGGTCTCCCGCCTGTCACACGCAGCGATGCATGCCTGTCAGAGGGAAACCAGCGATCAAAAAAGGTCCTGACATTTCTGCGACGATCAGCGATACCCGGCAGGGGGGCTGATCGTCGCTGAATGTCACACACAGCGATATCGCTGGTGAGCTCGCTGCTGCGTCACAAAACTAGTGACTCAGCAGCGATCTCGGTAGCGATATCGCTATGTGAGACGGGCCCTTAAGCGATGTTACCCGCAGTGTCGCTGTCCCAGATCGCTGCCTGAGCTGCCTGTTTGGCAGCTCAGCAGCGATCATGTAGCGATACACCAGCGATCCTGACAAGTGCATATCGTTGTCGGGATCGCTGGTGTATCGTTATGTGACACCCAGCCTTTACTCTCCTGTCAGGCAGGAGAGGAACTCATTCATTTGGAGTTTACTGTGAGGCTGCAGCATTAGCTGCGGTCCCTGCAGTAAAC
>JARQOD010000007.1:160166690-160183202 GCA_033576555.1 Oophaga sylvatica | reverse complement strand
AATTTTTCTGTATTTTCATGGCTATGAAAATTGTAGAATCACACTGAAGGCATCAAAACTATGAACTAACACATGTGGAATTATACATTACACTTTACAAAAAAGTGTGAAACAACTGAAAATATGTCTTATATTCTAGGTTCTTCAAAGTAGCCACCTTTTGCTTTGATTACTGCTTTGCACGCAGAAAAGGTGAACGGATGGACTCTACATGCCTGGTTCCCACCGTGAAGCATGGAGGAGGAGGTGTGATGGTGTGGGGGTGCTTTGCTGGTGACACTGTTGGGGATTTATTCAAAATTGAAGGCATAGTGAACCAGCATGGCTATCACAGCATCTTGCAGCAGCATGCTATTCCATCCGGTTTGCGTTTAGTTGGACCATCATTTATTTTTCAACAGGACAATGACCCCAAACACACCTCCAGGCTGTGTAAGGGCTATTTGACCAAGAACGAGAGTGTTGGGGTGCTACGCCAGATGACCTGGCCTCCACAGTCACCAGACCTGAACCCAATCGAGATGGTTTGGGGTGAGCTGGACCGCTCACTGCTTCAATTTTGAATAAATCCCCAACAGTGTCACCAGCAAAGCACCCCCACACCATCTCCTACATGCTTCACGGTGGGAACCAGGCATGTAGAGTCCAGCCGTTCACCTTTTCTGCATGCAAAGCAGTAATCAAAGCAAAAGGTGGCTACTTTGAAGAACCTAGAATATAAGACATATTTTCAGTTGTTTTACACTTTTTTGTATAGTGTAATGTATAATTCCACATGTGTTACTTCATAGTTTTGATGCCTTCAGTGTGATTCTACAATTTTCACTGTCATGAAAATACAGAAAAATCTTTGAATGAGAAGGTGTGTCCAAACTTTTGGTCTGTACTGTATATATATATATATATAGTGTGTATATATATATATATATATATATATATATATAATATGCATATATAAAGCATACATCACCATATGGTGTTTGTGTGTATATGTATTTATATAAATATATATTTTTGTTTTTGATTATTTTTCTGATTAGATTTATTGAGGAAAGGTTTACATTCTGTATGTATTTTGTGGCTGTGTTATCTTATAGTGCCACATTATTGTTTTTGGTGCTTCCACATAAAACTATGAGTGATGGATAATGTTTCTGTGTTAATTTCCTTATCTCAAGTTCTATATAATTGAATGTGGGGAAGATAAAGTTCTGTAGAAAAGGTGCGGTGTTTCATAGGAAGTGGTGTTTTCTTTTAACAAAGAGGCCTTTTGTGCCAGAAAGCGGTGTCATGTTAACCTCAATGAAGACAGCCAAACCCTGAGGACAGTTTGACATCCATTTGCACTCCTCTCTTCAGTTATTGAAAATAGTATTTTCATAGACTAACACTTTGGTTTATGTTTCAACCTGTTCACACAGACATTGGTTCTTCTAGGTCTGACTCAACCGAGTTTTCTAGGTATTGTTACAAAGTGTTTTTCCAAATATTTTTGTGTTTTTCAACAATTAAGTATATAACATGATAATATGTTCCTTTTTCAGGGCAGTGAGCTATACGGGGACCCTTTGAGTTACATTGCCTTCAGATTACAAAATGTTCACCAGTAAATTATTTATCCAAACAATATCTGCGAAGCAGGAACTGATGTTATAGATGGGCTGTTGTGTACAGGGCAGACTTGTATTATTTTAATTATTGTGAAAGAATTTAAGAGGTTCCACAAAAAAATGAAAAACTGACCAACAAAACAGAATTCAAACAGAATAAAGCACTTGTGAACAGCTGCAAGCTGCTAAGACTGTAAATATATATTGTACAGAATAAAGCATACAGCAGCACTCTGTATTCACTAAAGTGTATGCAAACATCGATATGTGAAATTCGGACTGCTTTACTGCTATAAAGAATATATCTATAAAATGAAGGTAATTGGCCTGCAACTTGGCCAATTACTGTGTGCCCACCATCTAAAATGACACATTTAAAGGACATGTAGGATCCAATATATAATATATATAATACAAGCACAGTAGCTTGTACCTGTTCACATTTGATTCATTCTGACAGGAATTGTTGGGGAGTTTTTTTTTCTTTTTTTGTCATATACTATGGTGACTGCCTACTTAGTTGGGTGATCACTCCTCTCATCAGTTTCAGGCTGTTTTCAATTAGCATTGGATCCGACATGTCTTTTAAATTTGGAGGCTTTCATCCTGGAAGAGGCATATCTCATAGAGATAGAAATAGCATCAAGTGGCGTTACATGGTTAGTGGTTGGGTGAAGCCATTTATTGTCAAACTGCTATGTTTTCTCTTTTTAAATCAAAATGACAACCCAAAACATCGAAATGACCCTGATCAAAAGTTTACATACCCCATTTCTTAATACCATGTATTGCCCTCTAACATCAATGACAGCTTGAAGTCTTTTGTGGTAGTTATGAATGAGGTTCTTTATTTTCTCAAATAGTAAAGCTGCCCACTCTTCTTGGCAAAAAGCCTCCAGTCCCTGTAAATTCCTGGGCTGTCTAATATGAACTTCGTGCTTGAGATCTCCTCAGAGTGGCTCAATGATATTGAGGTCAGGAGACTGAGATGGCCACTCCAGAACCTTCACTTTTTTCTGTTGTAGTCAGTGACAGCTCGACTTGGCCTTGTGTTTTGGATTGTTGTCATGTTGGAACGTCCAAGTACGTCCCATGCGCTGCTTCCAGTCTGATGATTGCAAATTTGCCTCCAGTATTTGCTGATAATGTGCTGCATTCTTCTTTCCTTCAACTTTGACCAAGTTTTCTGTGCCTTTGCTGCTCACACATCCCCAAAACATCAGCGATCCACCTCTGTGCTTTACAGTAGGAATGGTGTTCCTTTCATCATAGGCCTTGTTGACCGCTCTCTAAATGTAACGTTTATGGTTGTGGCCAAACAGTTCAGTTTTGGTCTCATCACTCCAAATTACCTTGTTCCAGAAGTTTTGAGGCTTGCCTCTGTGCTGTTTTGCTTATTGTAGGCGAGATACTTTGTGGTATTTGCGCAGTAATGTCTCGCTTCTGGCGACTCGACCATGCAGCCCATTTTACTTCAAGTGCCTCCTTATTGTGCATCTTGAAACAGCCACACCGCTACTTTTCAGAGCGTCCAGTATTTCAGCTGATGTTACTTGTGAGTTTTTCTTTGCATCCCAAACAATTTTCCTGGCAGTTGTGGATGAAATTTTTGCTGGTCTTCCTGACCATGGTTTTGTTTTTACAGAGCCCCTGATTTTCCATTTGTTAATCACAGTTTGAACGCTGCTGACTGGCATTTTCAATTCCTTGGAAATCTTTTTGTATCCCTTTTCTGTTTTATACAGTTCAACTACCTTTTCCCATAGATCTGTTGACAATTCTTTTGATTTCCTCATGACTCACAATCCAGAAACGTCAGTGGCTGGATGAAATATGCAAGAGTCTGTCTGGATCCCAGAAACTCACTCAGCTTTTATTCACACACACTGATTACAGGCAAACAGGTCACAGGTCAGGGTATGTAAACTTTTGATCACGGTCCTTTGGATGTTTTGTGTTTTCATTATGATTTAAAAAGAGAAAACACAGTAATTTGACTATAAAACCACTAACCATGAGTGGAGAAAAAGTTTTGGTGTTATCATTCATATTCTCTAAAAAAAGACCAAGAAAGCAAAAATTCTGCCCGGGTATGTAAACTTTTGAGCACAACTCTAAAGCCCAACCACAGGCCCTTCAGCAGGCTCCCAATTGCTATGATAACTCATTGTAACCCCATGATTACACATGTGCATCAGCATCCCTGCCCTTTAAATCCTGCCTTCAGTGATGGACAGTAATATTGAAATGAATAAACAGCAGCTATTGGAATTAGCTGTTACAAAGCAGATGCAGGCTGCACAGCACAGCCGACAGCTGTCAGGTGCAGGCTCCTCTCCTAAACCTGCTCCATATACCCCCTGTGCTTATATGGAATACAAAGCATAGCATGTTGGACCGTAAACATGCTAAATATTAGAGATTTACATAATATAAGGTAATTTTCTGAATTTATGAGGAACCATTTCATTTGAGCATGTAAATATTCTTTTAGAACTGTTGCCTGTATTGGCATTTTCTATAAGTAGTTCGCTATTGATTTTTCTTCACACTGCTGCAGAGAGATAACACACTGGATCCTGACAGTCTACAACTAGAAGCCACATTTGAAAACATCTTTGCATTTGGCTGTAGCAAACAGCATGTTCTGACCAAAATAGACACGAATTACATGGACACCATGAACCACATCCTGAAGCTGGAAGCCTGTGATCTTCCACATGTAAGTCTGCAGTTTTATTAGTGCATTTGAACATATTTTCATTCTCTTCTCTTCTAGTAGAAAACTTTTTGTACTTATTTTTAGCCAATTGTTTTGTCTGGAAGCCATCTTCTTGGCAAGGAAGAACTTCTACAATCAAAGATTCAGCTAAGCATTTCTCCAGATGAGAAGGAGGACACGATGTTGGCTTTGGCCTTGTATGATCATGGGAAACACCAACAAAAAATTATTCACTAAACTTACAGGTAAGAGCATTGGTTTAAAGGAAACAATAGAACTTTCACTGGATTAATTTCCATTCACTGGAGTAGCATACACAAGAAGACTATTGTCACGACGTATAACAGATATATTCAAAGATAAAAACCTATATCTAATGTGACATCATTCTAGATTTCATATAATAGAGAAAATCAACATGTATACATAGTATCTGCCAGCAATGTCTTACCTGACATAATATCCTATGTATTGTGGGTCAATACTGTGTACGTGTCACGCTGTCTCAGGATAGAGGTGGACCGGGGTCTATGCTGACCCTGAACGGGGGTCCTGACTAGTCCCTCTACCTGGAGGTACTGTTAATGGTACAGAGGTCCAGGCCGCCAGCGTAACCCTGTCTCCTGTAGATACCTGACCACTGTAATCTAGTCCTGAGAAGGACCCTGATTACCACCACAGGGAATGGGCAGGTCACAGCTTACACACAGTCTAAGACAAACGAGACAGACAAGGGGTAAAGAAAACACAGCCTTGCATACAACACTTCCACTACAGAGGAACACAAAAGGTTAAGGAGATAAACAATAAGCGAGGAGAGGAAAAACCACAACAGGCACTCTTAGCTTAAGTCTTCTCAGAAACGATCCGCTCTGCTGGTCTGAATGAATGCTTTCACCGGCAACTTCCCCAGCAGACCAGCAGGTATATGAAGGAAGCTAATTAACAAAACATCAATCGCAGCTGGGCGAGGCTGGTGAGCCCAGCACCGAGAGAGAAAGAATTAACTCCCTCAGTGCCGAAAAACACCCAGCACCAGAAACTCAGCTGTGCGAAGTCAGGGTGTGCAATCGCGACGATCTCCGCCGCGACACACCCGTGACAGTACCCCCCCTTCTATGAGGGGCCTCTGGACCCTCAGGGCCTGGTCTATCTGGGTGAGTAGTGTGGAAGGCCCGAACCAAACGGTCTGCGTTAATATCCGACGCAGAAACCCACATCCTCTCCTCAGGACCATACCCCCTCCAATGAACAAGGTACTGAAGGGACCGGCGATTCAGACGTGAGTCAATGATCTTCAATACCTGAAACTCCAAATTACCATTGACCACCACTGGAGGAGGAGGTAGAGGTGACGGTATAACTGGTGCCACGTACCTCTTAAGCAACGATTTGTGGAACACATTGTGGATTTTAAATGTAGGAGGGAGGTCAAGACGGAAAGCCACCGGATTAACTATTGAACTGATCCTGTATGGCCCGATGAATCTGGGACCGAGTTTCCAGGAGGGAACCTTAAGTTTTATATTCTTGGTAGACAACCATACCAGATCGTTCACACTTAGGTCTGGGCCAGACACTCTCCTCCTATCAGCCATACGTTTGTATCGGTTCCCCATAGTGCTCAGATTATTAAGCACTCCTCTCCACACTGAAGCAAGTGACGACGAAAATCGTTCCTCCTCAGGAACCCCAGAAGAGCCCCCCCCATTGAAAGTACAAAACTGGGGGTGAAAACCATATGCCCCAAAAAACGGGGACTTACCAGTGGACTCGCTCCGCCTATTGTTAAGAGCAAACTCTGCCAGAGGCAAGAAAGAAGACCAGTCCTCTTGGTTCTCTGAGACAAAACACCGGAGATATGTCTCTAAGCTCTGATTCAGATGCTCTGTCTGACCATTGGTCTGCGGATGAAAAGCCGAAGAAAATGACAACTGCATCCCCCGACGAGAACAAAATGCCTTCCAGAATTTGGACACAAACTGAGACCCCCGATCCGACACCACATCGGAAGGCAACCCGTGAAGTCTCACAATCTCCCCACTGAACACCTGCGCCAGAGTTTTAGCATTAGGAAGAGCAGGAAGAGCTATAAAATGTGCCATTTTGCTGAACCTGTCAACTACAACTAGTATGACAGTTTTACCTGAAGACGGAGGAAGGTCCGTAATGAAGTCCATAGACAGATGGGTCCATGGACGCTCCGGGATTTTCAACGGTAAAAGGGCCCCAGACGGACGGGTATGTGGGGTCTTAGAGCGCGCACATACCCCACAGGACGCGACAAAAGTTACCACCTCTTTATTTAAGTTAGGCCACCAAAACCGGCGAGAAACGAGATCTACAGTTGCTTTACTCCCTGGATGTCCTGCCAAAGCAGAATTATGATGTGCCTCGATAACCTTTTGTCTTAACTGATCTGGAACAAACAGTTTCCCTGGAGGTCCTACAGGGGCGTCCCCCTGAGCCTCCAATACCTCCTCCTCAAGCTCAGAGCATACAGCCGACACCACAACTCCCTCCTGAAGAATAGGAACCGGGTCATCCGTCTTCCCGGCCCCCGGGAAACTACGAGATAAGGCATCAGCCTTTACATTTTTTGACCCAGGACGATATGTGACGACAAAATTAAACCTGGTAAAAAACAACGACCATCTAGCTTGTCTGGAATTCAGACGTTTTGCAGACTCTAAATACAGCAGGTTCTTGTGATCAGTAATGACGGTGACCGGGTGGACTGCCCCCTCCAAAAAGTGACGCCACTCTTCAAAAGCCAACTTAATGGCCAAGAGTTCCCTATTGCCAACATCATAATTCCTCTCGGCGGACGACAATTTTTTTAGAGAAGAAAGCGCACGGATGCCATTTACCAGGGGACGGACCTTGAGATAATACCGCACCCACTCCTACGTCAGATGCGTCTACCTCCACAATGAACAGTTGTGATGCATCAGGTTGGATGAGTATGGGTGCTGAAGCAAAACATTTTTTCAAGGAGGAAAATGCTTGACAAGCTTTGTCAGACCACCTAGAAAAATCCGTCCCTTTTTTTGTCATGTCAGTGAGAGGTTTGACAACAGATGAGAAATTACGAATAAATTTCGGGTAGTAGTTAGCAAACCCCAGGAAACGCTGCAGTGCTTTAAGATCCTCTGGCCGATCCCATTCAAGCACAGCCTTCACTTTCCCAGGGTCCATACGGAAACCGGAGGCTGACACCAAGAATCCTAAAAACTGAAGTTCTTGTACAGCGAATACACACTTCTCCCATTTGGCGTACAGTTTATTATCTCGCAAGATCTGCAACACTTGTCTCACATGCTCCTGATGAGAAACAAGATCCGGCGAGTAAATTAAGATGTCATCTAGATAAATGACAACAAACTGTCCCACTAGGTGGCGAAAGATGTCATTAACAAAATGTTGAAACACCGCCGGGGCAGTAGTCAGACCGAAAGGCATGACAAGGTTCTCATAATGTCCCTCCGGAGTGTTAAACGCCGTCTTCCACTCATCCCCCTCCTTTATCCTAATCAGATTATTCGCCCCCCTGAGATCCAACTTAGAGAACCATTTGGCGCCCACAATCTGATTGAAGAAATCAGGAATAAGTGGGAGCGGATACGGATCTCGGACCGTAATCCGATTAAGCTCACGGAAATCCAGGCAAGGGCGTAGGCCTCCATCTTTTTTCTTCACAAAGAAGAACCCCGCGGCCACTGGGGAAGATGAAGGTCTAATATGCCCCTTGGCAAGACTTTCCGAAATGTAATCCTTCATAGCTTGCCTCTCAGGACCAGAAAGGTTATATAACCTAGTGTGAGACAGTGAAGGGGTGCGTACTGGATGGGGTGTATATCTCCCCCAGGTTTCTTAGCTGGGGCGCATAAAAAATAGGTTGTCAGTGCGGTGTTCACTCCATTCCCATCTGGGACAGGTTTGCAGTTCAGCCCAGAGTGAACACAGCTGCTTAATTAGACAGCCATAAGTACCTGCTTGGAAGTTCAGAGGAGGCTCTCTCTCTCAGTCTGGATCTGACTTCAGACGCCATTGGAGCCTCATGTGAGCTGCACGCCGGTAACTACTGAACATATGTGTTGTTTTGGGGCACAGGCTATTAGAGTCTGGACCCGGATAGAAAGGGTAATCTATCTAAGTGTAATTAGTGGCGGGACACGCCTAGGCTTTATGTTTATGATTTGGTTTTAATTTATGTTCTGTTTGCTGTGGACTTTAATAAAACTGGTTGCGGCCAGTTTTTAACAGAACCACTGTCTGTGAATGGTCTCTTTATGCCACTCCGTCTCCCCAAGACGGCGATCCCAGAGCTGTATCCCCTGAAAAGCTTACAATTGGTGCTTGAATGCTGGGGCAGCACAGTGGCTGAAGACTTTGAAAAAAAAAAAAAAAAAAAAGGTGTCTGCACCGCAAAACTGAACTTATTGTGGAAAAGACTGTGGAGTGTGTATGTCTTGGGTGATGGCTGTTAACCAGCCCAGGAAGTCTGGCAGTATGGAGGAGCTCGTTAAGCACCTGGTCCAGAGCCAGCAAAGCATGCAGAGCATGCATCAGCAGCAGCAGGAGACCAACCGGTTATTAATGGAGCAAGTTGCAGCAATACAAAGAACTTGCAGCACCTCGTCCCCGAGTGAGGATGCTGGGTCACCGGCATTATCCGCTGTAAAGAAGGCGGTAAAACAGACTCTGCAAAAGATGACACCTCATGACGATGTGGAGGCATATCTGGCTATATTTGAGAGATTGGCTGAGAAGGATAGTCTGCCACAGTCTGAATGGGCCATGGTGGTCGCGCCCTATCTGACTGGGGAACCCCAAAAAGCCTATTTTGACCTCAACGAGCAGGACAGCAAAGACTATAACAAGCTGAAAGCGGAGATTCTTGCCCGCCTGGGTGTGACGGCTGCAGTCCGTGCCAGGAGGGTCCATAACTGGAGATACAGTCGAGACAAGCCTGCTCGCTCACAAATGTATGACTTGATTTCTTTAGTAAAGAAGTGGCTGGAACCTGATGTCAGCACCCCTGCCCAAATGGTCGAAAAGGTAGTGCTGGACCGGTACATCTGGGCTCTTCCTCCTGAGGTACAGCTCTGGGTCGGACAGGGAGATCCCAAGGACGCCGATCAACTGGTCAGCTTGATTGAAAGGTACTTCGCCACCAAGGACTATCTACGTGACCAGCCGTCCGAACGATCATCAGTTCGAAGTACCCGGCCTCCGTTATATCCCGGTAAGAGAGTTCCAGCTGTTGGGGTAAGGGGGGCTGCGGACCGACGGGTTCAGACCCGGGGTGACATGGATGAGCGAAAGGGTGATACTTCCCTGGCAGGAGACCCCAGGCCTAGAAAGATCTCCCCGTCTGAACTCCCAGACCTGAGACAGTGTTGGAGATGCCGTGAACGGGGTCATATTTCAGCTAACTGTCCACTAGTCGGGGAACCTATGGACTGTGACGCTGGACAGACCCTCTCTTTCCTCGCGGAACCCGTGTGCGTGGCCACCCCAGTCGAGGAGACTGGCCCACAGCTGTCTCAGGTGGTTATAAATGGCTGCCCAGTACAGGCCCTCCTAGACTCAGGGAGTCGAGTGACTCTGGTACATGCCAGCATGGCTGATAGAGACTTCATTCCCGATAAACACCTGAGCGTGGTGTGCATACATGGAGACACCAAAGTCTACCCGGTAACTTCCGTGGACTTCGTCACCAAACTCGGGGAGATCTCGTATGAAGTGGGGGTAGTGAAGAACCTGATGCATCCCGCCATATTGGGTCGTGACTTTCCCCTGTTTTGGGGTCTCTGGGGGAAAAATGTTTCTGCTGGACAGTGTGATGAAGCTCCTACTGAGGGTGCGCAGTCCCGAGGGGCGGAGCACAATGCTAGTGGGCCGGTAAACGTATGTGATGATAATGATAATGATGCTGATGCTGATAATGATAATGATGATGACCATGATATTGATGCTAATACTGATAAAAATGAATTTCCCTTACAGGTGATATTGGGGGAGGGGGAGGATGTTTCTCTAAAACAGAATGTCCCTGACCTACCGGTGTCCCGTGGCAATTTTGGGAGTGAGCAATTGCAAGACCCCACTCTTAAACATGCCAGGGAGAATATAACTGTTCTGAATGAGATCCCACAAGAGCCCGGCTCTGATGAAAAATTTCCCCATTTTTCCATGAACAATGACCTGCTATACAGGGTCACTAAAGTAAAGGGAGAGGCTGTGAGTCAGCTCCTAGTACCTAAGCCATATAGAAGTATGGTGTTAGGTTTGTCCCATAACCACGTGCTGGGTGGGCACCTGGGGATGGATAAGACCCAGGAAAGAATCCTCCAGAGGTTTTACTGGCCAGGGGTTTATCGAGATGTGGAGGATTATTGCAAAACCTGCCCCACGTGTCAGATAAATGCTCCGGTGTCTCACTTCCGGAGTCCATTAATCCCGCTGCCGGTTATAGAAATACCATTTGAAAGAGTAGCGATGGACTTGGTAGGTCCTATTGTAAAATCAGCCAGGGGGTACCAATACATACTAGTGGTACTTGATTATGCAACCCGGTACCCGAGGCTGTCCCTTTAAGAAATATGGCATCTAAAAATATTGGAACTCTTTCATATGTTTTCCAGGACAGGAATCCCTAAAGAGATCCTCACGGACCAAGGCACACCTTTTATGTCTAAGGTGATGAAGGAACTGTGTAAGTTGCTTAAAATCTCGCACCTTCGGACATCCGTGTATCACCCACAGACGGATGGGCTGGTTGAACGTTTTAACAAAACGTTGAAACATATGTTAAAGAAAGCAGTAGAGAAAGATGGGCGGGACTGGGACTACCTGTTACCCTACTTAATGTTTTCGGTCAGAGAGGTGCCCCAGGCCTCTACAGGGTTTTCTCCCTTTGAGTTGGTATATGGTCGGCACCCACGGGGCTTGCTAGACATAGCCAAGGAAGTATGGGAAACCGAGATAACTCCATATAAGAGTGTTATAGAGCATATTGCCCAGATGCAAGAGAGGATGGCTAAAGTTATGCCGTTGGTTAAGAGTCATCTGCAGAGAGCCCAAGAAGCTCAAAGCAGAGTATATAATCGGTCAGCAAAAATTAGGACTTTCAACCCCGGGGATCGAGTCCTAATCCTAATTCCCACGTGGAAAGTAAGTTTTTGGCCAAGTGGCATGGCCCATACGAGATAGTACAGAAAATGAGCGAGGTCACTTACAAAGTACACCAACCTGGGAGACGAAAGCCCTACCAGGTGTACCATGTCAATTTGATCAAATCCTGGAGGGACAGAGAGTCATTGTTGGCCTCGGGTGAAGTAGAGAAAGGGTTGAAACCATCTCTACCTCCTGTGACCATTGGTGAGACATTGTCCGTGCACCAAAAACAGGAAGTACGGGAGTTTCTGCAGAAAAATCAGCAGAGGTTTTCTGACTTGCCCGGCCGGACTTCTCTCGTAAAACACCATATCGAGACCGAGCCCGGTACTAAGGTCAAGATAAAACCGTACAGAATTCCCGAAGCCCGCAGAAAGATAGTCTCTACTGAAATCAAACGCATGCTAGACCTCGGGGTCATTGAGGAGGCCCAAAGCGAGTGGTGTAGCCCGATTGTCCTGATCCCAAAACCTAATGGAACCTGGAGGTTCTGTAATGATTTCAGAAAGTTGAACGAAGTGTCGAAATTTGACGCCTACCCGATGCCACGGGTAGACGAGCTAATCGAGAGGTTAGGGGGTGCCCGTTATATTACAACCCTCGATCTGACAAAAGGGTACTGGCAGATACCCCTGTCTGAGGAAGCAAAAGAAAAAACGGCCTTTGCAACCCCGGAAGGTTTGTTTCAGTATCTCGTGATGCCATTCGGGTTGCATGGGGCCCCAGCTACTTTTCAGAGGCTTATGGATCTGATCCTGCGCCCGCATCAAGCCTATGCGGCTGCCTACCTGGATGATGTGGTAATTTTCAGTTCCGATTGGGAGAGCCACCTCGCTAAGGTACAAGCCGTCTTAGACTCGATAGGCGGAGCTGGGCTGAACATAAACCCAGAGAAATGTGCCATTGGCCTAGAAGAAGCCAAATATCTAGGCTATGTT
This sequence comes from Oophaga sylvatica, assembly GCA_033576555.1. Taxonomy (NCBI): domain Eukaryota; kingdom Metazoa; phylum Chordata; class Amphibia; order Anura; family Dendrobatidae; genus Oophaga; species Oophaga sylvatica. The sequence goes on along the minus strand of JARQOD010000007.1, from coordinate 160,170,750 downwards.
ATTGGCAGGGGGCTGATCAAGCCACAAATTGATAAGGTAGAAGCAATTCGGAACTGGCCTGTACCCCTCACAAAACGACAGGTCAAAGCATTTCTAGGCATCACTGGGTACTATCGTAGATTCGTACCAAATTATGCCTCCATTGCTGCCCCATTGACTGACCTGACAAAAGGGGGAAGTCAAAAATGATAAATTGGAATCCGGAGGCAGAAAAAGCATTTCTGTCGTTAAAAATAGCTTTGTGTCAAAGACCAGTTCTGGTCACCCCTAATTTTAGAGAAGAGTTTTGGTTCCAAACTGATGCCTCTAATGTGGGGTTAGGGGCCGTGTTGTCACAGGTCGTGAAGGGTGAAGAACACCCAGTCCTGTATCTAAGTCGAAAAATGACACCGGCTGAACAAAATTATGCCATTGTGGAGCGAGAGTGCCTCGCAATCAAGTGGGCGCTGGACTCCCTACGTTATTACCTTTTGGGTAGAAAATTTAAATTACAATCAGACCATGCTCCTCTGGCATGGATGAAGCAGAACAAGGAAAGGAATGCCAGGGTGACAAGGTGGTTCCTTTCACTTCAAGAGTTCAATTTCTCGGTGGAGCATAGACCTGGGAAGTTACAGGGTAATGCTGATGCCTTGTCCAGAGTTCACTGTCTCTTTGGAGTTTTGGACCAGCCCTCCGGTCTGGAGAAGAGGGGGGGGATATGTGAGACAGTGAAGGGGTACGTACTGGACGGGGTGTATATCTCCCCCAGGTTTCTTAGCTGGGGCGCATAAAAAATAGGTTGTCAGTGCGGTGTTCACTCCATTCCCATCTGGGACAGGTTTGCAGTTCAGCCCAGAGTGAACACAGCTGCTTAATTAGACAGCCATAAGTACCTGCTTGGAAGTTCAGAGGAGGCTCTCTCTCTCAGTCTGGATCTGACTTCAGACGCCATTGGAGCCTCATGTGAGCTGCACGCCGGTAACTACTGAACATATGTGTTGTTTTGGGGCACAGGCTATTAGAGTCTGGACCCGGATAGAAAGGGTAATCTATCTAAGTGTAATTAGTGGCGGGACACGCCTAGGCTTTATGTTTATGATTTGGTTTTAATTTATGTTCTGTTTGCTGTGGACTTTAATAAAACTGGTTGCGGCCAGTTTTTAACAGAACCACTGTCTGTGAATGGTCTCTTTATGCCACTCCGTCTCCCCAAGACGGCGATCCCAGAGCTATATCCCCTGAAAAGCTTACACTAGATTTTGGTAACTTAGCATCAGGAAGCAATTTTATAGCACAGTCATATGCGCGATGAGGAGGTAATTCTTGACACCCTTCCTCTGAAAACACATCCTCAAAGTCCTCCAGAAAGGAGGTAAGGTTCTAGGCACGACCGTACCGATGACCGTGTTCATGCAGTTACTATTGCGAAATTCACCCCACTGGCTTATCTCTCTGGATTGCCAATTAATAACTGGGTTATGTTTAGTTAACCAAGGAAGTCCCAACACAATAGGAGTGGGAAGGCCCTCCAACACATAACAAGACAATAGTTCTTTATGTATTGCCCCCACTCGAAGGTCTATGTTATGCACGGCTTGCACAAAGCTACCTTGACCGAGAGGCCTGGCGTCAATAGAGAATATAGGGATAGGTTTGGCCAATACACTCAGTTGCATACCTTGCACCTGGGCAAACCGAGCGTCCACCAGATTAGCCGCGGCCCCACTATCCAGAAGAACAGAAATCCTCTCAGTTCTCGTACCTACCACCACCTCCGCTGGTACGAGAAACTGAGACGGACTTGGGGACGAAATACATACTCCCAGATTGTCGTCCACCACACAACCTGGGATTAATAGTTTTCCGGCGACTTCTTGCTCAGTACAGTACGGGATGGACACCCCTCAATAAAATGTCCCTCTCTCCCGCAGAAGAAACACCTTCTTGTTTTGCGGCCACCGCCGATCCCCTCCCTCGGAATGATGTCCCTCCCAACTGCATAGGTTCCTCGGAACAAACCAGGGGAACCTCAATATTAGGGACTTTAGAAGGAGGTGGAGTCATCACAGGGGGCGGAGTTACCCCACACCTCTCCCGAAGCCGTCTATCAATGCGAATAGCAAGAGCCATAGCGGCCTCCAGTGACGGGGGAGAATCATACTGAGCCAACACATCTTTTAATTTGTCAGATAAACCTTGACAAAACTGGCTCTTAAGAGCCGGGTCATTCCACTGAGTATCCGTGGCCCAACTAGGAAAATTCTTCCGCCGGACGATCTCCCTGCTGTATCCTACGTAACTTCATTTCAGCAAGGGAGACCCGATCCAGGTCATCATATACCAGACCCAGGGCTGTAAAAAATCGGTCCACTGACTGGAGAGCCGGGGAGCCCGGGGGGAGAGAGAACGCCCAGGATTGAGGGTCCCCTTGTAAGAGCGAGATGACAATTCCCACCCTCTGATCCTCACTCCCCGACGACTGCGGCCGCAGCCGAAAATACAATTTACATGCTTCCCGGAAAGTAAAAAACTTGTCCCGCCCACCAGTGAACCTGTCCGGGAGAGCTACTTTAGGTTCAAATCTGGGGTACAAAACCTTGGATTTAACGTCCGTCAGCTCCATGGACAAACTCTGCAACTGCTGAGCTAAATGGGCTACTGGATCCATGGTGGCTGGGGAGAATCTTTAGAGTGGCCGGTGAAAATGTCACGATGTATAACAGATATATTCAAAGATAGAAACCTATATCTAATGTGACATCATTCTAGATTTCATATAATAGAGAAAATCAACATGTATACATAGTATCTGCCAGCAATGTCTTACCTGACATAATATCCTATGTATTGTGGGTCAATACTGTGTACGTGTCACGCTGTCTCTGGATAGAGGTGGACCGGGGTCTATGCTGACCCTGAACTGGGGTCCTGACTAGTCCCTCTACCTGGAGGTACTGTTAATGGTACAGAGGTCCAGGCCGCCAGCGTAACCCTGTCTCCTGTAGATACCTGACCACTGTAATCTAGTCCTGAGAAGGACCCTGATTACCACCACAGGGAATGGGCAGGTCACAGCTTACACACAGTCTAAGACAAATGAGACAGACAAGGGGTAAAGAAAACACAGCCTTGCGTACAACACTTCCACTACAGAGGAACACAAAAGGTTAAGGAGATAAACAATAAGCGAGGAGAGGAAAAACCACAACAGGCACTCTTAGCTTAAGTCTTCTCAGAAACGATCCGCTCTGCTTGTCTGAATGAATGCTTTCACCGGCAACTTCCCTAGCAGATCAGCAGGTATATGAAGGAAGCTAATTAACAAAACATCAATCGCAGCTGGGCGAGGCTGGTCAGCCCAGCACCGAGAGAGAAAGAATTAACTCCCTCAGTGCCGAAAAACACCCAGCACCAGAAACTCAGCTGTGCAAAGTCAGGGTGTGCAATCGCGACGATCTCCGCCGCGACACACCCGTGACAACTATAACTACTTGAAATTCCAGTGACAGCCATGTTCTCACCATCAAGTTCTTCTTGATACCCATAACAATTGTTTAGATATTGGTGGAATTTTATCGGAGTTTCCAGTTAAGCCTAGTTTCTTGTATGGCTGGGATTATCCTTCTGTGCAGTTTTAGGGTATATATTAAAATGTGAGAAAATTAAGGGGCACAGAACCCTATGAAGTTGGTAATTTTTGTTAACCCTTGAATATTTTAGTTAAAAGCATCATCTGCAGTTCAGATTGGTTTCAATGGAAAATACATGTCATCTCCTGCTATTCGGCAACTCCTGCTAGAGGGGAAGTTTCATGACAATGACAAATGGACCATGAGTGCTTCCAGTGAGAAGAGATGTTTTCAGCTGAAATTTGGACAACACGTCACAGGTAGAGTATTTCACTATGTGAGATGAATAATGGATTCTTTCATTGAATTGTGACTTTTGTATAATTTGCATGGATACTTTTAGATTTTATGGACCTCATTTACAAATGACTTGCCAATCCCAACATCTTTTTTTATATATGTGATTCCTCTTATATTTCCATGTTTGCTCGAGAATGTGAACTTAGACC
>JARQOD010000007.1:160120164-160166590 GCA_033576555.1 Oophaga sylvatica | reverse complement strand
TAATGCAATAATGCACTCGAAATAGTCCTCCATACAGTATAATGCACTCCCCATAGTCCTGCATCTAGTATAATGCACAACCCATAATTCTCCATATAGCATACTGCACAGCCCATAGTCATCCATATAGTATAACACACCCCATAGTCCTCCATATAATATATTGCACAGCCCATAGTCCTCCATATAGCATACTGCACTCCCCATAGTCCTCCATACAGTATAATGTACAGCCCATAGTCATCCATACAGTAGAATGCACTTCCCATAGTCTTCCATATAGTATAATGCAACCTCTAGTTCTCAATATAGTATAATGCAATGCACTCCCTATAGTCATCCATATAGTATAATGCATCTCATAGTCCTCCATATAGTATAATGCACCCCATCTCAGCGAGTGGGTGCCATGTAGTGACGTCAAAGCGCGCACTGTGCCGAGACCTCAGATGCAGAGGGGAAATGATGGGAGAGAGAGTGACGCTTCCTCTTTCATCATTGTTCTCAACTGTATCAGCATCCAGGATGCTGATACAGTTGAACTTGCGATGACTGGCGTGGGGCCCAGTGCAGGCGCTGGCACAGGACCCCCTCCCCCAGCTCACGAGCTCGTGCTTTGCCAGAGAATCTATCTGCATTGGTGCTCTGCGCACGATGTGGCTTAGCTCCAGGTGGAACCCTCAGAGCGCCAGGCCCAGGGTGACTGCACCCTCTGCCCTCTCCGGTAGATTTGCTACTGGCAGGAGTAAACAGTAGTTTTTGTTGGTATCATATTTGGGTACATGTGACTTTTGGGTATCTTTTTATTCCATTTTTTTCTTTATTGCATTTACCATATGGGATAAAAATAATATATTATGCAAGATCAGACTTTTACAGTTGTGGCAAAAATCATTTTTGGAATGAGAAGAGTGATAAATTTAACTTTTAGAATTGTAATATATTTTTGTTTTATTAATTCCGTATGAGGGCCAGCAAGTGACTTCAGCACCCTGCGATCGGCGATGTTCATCCCAACCCCTTTGCTGTAACCACTTCAGAGTGAGATGTGTAAAGAGACTTATTATTTTTTGTCACTACAGCTAATTACTGGGCTAAGTGGTCATGCCGATGTGATTGGCCTGAGACCGCTGAGCTTAGTGACTGGTGGCAGTAGTCATATCCTGTAGTCATGACGTCACCACTGCTGCGGTGGAGTGGCAAAACGTGAGTGTCAGGGGGTTAGTGTGGCTCATTTTTTATTGTTAAGCCTAGGATGTCTTTGAGATAAAAAAATATATCCCCTTAAAAGCTTTTTAATTAATCTTTATAATCATCTGCTTCTGATCCTGTCATGTCTTGCTGCTGCCCCATATACACTAGGTTTAAGATTTTTTTCCAACACATTTGCAATCCGTCTTGTCCAGAATCGACGTAGTATGATGAGAACATAATAGTAATAATAATGTAATACTGATAACTTATACAGTGATGTATTCATTCTAATTGTTTAGAACATGCACAAATAAAACTTTGAAATGCTAAGATTGAATGCATCGGTTTATTCCACTCCCGTGATGTTCTTCTCAACTGTGTTTTACAGGTGCAAAAATATGATTTTCTCCATGAAGCAGCTGGGTGGTCTCTGGCAGGGTCCCAGGAGATGGCCGAACTCCTACAGTATGGCCCTAAAGCCGTTCACCAGATGTGGAAACAGAGCAGTCTACGACAAATGCTCCGACATGACCTTCCTTTATACTTAGAAAAACTCAACAACTTGGTTCAGCAAATGCAAACTGAACTGCAAAGTAAGAAAATGGATTTATATTACATCCGTTGACAAGGAAAATGACAACAACCAATATATTAAATTCATACATTTTCAGGAGTCATACAGGAACAACATAGAGTTCTAGAATAAGATGTTCCAGGATTGTGGGTTTTTTTTGCAAGGAATGCAAGTATGCCTTATCATGCTGATTGGTAATTCAGTTTGATTGCCCCCCCCAAAAATTTTTTTAACACCTTCACAACATCCTCCATATATATACAGTTAGGTCCATATATATTTGGACAGAGACAACATTTATCTAATTTTGGTTCTAGACATTACCACAATGAATTTGAAACAAAACAATTCAGATGCAGTTGAAGTTCAGACTTTCAGCTTTCATTTGAGGGTATCCACATTAAAATTGGATGAAGGGTTTAGGAGTTTCAGCTCCTTAACATGTGCCACCTGTTTTTAAAGGGACCAAAAGTAATTGGACATATGACTCCAAGGCTATTTCATGGACAGGTGTGGGCAATCCCTTTGTTATGTCATTCTCAATTAAGCAGATGAAAGGGCCGGAGTTGATTTGAGGTGTGGTGTTTGCATTTGGAAGGTTTTGCTGTGAAGGAAACATGCGGTCACAGGAGCTCTCCATGCAGGTGAAACAAGCCATCCTTAAGCTGCAAGAACAGAAAAAAACCCATCCAAGAAATTGCTACAACATTAGAAGTGGCAAAATCTACAATTTAGTACATCCTGAGAAAGAAAGAAAGCACTGGTGAACTCATCAATCCAAAAAGACCTGGGAGCCCACGGAAGACAACAGTGGTGGATGATCGCCGCATACTTTCTTTGGTGAAGAAGAACCCGTTCACAACATCAACTGAAGCCCAGAACACTCTCAGTGAAGTAGGTGTATCTGTCTCTAAGTCAACAGTAAAGAGAAGACTCCATGAAAGTAAATACAAAGGGTCCACATCTAGATGCAAACCATTCATCAATTCCAAAAATAGACAGGCCACAGTTAAATTTGCTGAAAAACACCTCCAGAAGCCAGCTCAGTTCTGGAAAAGTATTCTATGGACAGATGAGACAAAGATCAACCTGTACCAGAATGATGGGAAGCCAAAAGTTTGGAGAAGAAAGGGAACGGCACATGATCCAAGGCACACCACATCCTCTGTAAAACATGGTGGAGGCAACGTGATGGCATGGGCATGCATGGCTTTCAATGGCACTGGGTCACTTGTGTTTATTGATGACATAACAGCAGACAAGAGTAGCTGGATGAATTCTGAAGTGTACCGGGATATACTTTCAGCCCAGATTCAGCCAAATGCTGCAAACTTGATTGGACGGCGCTTCATAGTACAGATGGATAATGACACCAAGCATACAGCCAAAGCTACACAGGAGTTCATGAGTGCAAAAAAGTGGAACATTCTTCAATGGCCAAGTCAATCACCAGATCTTAACCCAATTGAGCATGCATTTCACTTGCTGAAATCCAGACTTAAGAGGGAAAGACCCACAAACAAGCAAGACCTGAAGGCTGCGGCTGTAAAGGCCTGGCAAAGCATTAAGAAGGAGGAAACCCAGCGTTTGGTGATGTCCATGGGTTCCAGACTTAAGGCAGTGATTGCCTCCAAAGGAGTCGCCACAAAATATTGAAAATAAAAATATTTTGTTTGGGTTATGTTTATTTGTCCAATTACTTTTGACCTCCTAAAATGTGGAGTGTTTGTAAAGAAATGTGTACAATTCCTACATTTTCTAACACATATTTTTGTTCAACCCTTCAAATTAAACGTTACAATCTGCACTTGAATTCTGTTGTAGAGGTTTCATTTCAAATCCAATGTGGTGGCATGCAGAGCCCAACTCGCGAAAATTGTGTCACTGTCCAAATATTTCTGGCCCTGACTGTATGGCTGAGTATTACAGTCAGGACCAGCCCACGATTGTTAACTTGTTAAATGCTGCTGTCAATCTCGACGTGCTCACATATGATTACCTCCTCCCATCAACGCACCAGTGACGTGATCGCGGGTTGTCGATGAGTTATCAAGACAGCCGGAGGTCAGCTGACAACTTCTGTGCCTGTCATTACAGAGCTCCTTTGAAACCCTGCCTGTGGCAGAGTTTCAAAGCAGTCTGTAATTTTTGCTATATGCAGCGATGCTGTGGCATCGCTGCATATAGCACAAACGATTATCATCAAGTTTTTTTTTTAGTTTTTTTTTTAAACTTTTCTTTTTTTACTTTTTTTAGGGGAGCAACAATTAAAAAAAAAGTTTTGAAAAAATAAATAAATAAAAAAAACATTCAAATCACCCCTCTTTCCCCTCCATTGAAAATAAAGATATTGAAAAAATTAAAAAAATACACATGTGATATCACTGGGTTCATGAAAGTCCAATCTATCAAAATATAAAAACAATTAAATTAGGTTTTTTTGGTCACCGCAGTTCCCCAAAAAATGCTGTAACAAGCGATCAAAAAGTCACAGCTATTCAAAAATGGTACTAATAAAAACGTTGTCTTGCCCCACAAAAAAATATCAAACAGCTCCATCAGACAAAAATTAAAAAATTTTCAGGTCTTGGAAAATGGCGACACAACCCTCCATTTTTTAATTTTTTTTTTGCAATCTTGTGATTTTTTTTTCACCACCAAAATAATAAAAAAAACTGGACATGTTCAGTACCGCCGTAATCATATTGATGAGAAGAATCATATTGCATGGTAATTTTTACCACAAAATATACACTTTAAAAACAATTCCCAAAAAACAATGTCAGATTTTTTTTTTTTTTTCCAATTTCACCGCACTTAGAATTTTTTTTTCCATTTTCGAGTACACTATGTGGTAAAATGAATTGTGTCATTAAAAAGTACACCTCCTCCCGCAAAACAACAAGCCGTCCTATGTCTATGTGGACAGAAAAATAAAAGTTATGGTTCTGGGAAGAAGGGAAGGAAAAAACGGAAACCCATAAACGGAAGTTGTCTGCGGCATGTAGGGGTTAACCTTTTTTTTATACCTTAAAGAGTAACCGCCGTTTTCATTTTTTTTATAGATTAATAATACATGTGAAAATAAGAAACTTTTTTAAATACCGTATATGTTATCAATGAAATTCGCTTCTTTCTCCTCTTGGACTGATCTCAAAGTTCTCATTTCACGGGTAACAGTAAATCTGTATTCAGTGAATACATATTTTCCCATTACTGAGATAGGTGATAACAGTTGACAAAGTTTTATGGAACTTGCAGTAAAATGTCTGTTTTTGCCTTGATTTCCTCCCCTCTTCATAAAAAAATATGATTAGCAATTATCATCTCCTACCAGTAGTGAGAAAATCTGCCTTCCCTGAAAACAGCTTTTACCCATGAATTGAGAGTGAGACATCAGTCCAAAAGGAGAAAAAAGCAGATTTACCTGGTAAGACGTATTATATAGTTTCTTATTTTCATGTGTGCTATCGATTTCTAAAATAAAAAATTAAATGATGGTTACTCTATTCATTTATATATTTAGTATCACACCAAATAAGCCAAATTCATCACAGTGGCTCATGCTGGATGATAACTTCGGCACATCTCTAGACATCTTAATATCATCTCTTGGTTACTTTGGTTTAGATGATTTTTTTCACACTATTTATAAAACCATGTCAATTCCTACAATTCCTACAAAGTCACCCCACCACTTTATTAATTAAGCCTCAAAAATCTCTTTTTGTAAAATTTCTCACTTGTGGAGTATTCTTGGATTTTCTAGATTTTGACATTTGTACACAATTAAATTAATCTGATCAATGAAAAGACTGAAGTCAAGAAGACATTTTAACTTCCATTAATTTCAGCCATTCAGCAACTATTATTCAGGGATACTTTTATTTTAACCTCCACCATCAGGATTCACAACTTCTTGGGTCTTGATATAATACTAAAAGGAGTCTGTCGGCAGTTTTGAGTACTCCCGATAGATATAATCTGTTTTAGGTTGCAGATTAAATACGGAACTTTGTTTTTTTTTCAATCCTGTATTCCATTCCACAGTTATTGCCTTTCCAATTTGAATGTAAATGATCCGCAAGGGCAGGTGGTTGGACATGCATTTAAAGGTCTCTGTCCTCTCTCTTTTTTTTCGCACCTACAACTGTCCTCTGTTCGTTAAGTGCAGATCACTCTTTTCTGAGTGACGTTCCTTCCAACAATCTCACATAGGTGTTGTGATTCCCTGGGTTGGTGCATGTCCAGAGCCATTGTCAAGCTCTTAAAATATGATCAGCACTTGACTGTACACAGACTGCCCCAGAGAATGACAACGCCTGCACAAAATCTCTGGCAGAAGAGGAAGGTGTGACGCTGAGCCACTACTCACGGACAAGTCGTGAGACAGGGTATTCCGGAGGTCCGAGGTCAGATACCAGGAGGGCTCGTGGTACAGAGGGGCATGACAAAGGCATGGTCAGGTAGCAGTCCAGGGTCAAATACCAGGAGGGTACGTCATGAAATGGGAGTAAGAAAAACAGATAGTCAGAGGCCAAGTCCAGGGTCAGGTACCTGCAGTCAGAGAACATCAAAAGAAGAAGCGATAATCCACACGAATGGTCACAAAAAATTCTAGGTCCAGCAACAAGATCAGAGAAAGACAGATTCAGGCACAGAGGTAAGTACACACCAAACAAAGCTAAGCTACAGCTGCCACTGAACTGCTCAATAGCTAAACCAGTTAAATAGCTATCAAATCACCAAGGACATTAGGCACCTGTGGAAAGACCCGCAGGCTAGGCAGGGCTGCCAATCAAAATGCAGCACGCCCCAGCCACAGATTGGATGACTGTACTGTCATTCATAACACTGATGCTGGGGTCTAGTACTTTGCTATGCTTCTATCTTAAACCTTATCTGATCCCTACCCACCTGGGGAGGTGTGAGGCTGAAGTGTATAGGATTACATAACCAGACAGACAAGGGAAGACAGACAGGGATAATAGAAAACTACAATAATACAAATAGACTCACAAGACAACAGAGTGGAACACAGGTGAGGGATAGGTAGGAGAAATCAAATATTAGAAGATGAGAATAAACATGCAAGCCAACTCCATGCCGAAATCTGAACAACTCTTCATCCGCCTTCTCCAAACACTGAATTTATACTCCAACACCTAAACGGAATGTAGAGCTGTCACTGTCAATTCCCAAGTGTCAGTTGCGATCATATTTACCAAAGGGAGTGGCCAACACAGAACAGCTGAGGCAATTCTGGATGGAGAGCTGAAGATCAACTGAACTGATTAACCTTTCCAATGAAAGAGCAAGGGAAACCTACATTGTTTAATAAAATGGTGAAGCAGTTCTAATCAGTGCATGATTTCGTGTGACCAGAACCTTCAATCTTCTGGCCCTTCTCTGTTGCGGTATCCCCGTGACAAAACCATGACAGCAGGTCACTCAGAGAAAAGATCACTGACAGGAGGATGGTGGTAGGCGTGAATAGACAGAGAAAGGCCAGGAAGCTACATTTACAGAAAATTGGAAAAGCGATTACCGTACTTAGGAATGGAATAAAGGATTGAAAAATCAAAGGTATGGATTTAATCTGCATTACAGCACCCTAACACAGATTAGATTAGTTGAAAGGTCTTAGCATAATTTTAGTATCATATTTTTAAAAATGCAAAATAAAAATAAAGAAACAAGTTAGAGATTGTGAAAGTTTTAGTTAATCCCTAATTTCCAACCCTAGTATTGTGAGTGCTACATTCTAGATAAATTATGATATAGGAGATTGGATTGATCATTTTTAGGAAGTCCTCAAACAGTATAATTTTGTGTATTAGGATTTCTTTGCTAAAAATGCAGTCCAGCAAATAATACAAATATTACCAAAATAATAGAGTACAATATAGTGCTCACAATGCATTGCCCAAACAAAAAAAAGTCATACTTTGCCCAACACATCATATATTCCTAATGTAATCGTGTTGCTATGTTCACATTATACAATGATACAAAACCCAAATAGCACATCCAAAAGAGGCAACATAATGCAGTAATAAAATAACACCCTCATATAAACCCCAAATTATGCTGAAATAAAGTGTGAGACAGTGAAGGAATGTGTGTTGAATGGGGTGTACATTTCACCTAGGTATAAGGGAAATGTGTGGCTTTGTAAACCTAGTGGTGGAGAAAGGTCACTACACCTTGCATTCATTACACACTTGCAGCTCAGGCCTGAAACTACTCAGGTCTTAATTAGGAGACCAGAAGTAGGTGTCTGCAAACACAATCTGGGAGCTGTCTTTAGCCTGGACACAGGGAGGTGTCCTGGCACAAGGAAGCAGTCTCCAGGATTGGGAGCTGTCTTTAGCCTGGACACGGAGGTGTCCTGGCACAAGGAAGCAGTCTCCAGGATTGGGAGCTGTCTTTAGCCTGGACACAGGGAGGTGTCCTGGCACAAGGAAGCAGTCTCCAGGATTGGGAGCTGTCTTTAGCCTGGACACAGGGAGGTGTCCTGGCACAAGGAAGCAGTCTCCAGGATTGGGAGCTGTCTTTAGCCTGGACACAGGGAGGTGTCCTGGCACAAGGAAGCAGTCTCCAGGATTGGGAGCTGTCTTTAGCCTGGACACAGGGAGGTGTCCTGGCACAAGGAAGCAGTCTCCAGGATTGGGAGCTGGCTTAGTCTGGACACAGGAAGGTGTCCCGGCACAAGAAGCAGTCTCCAGGAGTGTTGGAGCTGGCTTAGTCTGGACACAGGAAGGTGTCCCGGCACAAGAAGCAGTCTCCAGGAGTGTTGGAGCTGGCTTAGTCTGGACACAGGAAGGTGTCCCGGCACAAGAAGCAGTCTCCAGGAGTTTGAGCTATCTCAGTCTGGGTGCAGGAAGGACCCCGGACACAGGAATAGTCTCAGTGCGAATCCGTGCGAATAGCGGCTGAAAAGGAGTGGATCTCTCTCAAGTCTGGACGCTGAAGGGGCCTTCAGACACAAGGAGGAGTATCTGTGAAACTCCATACTGGTAACATATATCATATGTGTTGTTTTGGGTCAGGCTGGTAGAGCCGGGACCCGGATAGACAGGGCAATCGATCTATGTGTAATTAGTGGCTAGACAAGCCTAGGTTTTTCTGTTTATGCTTTATTTTTATCTGTTTGCTGTGGACTTTAATAAAGCTGGTTGCAGCCAGTTTTACACCAGAACTGCTGTCTGAATGAACTGTTTTCGTGCCATTCTGTCTACCCAGACAGCGATCCTAGAGCTATATCCCTTGGAAATGCTACAATTGGCGGAGAATGCTGGGGCAGCGCAGTGGTGGATACAGTTAGTGCTGGAGTGTGCATGCAGCACAGAGGCTTAGAGACAGCAATAAAGGTGAAGTCTGTTGAAATAGCAGCAGAGGAAAAAAAAAAAAAAAAAAGTGTGTCAGCAGAAACGTCTGTTTGGAGCAGTCTTGAGGGTATGCCACACTAAACAATATCGCTAACGGGATCGCTAAAAAACGTCACTATTTAGCGATCCCGTTAGCGATATTGTTCAGTGCGGCAGCTTCCAGCGACGAGCTTCCTGCTGTGATCTCGCTCGTCGCTGGAATCGTTCCGGACCCTATTTTCTCGTCGGCGCTCCCGCTGGGTAAGTATCTAATCGCTGTGTGGCACCTTTTCTTAGCGATTTAGCGGTACTTTTGTACCGCTAAAGTCGTTAAGAAGATCGCTAACGGCGATAGCGTCGTTAACTATATCGCTAAATGTGGCCGCATTTAGCGATATAGAAACAATCCCGCTAGCGATCTCATTAGTATGCAACGCTAACGAGATCGCTAGCGGGATAGCTTAGTGTGGCAGTACCTTTGGAGAGACAGTGGCCCTGATAGGGTCTGCAGAGAGAAAATGTATGCACAGCAAAGCTGAACTTGTTGTGAAAATGACTGTGGAATGTGCAGCAGCAAAAGAAAAGTCTGTGGAGCAGTCTTAAAGAGACAGGAGCCCTAATAGACTTTGCAAAGAAAAAAAAAAAAAAAAAAGTGTCTGCACAGCAGAGCTGAATTTTTCTATGGAAAAGACTAGAGTGTGTGTATGTCTTGAGTGAAGACTGCCGTTGTGAAGACAGAGAAGTCTGACAGCATGGATGACAGCATGGAGGCGCTGTTTGAACAAATGGCGCAAGTTATTGTGCAACATAAGACTGCCGTGGTTGAGACAGATAAATCCGGCAGTATGGAGGGGCTCGTTGAGTACCTGGTACAGGCCCAGCGGAGCATGGAGCAGCAGCGCCTGCAGCACCAGCAACGCATGCAGCAGAACCGGCAGCAATTCCTGCAGCAGCAGCAGGAGTTTAACCGATTGCTGAGGGAGCAGATTGCAGCTCTCAGCACCTTGTACCCGAGTAATGTTGTGAAGGTACCTGCATTGTCCATTGTAAAGAAGGCGGTAAGACGGTCCCTGAAAAAGATGACACCTCGTGATGATGTGGAGGTATATCTCACTAGGTTTGAGAGACTGGCAGAGAAGGAGAATCTGCCCCTATCTGAATGGGCCATGATGGTCGCACCCTATCTGATTGGAGAGCCCCAAAGGGCCTATGCTGACCTGAGCGAGCGGGACCGCCAAGACTATGCTAAGATGAAAGTGGGGATTCTTGCCCGGCTGGGTGTTACGGTGACAGCCCGTGCCAGGGGAGGTCGTGACTGGAGATACAGTTGGGAGGCTACAGTCAGCAAACCTGATTATGGAGTTGAAAAGGTGATAGTGGACCGCTACACCCAAGCACGTCCTCCTGAGGTACAGCCGTCTGAGAGGTCGTCACTTCGGAGTTCCCGGACGCTGAACTCTCGCGGTAAGAGCGTTCCAGCTGTTGGGGACATGGGGTATGCTGATAAGCGGGTTCAGGCCAGAGGGGACATGTGGGTGGGAGAGTGTGATGGACAGTGTTGGAGCTGGCGTGAAATTGCAGCCAACTGTCCAATAGAGGGGGAGCCTATGTGTTGTGATGTTGGCAGATCTCTCTCTCCCTGCGCAGAACCTGTGTGTGTGTCCACCTCAGCCGAAGAGACTGGACCACAGGGGTCCCCGGTGGTTGTAAATGACTGCCCAGCACAGGTCCTCTTGGACTCAGAGAGTCCAGTGACTTCCGTATGTGACAGCCTGATTGATAGGGACTTCATCCCTGATAAACACCTGAGTGTGGTGTGCATCCATGGAGACACCAAAGTCTACCCAGAGACTGCCGTGGACTTGGTCCCAAACTCGGGGAGGTTTCATGTGAAGTGGGGGTAGTGAAGACCCTGGTGCACCCTGTTATATTGGGTAATGACTTTCCCCGGTCTAAGGATCTCTGGGGGAAGGGTGATTCTGTTGGACAGTGTGATGAAGCTCCTATTGAGGGTGCGCAGTCCCGAGGGGCGGAACACAATGCTAGTGGGACGTTAAATTTATGTGATGATGATGATGATCATGATAATGATGATGACCATGATAATGATGATGATGATGATGATCATGATAATGATGATGACCATGATAATGATGCTGATGCTGATAATGATAGTGATGATGATCATGATAGTGATGATAATACTGATCATAGTCATGATAATGATGTTGATAATAATGATGACTGTGATAGTGATGAAATTCCTTTGCAGGTGATGTTGGGAGACGAGGATGGTGGTTCTCGGGAACCGAGTGTCCCTTACTTACCTGTGTCCTGTGACAATTTTGAGAGTGAGCAGTGGCGAGACCCCACTCTTAGGACGGCACAGGAAAATATGATTGTTCTAAATGAGGTTTCCCACGAGCCTGGCTCTGAGGAGAGGTTTCCTCATGCTGCCATGGACAATAGCCTATTGTATAGGGACACTGAAGTCCAGGGAGAGGTCGTGAGTCAGCTCCTAGTTCCTGAACTATATAGAAGTATAGTGCTGGGGTTGTCACATAGTCACATACTTGAGGGACCAGATGGTGAAGTTAATGTTGTGGATGACATGTTAACTAAGGTTCCAGATCAAGATGTGAATGAAAATGAAGGGTATAGCCCTGACAGTGAACCAGATGTGACTGAAGAAGTAGAGTGTGGGACGGATGGTGGGGCTTCTGGGCATGTCTTGCCAGAAGAGCCTGAAAGTGGGGAACTGGAGAAAAGTGAAAAACCCCCTATACCTTCTGTGATAGTTGGTGACACATGGTCAGTGCACCAGGGACAGGAGGTACGTGAGTTTCTGAGGAAGAGTCAGCAGAAGTGTTCTGATGTGTCGGGTCGTACTTCTCTGGCCAGGCACTATATCGAAAATGAGCCCGGCCCTAAGGTCAAGATGAAACCGTGCAGGATACCCGAGGCCCGCAGAGAGTATAGGCCTGGGAGGGTACAGGGTAGTGCGGATGCTTCAGATGAAGAGAAAGCTGATGTTGGCTATGACAGTGGTGAAGATGAAGCTGATGAGGGCCATGACTGGTCCGGAGTTCACTGTCTTTGTTGGATTGTTGACCAGCCCTCCGGTCTGGATGACCAGCCCTCCGGTCTGGAGAAGAGGGAGGGGATATGTGAGACAGTGAAGGAATGTGTGTTGAATGGGGTGTACATTTCACCTAGGTATAAGGGAAATGTGTGGCTTTGTAAACCTAGTGGTGGAGAAAGGTCACTACACCTTGCATTCATTACACACTTGCAGCTCAGGCCTGAAACTACTCAGGTCTTAATTAGGAGACCAGAAGTAGGTGTCTGCAAACACAATCTGGGAGCTGTCTTTAGCCTGGACACAGGGAGGTGTCCTGGCACAAGGAAGCAGTCTCCAGGATTGGGAGCTGTCTTTAGCCTGGACACAGGGAAGTGTCCTGGCACAAGGAAGCAGTCTCCAGGATTGGGAGCTGTCTTTAGCCTGGACACAGGGAGGTGTCCTGGCACAAGGAAGCAGTCTCCAGGATTGGGAGCTGTCTTTAGCCTGGACACAGGGAGGTGTCCTGGCACAAGGAAGCAGTCTCCAGGATTGGGAGCTGTCTTTAGCCTGGACACAGGGAGGTGTCCTGGCACAAGGAAGCAGTCTCCAGGATTGGGAGCTGTCTTTAGCCTGGACACAGGGAGGTGTCCTGGCACAAGGAAGCAGTCTCCAGGATTGGGAGCTGGCTTAGTCTGGACACAGGAAGGTGTCCCGGCACAAGAAGCAGTCTCCAGGAGTGTTGGAGCTGGCTTAGTCTGGACACAGGAAGGTGTCCCGGCACAAGAAGCAGTCTCCAGGAGTGTTGGAGCTGGCTTAGTCTGGACACAGGAAGGTGTCCCGGCACAAGAAGCAGTCTCCAGGAGTTTGAGCTATCTCAGTCTGGGTGCAGGAAGGACCCCGGACACAGGAGTAGTCTCAGTGCGAATCCGTGCGAATAGCGGCTGAAAAGGAGTGGATCTCTCTCAAGTCTGGACGCTGAAGGGGCCTTCAGACACAAGGAGGAGTATCTGTGAAACTCCATACTGGTAACATATATCATATGTGTTGTTTTGGGTCAGGCTGGTAGAGCCGGGACCCGGATAGACAGGGCAATCGATCTATGTGTAATTAGTGGCTAGACAAACCTAGGTTTTTCTGTTTATGCTTTATTTTTATCTGTTTGCTGTGGACTTTAATAAAGCTGGTTGCGGCCAGTTTTACACCAGAACTGCTGTCTGAATGAACTGTTTTCGTGCCATTCTGTCTACCCAGACAGCGATCCTAGAGCTATATCCCTGGAAATGCTACAAAAGGTATAAATTATGGGGCCAAAACATTACTGCTTTCACACTAGTGTTTTTGGCTTAATATTTTGCTTTGGGATTTGTCAAAACCAAGAGTCCAAAGCACCACAGATGTACAATTTATTCCATTACTCACTAGTTTTGGCTTACTGATGAAAAATATTGACCTATAGTAAGTAGTGCTGTGTGAATGTTGTCGCCATAGCTATCAGTTCAAATAAACACACACATATGGTAATTACACACATATATAGTGTCTTGAAAAAGTAGCAAGAATTTGTGAAGTGTAAAGGAAAATTGCATGGTTTTCTAATTTAAAAAATATAAATCTGAAAATTGTGACGTGCAATTTAGCCCCTGTAGTCTGAGACCCATTAATAAAATCTTAAGTGGCCAATTGCCTCCAAAAGTCACATAATTAGTACATTGAGTCCGCCTGTGTGTAATTTAATCTCACTATAACTACAGCTGTTCTGTGAAGGCCTCAGAGGTTTGTTTGAGAACATTAGGAATCAAACAGCATCATGAAAACCAAGGAACACACTAGACAGGTCAGGGATGAAGTTGTGGAGAAGAGTAAAGCAGAGTTAGATTCTAAAAATACCCCAAGCTATGAACATCTCACAGAGCCCTTGATCAATCCATCATCTAAAAATAGGAGTATGGCACAACTGCAAACCGACCAAGACATGGCTGTCCAGCTGAACAGACATCCAAAGCAAGGAGAGCACTAATTAAAGAAGCAGACAAGTTGCCCATGGTCACTCTGGAGGAGATGCAAAGATCCACAGCTCAGGTGGGACAATCTGTCCACAGGACAACTATTAGTTGTATACTCCACAAATCTGGCCTTTATCAAATTTTTGAAAGCAAGCCATAAGAAGTCCCACTTGAAGTTTACAAAAAGCCATGTAATAGCCAAACCTAGAATATGGAAGAAGGTTCTGTGGTCAGAAGAGACTAAAATAAAACTTTTTGGGCTAAATGCAAAACGCAATGTGTGGCTGAAAACTAACTGCACATCACCCTGAAAACACCATCCCCACCGTTAAATATGGTGGTGTCAGCATCATGTTGAAGGAATGGCTTTCTTCAGCAGGGTCAGGGAAGCTGGACAGAGTTGATGGGAAGATGGATGGAACTAAATACAGGGATATCCTAAAGGAAAACATGTTTAAGCTGCATAAGACTTGAGGCTAGGGCATAGGTTAACCTTCCAGCAGAACAAGGACCTTAAATATCCTGTCAGAGCTACAATGGATGGTTTAGAGTAAAGTATATTCATGCGTTTGAATGGCCCAGTCACAGTCCAGACCTAAATCCCATTGAGAATCTGTGGCAAGAGTTGGAAATTGCTGTTCAGACTCCTCAATCCAATCTCACTGAGATACATCTAGATTGCAAAAAGAATGGGCAAAATTTAATCCTCTAGATGTGCAAAGCTGCTAGAGTCATACAAAAGGCTCGAAGCAGTAATTTTAGGGAACGGTGGTCCTACAAAGTATTGGCTCAGGTGGGGTGAATACAAATACCAGGTAAAATTTTCAGATTTATACGTTATCTTTTTTCTATCCTCATCCTCAGGTATCTTCAAGAATGCCCATTTCTGGATCTTGAGGTTTGGCTTATAACTGAGGTTACACAGAGCATTAATAGTCAAATATTGTTTACAGGCTCTTCACATAATATTTTGCTTGTTGTGCGGTGTCTTTTCTGAGACTCCTATCATTCTAAACCCCCATGATGTATGTGAATGTCCACACAGCCAATTTGCCATAGGCAGGGGCATTAACAAATTGCAGGTGGGCAATAACTTACTGCAGAATTCATTGCAGAAATATCAAGTTGCGGGAAGTGTTTACTGGATTTATCAAGTATTTTGGTAATCTGGGATTGGTTTGAGTCACAGAGTGTCTGATTATCCGGTTTTTACTGTAGGTAATTGTAATGCAGGACATTTGATTGTCTTTATATTTTATTCCTTTCACTCTTTATGATACATTATGATTTTTGTACAGGCTACCCTCACTAATCACATTATAATGTGTCATTTTAGAACCTCTTGCCACCTTAAAAGATGCCTATTACGATGCCACCTTAAAGCCACTGGATAACGTTTGGAGGGAAAAAACAGACATTATTCTTCACCAAATCAATGCATATCTCCCAAGTATTATTAAGGATGAATGGTTGATGGAACCTATTAGACACGTTTTGCACGGCATAAAGGCTGGTGTAGATTTGGTGGGTATAAAAATAATATCAAGTCTGAAGTGTATGACTCCATAGACTGAGTAAGAAATAGTATTCTTCTTAAAGGGAATCTGTCAGCAGCAGGATGTTGGGTCAGATACCCTGATTCCAGCGACGTGTCACTTACTGGGCTGTCTGCTGCAGTTTTGATAACTCTGAATGCTGAGCTCTGTATAACCCGCCCACACTGTTGATTGGCAGCTTTTTGTGTACACTGTGCATATGCAGAAAACTGTCAGTCAGTGAAGGGGTGGGATTATACAGGGCTCATGAATATGGAGAACTACAAGGATGCAGGTTTACTAGTCCTCTAGTGATAATCTCCTGCTGGTTAAATAGTACTTTTATCAAACCTACAGTAAGCAGCCCAGTAAGTGACATATGCCTAGAATCAGAATCTCTGTCTCTACATTATGATTCTCTCAGATTAGGTGGCAAAACCTGCTGACAGATTACACACACTGTGGGGAATATCTGCCATTTAATACAACTATTTCTTAAATTGAATAGGTTTGCTGCAGTTACCTGTATGCCTGTGGCAAGCAGTGCCGCAGTGCAGATAAAAACAGACCTCAGACCCCTACTTATCATAAAGTAATCGCATGATTAAGCAATATAGCTTTACTTTATAAGAAACCCCTTTAACAAGAGGAATCTTCACAATTAGTATAATAATTAAATACATTTATATAATCCACATATTCATTTATTTTAACTTAGGGCATTCACCAGATCCTGAAGTGGACAGAGAACAAGCTTTCCAGAGCAGTAAGTAGGATTCGGAAACCTCTGACAGGACTGTTTCGTTACTCCAGGTATGATTAGCAATGATTAGTGTAATTTTGTCGTCTTAAAGGGTTTTTTTCATATATATTTTCAAGAGGGATCTAAGGGTAACGTTTCTCCTTGGGGAGAGTGACATTCATGACATGCCAATGTAAGGAGACTTATAGGCCATGCAATGCCCCTCTAGGAAATTAAATATGCATATTGCCTCTTCATACAGGAATAGGACTAGCACTCTAGTGCCACCTATTTGATGTAGCAATCCTAAAAGTCACTACAACCCCTTACCATGCCTTGCCATATGACTTGGAATATCTGCCAAATCACAAATTGATATTGCATTTTATTTTATTGGGATCATCTTATGTGATAAACAAACGATAAGTAGCAAGAACTTGTGAAGTGTAAAGGAATTCATACATGTTTCCCAATTATTTAAAAAATATAAATCTGAAAATATGTGTTCTACATTTGTATTTAGCCCCCTCTAGACAGCCCTAAATAAAATCCTGAGTGACAAATTGCCTCCAGAAGTCTCATAATTAGTAAATTGAGACCAATTATGTATAATTTATTCTCAGTATAACTACACCTGTTGTGTTAAGGATTCAGAGGTTTGTTTAAGAACATTAGAGATCTAACAGCATCATGAAAACCAAGGAACACACCAGACAGGTCAGTGATAAAGTTGTGAAGAAGAGTAAAGCAGGGTTAGGTTCTAAAAAAAAATTGCCCAAGCTCTGAACATCTCATGGTGAACTGTTTAATCCATTAACCGAAAATAGGAGTATGACACAACTGAAAAACTACCAAGACAAGCCTGTCTACCTAAACAGACATCCCAAGGAAGGAAAGCACTTTTTAGAGAAGCAGCTAAGAGTTCCATAGTCATGCTGGAGGAGCATTCACAACTCAGGTGGGAGAATCTGTCCACATGACAACTTTTAGTCATATACTCCACAAATCTGGCCTTTATTGAAGAGTGGTAAAAAGAAAGCCATTTTTGAAAGTAAACCATAAGAAGTCCTGTTTGTAGTTTGCAAAAAGCCATGTACGGGACACAGCTAGCGTGTGGAAGAAGGTACTCTGCTCAGATAAGACCAAAGTAGAACCTTTTGGGTTAAATGCAAAACAATATTTGTGGCGGAAAACTAACTCTACACATCACCTTGAAAACACCACCACACTGTCAAACATGGTGGTGGCAGCATCAAGCTGTGGGGATGCTTTTCTTCAGCAGGGACAGGGAAGGTGAACAGAATTGATGGGTAGATGGATGAGCTAAATACAGAGCAATCCTGTAGGAAAATCTGTTGAAGGCTTTAAAAGACTTGAGACTGGGGCGTAGGTTTACATTTCAGCAGGACAAAAACCCTAAATATCCTGCCAGAGCTACAATGGAATGATTTAGATCAAATCATATTTATGTGTTTCAGCAGCAGATGGAAGGAAGGGAGACACAGTCATTACTAGTGGGTAGGCGGAGCCCACACAGGATAGAACACCTCAGATTAAAAAGAGTGTTGACCGGCCCCTCCAGCTTGGGCTCCTCCTACTCCAGCTCTCCAGTCTAAAATTTGAGGTCACAGAGGATAGTCGCTGCTGGAGCAGCTCCTCAGAAGAATTTTTTATTTTTATCGGACAGGGACTTGGACCCCCGTGGTCTTGAGGTCTCAGGGGTCTCAGCGCTGCTGGACCCCCACCCCTCCCTTGGCGGATCTGCATTACCCTTTAAGGTGGTCCCTGCAGAACCCTGCCGGCCCTGGGGGATGAGGGTTGCTTCCCTGGCGGGGACGCAAACCGCACTTCTGGGGTCACTGCGTTCCCCGCCCTGGGGGGGAAGCTATGGGCACAGCGCCACAAATCCCTGGGGGTCCCTGTGGCGCTCAGCTGGGTGAGTACTCAACATTTTAATATGTGTTTGAGTGCTTCAGCGGCTGCCTCATAAGAGGCACCTTTTTTTGTCTGGGGCTCGCACACCCTTTTCATTAACAGAGGTTGTGGGGAGTCTGCGACATTAACCCCTTCTTAGGCGGTTAACCCTTGATTGGGGGACAGCTGGGGTAGCTCTCTCTTTAAGAGCTTTAACCCATCAGCGTTTGTTTTTTCTTTAAGAAACCACACTGTTCTAGTTACTGACAGGTTTAACCTGCCATATACTGTGTGAGGGCATGTCAGATCAGGGTCCAGGAGGTGCGGACCGTCTCCCAGATCCGCTACAGGATCAGTCTCGCGTATCTGACACGCAGACCTCGACGGCGTCAAGCGCAGCGGTCGGAGGTTTCAGTGATGTCAAAATGGAGGCCCTCGCTCGTTCTATTGATGGCCTGTCTGACCTTCTAGGTTATTGGGTGTCAGCTAGATCCTCTCATGGCAGGAAGCAACACAGGCCGGTGCCATCCTTCCCGCGTAGCGACTCGGAGATCTCGGGCATGGAGGGTTCCCCTTCAAGCTCGGATGGGGATATGTCCGATTCGGATAAGGAGGATCGGCAGGGACACTCTGCCTCTCTTTTGGGCCATACAGAGGCTTTTATTGGAGCCATGAGGGAGGCGTTACAGTTACCGGAGGAGGTAACTAGACGTCCTGGTAAGTCGGCCCGGATGTTTCAGGAGTCGCATAGGTCGCGATCAGCATTACCATCTCTGGATGAGCTTAATGGGGCAGTGGAGAAGGAACGCCTGTGTCCAGATAAACGTTTTCAGGGGACACGGTTTTTTGAGACGCTGTATCCGTGTACGACGGAGTTGATTGATAATTGGATTCCTTCTCCTGAAGTGGATGTCCCTTTATCCCAGCTTAGCAAATCCTCATTACTTCCTGTTAAAGGGAAGGCGAGTCTGCAGGATCCGCTGGACAGAAAAACGGAGATGGCGGCGAAATCCATCTACGAGGCCGCGGGTCATGGATTCAGAGCAGTGCTAGGGTCCATGTGTGCTTGTAAAGCTTCTCTGAGCTGGTTAGACCGTCTACGGACGGCGTGGCAAGATGGATCCCCACTATCCGAGGTAGATGGGCTTTTCAAGTTGTTGGAGGATGCAGCCCGATATGGCAGTGATGCAGGTTTGGATACTGCGTCACTGCTGTCCAGGGCGCAATCCTCGGCGGTCACAGTCAGGAGAGCACTGTGGCTTAGACAGTGGACCGGGGACGCGGTTTCCAAGCAAGGTTTGCTATCTTTAGCTTACAAGGGTGGTCAGCTATTTGGATCTGACCTCACGGAGCTGATTGCCAAGGCAAAGGCAAAAGAAACGGCTTTACCGCAGCGAAGAGCTGTGACTTCTGCATCTGGCAGGCCTAGTGCCGGTTGTAGTCGGCGGTCCTTTCGGCCCAGGGGACGGTTCGGTCAGCCCTCTTGGGGATCGGGTCGTCCCTCTTTTTCAGGAAAAAAGAACTCTCAGAAATCCCGCACTCCCTGGAAACAGAGCTTCCGTCAAGACAAGCGGGAAGCTGACAAAAAGCCCGCTAAGGCGGACTGACGCCAGGGTCTCACTCGAGGACTCTCGAGTGGGGGGTCGTTTGCTCCAATTCGAACCCGCGTGTCGGACGCCTGGGTGACGCGGGTTGTGTCGGCAGGCTACTTCATAGAGTTTCTTTCTCGACCCTCAGACAGTTTTTTGCCAGTCTCGTATTCCGTCAGAGCCCGAGCTATTTGCCGCTCTACTGCGGGAGGTCGATTCCCTTCTGCAGAAGGGTGTGGTGGTACCGGTTCCGCCGGAGGACCGGGGAAGAGGGTTTTATTCCAACCTCTTTGTGGTCCCCAAAAAGGAGGGCAAATTTCGCCCCATTCTGGATCTCAAAAGATTGAATCGGCATGTCCGCACCCGGAAATTCCGCATGGAGTCGCTTCGCTCCGTTGTGGCGGCCCTGTCGCAGAACGACTTTTTGGTGTCAATCGACATTCGCGACGCTTATTTGCATGTTCCCGTCGGAAGGGCCCACCAACGCTTCCTTCGTTTTGCCATAGGTCAGGACCATTACCAGTTTGTGGCCCTGCCATTCGGGTTGGCCTCAGCACCCAGAGTTTTTACGAAAATTCTGGCACCTCTCATGGCGATTCTTCGAAGACAGGGGGTTACGATTCTTCCCTACCTGGACGACCTTTTGATTGTGGCGTCCTCAAAGGAGGAGGCGGTGACGGCTCGCAATCTATCCCTTCAGCTCCTGGAGGACTACGGGTGGCTGGTCAATTGGGAGAAGTCGTCTCTGGAACCGTCACAGTTTGGGAATGCATTTCGACACGGTACGAGCAGTGGTGTCTCTGCCTCCAGACAAGCAAGCGAGTCTTCTTCGACATGTACAGGTTATGAAGTCTTCTACAGCAATGTCCCTTCGAAGGTGTATGCGTCTTCTGGGTTTGATGGTGGCGTCGATGGAGGCAATATCGTTTGCCCAATTTCATTCCAGGGCTCTCCAAATGCTCATTTTGAACCGTTGGGATCGATCGCAGGTTTCACTGGATTGCAGTGTCATCATCTCCCACAGGGTGCGAGAGTCTCTAGGATGGTGGTTACGTCCGGAAGTGTTATCCCTGGGGAAGTCCTTCCTCCCTCCGAGGTGGTCGGTCATAACCACCGATGCCAGCCTGACGGGCTGGGGGGGTGTCTGGAATGATCTCTGGATTCAGGGAGTATGGTCGTCGGAAGAGTCTGTCCTGCCGATCAACATCCTGGAATTGAGGGCAGTTTCCCTTTGCCTCCAACACTGGACGGTCCCTTTAAGCGGTCTACCAGTCTGAGTGCAGACAGACAACGCGACGGCGGTAGCGTATATCAACCATCAAGGTGGGACGAGGAGCTTCAGGCTCATGATGGAGGTGTCTCAGATCCTGGTATGGGCCGAGGCCAGGGTGCCAGCCATCTCTGCAATTCACATTCCAGGAGTTCAGAATATCACAGCGGACTTCCTCAGTCGCGAAAAGATGGATCCCGGAGAATGGAGTCTTCATCCGGAAATTTTTGCACTGCTGTGCTCCCGTTGGGGAACTCCCCAAGTGGATTTGATGGCATCCAGGTTCAATGCCAAGTTACCGACGTTCATGTCCAGGTACAAGGACCCGAAGGCTGTGGCGGTGGATGCTCTGGTGGCTCCGTGGGACCAATTCAAGCTAATCTATGTGTTCCCGCCGATATCCTTACTTCCTCTGGTGTTGCGTCGGATCAGACTGGAGAGAGTCCCGGCTATGTTGATAGCCCCAGATTGGCCAAGGAGGACGTGGATCTCGACGCTGGTGTCGCTTCTGGCAGCGCCTCCACTTCCACTCCCTCTTCGCCCGGACCTGTTGACCCAAGGGCCCGTTCGTCACCCGGACCTGAAGTCTCTGCGTTTGACGGCGTGGCTTTTGAGACCGAAATCTTGATTCGTCAAGGTTTTTCAGCCGAAGTCATTGCCACTCTGCGAGCTGCCAGAGGTCCGGCTACTACTAGGATTTATCACAAGACTTGGGAAGCCTTCTTTTCGTGGTGTTCGGGTTCTTCTAGGAACCCGAGGATTTTTTCCATTCCCAATTTGTTGGCCTTTTTACAGTTCGGGCTGGACAAGGGTTTGGCAGTTAGCACTCTGAAGGGTCAGGTTTCTGCTCTGTCCTTGCTATTTCGGAAGGCTATCGCCTCGCGTAGGGACGTACGTTCCTTTTTTCGCGGGGTAACCCGTCAGTTTCCGCCGCGGAAGGCGCTTGTGTCTCCTTGGCGGCTTAATCTTGTCTTGGAGGCTCTTCAACATGGGCCTTTTTCAGCCTATGGACTCTGTTAGCCTTTCTTTGCTCTCTTGGAAGGTTGCCTTCCTAGTGGCGGTCACTTCTTTGAGAAGGGTTTCTGAGTTGGCGGCTCTTTCTTGCTCGCCTCCTTTCCTGGAGTTTCACCCGGATCGTGTAGTGCTTCGCACACGGGGCGACTTTCTACCTAAGGTGGTGTCACAATTTCATGTTAACCAGGATATTGTGTTGCCTTCGCTTTGTCCGGAGCCGAGGAATGCGAAGGAACGGGCCTTGCACACATTGGATTTAGTGCGGGCTTTGAAGTTCTATTTGTCTATTACTCAAAGTTTTCGGAAGTCGGATTCTCTGTTTGTGATTCCAGCAGGTCGTCGACGTGGTCAACGAGCTTCCAAGGATTCTATAGCTCGTTGGATTCGGTCGGCCATTTTAGAGGCTTACCGACTTAAGGGCGAACCTTGCCCGATTAAGATTAGAGCTCACTCCACGAGGGCTGTGGGTTCATCGTGGGCCTTTCATCAAGGGGCCTTGGCAGCTCAGCTCTGCCGGGCGGCGACCTGGCGCTCCGTCCACACATTTACGAAATTTTATAAGGTGGACGTCAGTGCTTCCGCTGATGTGGCCTTAGGACGTAGGGTCCTGCAGGCGGCTGTAGTTTAAAGTTCTTGTGAACTTGTGTTTAGCGCTAGTTGCGCATTTATTTAAGTTGTTGGGAATCTGCCTCTGTTGGTTTTTTGCCCACCCTTAATTCTTGGACTGCTTTGGGACGTCCCACTAGTAATGACTGTGTCTCCCTTCCTTCCATCTGCTGCTGAAAGACGGATTTTGGTAAGACCTTACCTGTAAAATCCTTTTCAGCGAAGGAAGGAAGGGAGACACAGATCCCTCCCATGGCAGAAGTGTGTTGTTGTGTTTTCAGATGCGGCGTGACCCTTCTCTGATAGCGATTATCTGGGCTGAGGTCGGCGCGCTAAGGCTCTGTTCCAGCATTGCCAGCTCATCGCAGTGGTCAGGTTCAGTGAGTAGTACCTGGGACTGTGTGTGTTTTTTTCTGTTATATGCATAACCTGTCTTCTTGTTTTTTTCTGAAGTTCTTCAGAAGGGGTTATGTTGCTCCGCTGGTGATATTTGCTCTTCCTTAGCTTGTGTACGGACTGGAGAGCTGGAGTAGGAGGAGCCCAAGCTGGAGGGGCCGGTCAACACTCTTTTTAATCTGAGGTGTTCTATCCTGTGTGGGCTCCGCCTACCCACTAGTAATGACTGTGTCTCCCTTCCTTCCTTCGCTGAAAAGGATTTTACAGGTAAGGTCTTACCAAAATCCGTCTTTGAATGGCACAGTCACAGTCCAGACCTAAATCCCATTGAGAATCTGTGGCAAGACTTGAAAATTGCTGGTCATAGATGCCTCCATCCAATCTCACTGACCTAGAGCTAGTTTGCAAAGAAGAATGGGCAAAAAGTTTAGCCTCTAGACGTGCAAAGCTGGTAAAAACAGACTCCAAAAGACTTGTAGCTGTAGTTGCAGCGAAGGTGGTCTTACAAAGTATTGACTCAAGGGGCTGAATACAAATGCAGAATCATAATTTTCATATTTATATTTCTTAAATATTTAGAACACTACATATCATTTCCTTTACACTTTACAAATTTTTGCTACTTTGAGTTGGCATATCACATAAAATCCAAATAAAAAACATTTAACTTTGTGGGTATAATGTTAAAAAATGTGGAAAAGTTCACAGGGAATGAATACTGGGCAGCACAGTGGCTCAGTGGTTAGCACTGCAGCCTTGCAGCGCTGGGGTCCTTGGTTCAAATCCCACCAAGGACATCTGCAAGGAGTTTGTATGTTCTCCCCGTGTTTGTGTGGTTTTCCTCCAGGTTCTCCGGTTTCCTCCCATACTCCAAAGACATACTGATCGAGAATCTAGATTGTGAGCCCCAATGGGGACAGTGACGACAATATATGTAAAGCGCTGTGGAATGTTAGTGCTACATAAGAAAATCATAATAAATTAAATAAATAAAAAATACTTTTTAAAGGCACTAGAATTGTGGCTGCACAGAGGTATAAAATTGTTTTTCTTTTAATTTTGTCTTTCCATTGCGGAAAATTAGCAATCAAAGTGTATGATGTTGACCAATCATACACAAGCAGCAACACTCAAAAGGCAAGAAGAGCACACCACCTCCATAGCTCAGAGCAGGTTTCTGTATGTGAGCTGTAACAATACAGCTCTGACCTCCTGGTCTAACCACCTGCCTGAGTCAGTGTGGGGAGATGGACAATGCAGCAGAGCTTAGCTGTGTGCACATTGTGTCACCCACTTGGACTTAAAAAGGTTAACTCATTAGGTGCCAAATAATTTGCCAATATCTCTGCAACAAAGAGGCGAAATTAAATTAAAAAAAAGTCCAATGATGGAATAAAAAAATGCTTTTATCGGCGCATATGGAATAAGTAATTACCGTAAATAACAGCCACAGTAAGTACCGACCTTGATGAGATTTTCTCAGTAGTCCACTAAATCATGGTTTGACCAAAAAGTCTACAGAAAAGTCCAAGTCCACATACAATCTACTCCAATTCGTCATGTTGCTAACAGGTAATCCCTTATGAGGGAACAAGTATTTTCCGTAACATATAGCATCTATATTTGGTCCATGCACTTTTCCATCGTTGTGACGTCACTCCATACAGGACTTGTATGGGAAGTTTGAGTTAACTTGTCTAGTGTGCCGCTGCCCTTAACGTGCTACGCTTTCTACCATTCTGTTAACAATATGCCGAATGGGAGTAGAGTGTATCTGGATGTGGACTTTTCTGTAGATTCTTTCTGGCCAAACCAATATTTAGTGGACCATGGAATCTGTATCTATGAGAAAACCTCATCAAGGTCGGTTCTGACTGTGACTATTATTTAATTATTTTTTCCACAGCCATTACAGTAGGCCCATGAGTCAGGATCTGGGTTAGGTAGCAAACCTTCCTGTTCTGGCTCAGTTTTCTTTACGTATGGTCTGAATAAAAAATGAGAAAAAAGAGAGAAAAATTCTGCAGAATCATTCAGATGTATGAATAGATGACATTACCATGTTACAGCTGTTAAACTCTGCCTTAACAAGCCAGTGTATTCATATGACTGAACTTATACGGAATCATCTGCTTCCTCTTCCTCATTTTCATCTGATTTAAAAACAGCTATTTTCATATATATTGTGTGAATTTGACATTCCACTTGTCTTTCTTCCTCAATTTGCTACTGTAGAATTTTGCACAGCTCAAAGACTAGAAACATGGCCCGATTCTAACTGATAGTTTATAAACCACTCTAAAAAAAGAAGACAAGAACCGCAAATCCAGCAGTCTAAAGAGATCTATATACCACACATTCAACAGTCTATAGATGTCTATATGTTACACCTCTCACAGCCTACTGAGATCTACAGTCATGGCTGAAAATGTTGGCACCCTACTATTTTTCCCAGAAAATTATTGAAATTACACATTTTGTTATACAGTAAAGATGTATATCTTTGTACCGTGTTAGCCAGTAGATAGCCATTAAAAGGTATCAACCACTGAGGACTCTCAACTCTAAATATTTTTTTACATTTTGTTATACACATCTTTATTTCCTTTGTGTGTGTTGGAACAACACAAAAAAAGAGAAAAAAAGGCAAATTGGACATCATTTCACACAAAACCCCAAAATGAGCCAGACAAAATTGTTGGCAACCTCAACTTAATATTTGGTTCCACACCCTTTGAAATAAATAACTGCAATCAATCACTTCCTCTAACCATCATCAACCTTATTACACCTCTCAACTGAAATTTTGGACCGCTCTACTTTTGAAAACAGCTCCAGGTCTCTCGTATTTGAAGGCGCCTTCTCCCAACAGCAATTTTAAGATCTCTCCACAGGTGTTCAATGGGATTTAGGTCCAGATTCATTGCTGGTCACTTCAGAAGGCTTCAGCACTTTATTTCAATCCAGTTCTGCGTTCTTCTTGAAGTATGTTTATGGTCATTGTCCTGCTGCAAGACCCATAACCTGCTTTCTGACACTGAGCACTACATTGCGACCCAAAATCTCTTGGTAATCTTCAGATTTCATGATGCCTTGCACACAGTCAAGGCACCCAGTACCAGAGGCAGCAAAACAACCTTAAAACATCTTTAAACCTCCACCATATTTGACTGTAGGTAATGGGTTCTTTTCTTTGTGTTTACTGTAAATAGTAGAATGCTATGCTTTACCAAAAAGCTCTATCTTGATCTCATCTGTTCACAAGAAGCTTTGCCAGAATTATTTTGGCTTACTTACATACATTTTGGCAAACTGCAGTCTAGATTTTTATGTCCCTGTGTCAGCAGTGGGGTCCTCCTAGGTCTCCTGCCATAGCATTTCATTCAAATGTCGACGGATAGTTCATGCTGACACTGATGCACGCTGAGCATGCAGGACAGCTTGAATTTCTTTGGAACTTGATTGGGACTGCTTATCCATCATCTGAACTATCCAAGGAGATTAGATATAGTCCAATGTGTTGTAAACTTCTTGATTATGGTACTTACCATGGACAAAGGAACATCAAGTTCTCTGGAGATGGACTTGTAACCTTGAGATTGTTGATATTGTTAAACAATTTTGGTTCTGAAGTTCTTAGACAGTTCTCTTCTCCTCTCTCTGTTCTCCATGCTTAGTGTGGCAACTACAGACACACAATGCAAAGATTGAGTCAACTTCTCCACTTTTTTCTGGTTTCATGCGTGATTTTCATTTTGCCCACACCTGTTACTTGCCACATGTAAGTTTCATCAAGCATCACATGTTTGAAGCAAAGTTATTTGCCCACAATTTTGGAAAGGTGTCAACAGTTTTATCTGGCCCATTTGTGAGGTATTTGTGAAATTTTGTCCAATTTCCCTTTTTTTTCAGTTTTTTTTTGTTATTCCAATACACACAAAGAAAATAAACATGTGTATAACAAAACATGCATAATTGCAATAATTTTTTCTAGAGAAATACTTCATTTTTTGGAACAATTTCAAGGGTGCCAACACTTTCAGTCATGACTGTATATTCAAGATATCCAACAGTTTACGGATGTCTGTATACTATACATCCAACAGTCTACCGAGATCTATATACCAGACATCCAACAGTCTACAAACGTCTGTATACTACACATTCAACAGTCTACGGAGATCTAAATACCACAAATCTAACACACTACAGGCATACTACAAATCTAAACACCCGTACAACAATCTATAGACTCCTATATGCCACACATCTAACAGTCTACAAAGATCTACATACCAGACATCTAATAGTCTACTGAGATCTATACACCACACATCCAACAGTCTACAGACACCTGTATGCCACTCGTTCAACAGTCTGTGGACATCTGTTTCTGCTAAGCAATATTTCTCAAAAATCTACATAAGATTCTTAATAGGTACTTACTTTTATCAAAATGTAACTAAGAACCTCATGTTCAGTTTCAGAAAGTTATGCTTAGCAGCAGTTAATCTCTGTAGGTTGATTGCTTGAATTTATGTTAATTTTGTACTTTTTGTGTTCATATAAAAATCAATAAAATATAACCTTTATTTCACTATTAAAAGGTACACACATACAAAAGACAAACACCAATTAGTTATATACAAATCTAAATGGACAAGATCTATCCATATTCAGATTCTCACTTTTCTCCTACCTTGCCACGGAGGCTGGCACCCTAGACCTGCGCATTGGCACCCCCGCTCAACTACGGCTCTCCCTTCTTGCCCCATTGTACCCTGTGGCTGGAGGCATCAAGAGGATAGATCAAAAGGTGCAAGTGCAGTTAAATTGGATGAATACGTCATCATACTATATACAAAAAAAATAGTTTTTTAAGAGAAAACTCCTGGATCGTCTTTGCCGGATTTTTCCTTTCATAATGAGCCAAATATTTGCTATGGGTGAAAGGAGTGGATTGCAGGAGGCCAGTTCATGACCCAAAGTATTCTGTGAAATTGTGCTGGTGTGATGGATGCAGTATGTGGTTTAGCATTGTCTTGCTGAAATATACAAAATATATAAAAAAAATATACAAAGCCTTCCGTGAAATAAATGTTGTCTAAATGGGAGCATATGTTGTTCTACAATCTCTGTGAATGCTCAGCATTAATAGTAATGGTAAAGAGAGGGGCATAATAGCGCAGTTACCCAATTAACAATTAGTTGACTATAAGGTAAAATTCTCACCTTTTCATGTGAGTATGCACAACACATAGAGTGAGTTTGTCAGGAGGGCTGCGGATGGCACTGGACCCACGAAGGATCTTCAAGAGATTCTGAACAAGATATTCGAGATGCCGACAATTCCGCGCTCCTCCATATTGGCTATGTACCTGAGGAAGTGGACAGGATGTCCACGAAATGCATAGCTTTATAGTGCTGAATAAAGTGTTCAACTCTTCTGTACCCAGTGGTTCCCTTGCCTGATTTTGGAGGAGCGCGGAATTGTCAGCATCTCGAATATCTTGTTCAGAATCTCAGCATTTATAGTGTCATTCATGATGTGTACGCTGCCCATACCATAGGCACTAATGCAGCCCCATACTATCAGAGATGCCAGCTGTCTGTTGATCACGAGCTGGATGCTCCATTGTCTCTTGAGTCTACAGGACACTGCATCTGTAATATCCATTAAAGAATTTCACATTTTAATTCATTGTTTTCATTCATTATTTTTTTCTTTTTACATTTTATAAAGCATCCCAACGTTTTGGAATTGTAGATTATTATTATTCATTTTTATAGTGCCATTTATTCCATGGCGCTTTACATGTGAGAGGGGGCGAATATAGACAAGTACAATAAATATGAGCAATACAGGACACACATAAGTACAGAAGGAGAGAGGACCCTGCCCGCGAAGGCTCACAATCTACAGGGATGGGTGAGGATACACTAGGAGAGGGTAGAACTGGTCATGCGGCGGTTCAGCAGACTGAGGATCACTGTTGGTTGTAGGCTTGTTGGAAGAGGTAGGTCTTCAGGTTCTTTTTGAAGGTTTCCATGGTAGGCGAGAGTCTGATGTGTTGAGGTAGAGAATTCCAGAGTATAGGGGAGGCACGGGAGAAGTCTTGTATGCGGTTGTGGGAAGAAGAGATAAGGGCAGAGTAGAGAAGGAGATCTTGAGAGGATCGAAGGTTGCGCGAGGGTAAGTACTGGGAGACCATGTCACAGATGTATGGAGGAGACAGGTTGTGGATGGCTTTGTATGTCATAGTTAAGGTTTTGAACTGTTGCCTCTGAACGATAGGAAGCCAATGAAGGGCTTGGCATAGGGGAGAGGCTGGGAAATAACGGGGAGAAAGGTGGATTAGTCGGGCAGCAGAGTGTAGGATGGATTGGAGTGGTGCTAGAGTGCTAGAGGGGAGGCCAGAGAGTAGGAGGTTGCAGTAGTCAAGGAGATGATAAGGGCGTGCACTAGTGTTCTTGTGGTGTCGTGGTCAAGGAATGCACGGATCAGGGAAATATTTTTGAGATGTACTGTATGGTAATAACGCCTCTGAATAGTGATCAAAAATAATTAAATAAATAGGTCCAGTGTTTCCCAACCTTCATGTATTCGAAGCTTTCTCTTGAATTACTTGCATGTCCTGAGTAAACTATTGTTTTAGTAACCGGAAACTTCTAAATCTGATTGTATTGCCAAGTTTTCAGTAGCTATAAACATTACATCAGATATTCATCATTGACCTTTCTAAGAAAAGAGGAAAACACCAGCTTAATTCTTGCCTGACTTTGCAATAACGTACACTTGTGTTGCACATTCCAAGGTTGATATTCACATGTGTTTTGTTGGAAGATTAACTCCTACCGGAACATTCATTTGTCTGTTTCTTGTATTTTACAGTAACTGTTCTGTCACCTTAAGTTTCCCCGAGCTTCCCATGGAATACCACTTAACAGACCTTACAAATGTCACGCACTACATCATTGAGGAGAAGCTAATGAAACCACTAAGAGAACTGTACAGCGTGAATCCTGTAGCGGAGTATTACCGATTTAAACGAAGGATGATGGAGAGTCCATTCGAGTGTAGGTGATACTTACTTGGTGCGGTTCCATACAGGGTTGCCAACAGTCCAGAAATTTCTGGACAGTCCATAAAACTAGGTCACTTTTTTGCCCTGTCTGTAAAAAATATTTAAGGCGTCCGTGATTTTTTTGAAGCCGAAGAAAATTATACAAATTATGATTGTAATTATCATCATTTTACAGTTTATAGTGAATGCAGGTGATGTTTTCGCATTAGAATGATGGCCTGTAGACAGGTATCATTTACAATCTTAATGATTTATTATGGTTTTCCAATTTGGCTGTAAAAAATATTGTATGCCCGTGATTTTTTTGATAAGCTGTCCAGAAAAAATACAAAGACAAGTTGGCAACCTTGGTTCCATGTATAAAAATTCTGTCTTTATAATGTTATACTAACATAATATGCTAAACTTAAGATAGAAGCAAAATAAACATATACACTGCTTTAAGTAAGTAAGTATAAAGCAATAGTGCACAGATACCATAGGAAAAAAGAAAAGGCGCTGCAAGTGTGTTACTCTCAATGGAAGACACAACGAGCAAAGGATTGTATATGTTCACCTGCCTGGGTTGTGACCCGGCACAACTCCATACTTGTAAGAATGAAGGGCTGCTGCTCCAACCGCTGACTCACACACTGGTGGGTGCACTGCCACAGTGTGAAGACCAGGGTGGACAAGTGGGACACTTCTCTTCACTCTGTGGCGGCGCCCGGGATAATCACTCTTTTACCTGTTTGGTTTGAACATAAATAACATCGGGTACTTACAGTAACAAACACCGTTTTTGATTAAAAAAAAAAACGTGAAAGCCATCCCACCAGCACCAGGGTGTACCCAATCGGGATGGTCCTAACCTCTAGTATTAAAACCTTACTAGGTGTCGAAAATGACCTCCGTGTGAATAAAGGCAGAGCAGGAACAGAGTGAAACTACGGACACCCTGCAATGGGAAGCAATATAACGTAACGCCCCGCCACTCAAAGTGTTTATTAAGTACCTTATGTCATTTATACACACTATTGCTTTTTACTTACTTACAGCAGGGTAGATGTTCATTTTGCTTCTATCTTAGGTTTTGTCTGTTTAATGGCCGGTGTGAACATGCTCCTGCCAACTTATACTCCAGTTCATGTCTTTCGTTTTTTCTTTAGTTTCTTGCACTCAGTGCAAACAAGGGTGTGCCCTCCCTTTCTTTGAACTGGGCGTTACGTTATATAGCTTCCCATTGCGGGGTGTCCATAGTTGGGCCCTGGCCCTGCTCAGCCCTTATTCACATTGAGGTCATTTTTGACACGTGGTAAGGTTTTAATATGAGAGGTAAGGGCCATCCCGATTGGATACACCTTGTTGCTGGTAGGATGGCTTTTACACTTTTTTTTTTGGGAAAAGATATTATGAATCCTAATTGCAAAAATCATTTTAGCCCAAATACATACATTTAAATAATCAAAAAAGCCCCAAACGTGGAGAACGCCTTTAAAATGTTTCAGACATCCTGGAAACGTGGTATTATGTGCAGTAGAGAAATAAGTTTTGACTCTGATGTTAAATGAATATCATACACTAGCCTGTAGTCAAGATCATAAAGACTTAAAAACATAAGCTATGGGATCAATTTGTCTTCTTTATGTATTTTTATACTTTATTATCCCTGTCTCTTTTTTCACTAGATCACGCCGTGTTGATTGGAAACAAGCACATTGTGACTTTTGATGGAAACATTGCTGATCTGTCTTCTAAATGTAGCCTCCTGTTGGCCAAAGATTTTCTGCATGATACATTTACTATAGTACTGAACCAAGGCACTAGTGGCCAGAGATCACTACACATAGAAATGAATCAGGTCGCCATTGACATCTATCCTGGACTAAAGGTAACATTTTCGGCCTCCATCCGATTTTGAAGTTTAATACTAAAATTGTATTTCTTGTAAAATTTGCACTCGGTGTTGCGGCAAATGTTGATCATGCGGATCTCAATATTTATTTACAGATAGAAGAAAACTGCCAGAACCTCGATCTTCCTACGTTTAAGAATGGAATATCAATAAAAAAGAACGATAATAAAATCGAAGTCTCAAATCAAGAAGGAATAACTTTACAATGCGACAATCACTACGACGTCTGCAGTATTACCTTAGAAGGATGGCATCATGGTATAAGTCAAAGTGAAACAACTATGGAACCAGTGTGGTTAAATATCCTATATACATTGGATGCTCATAAATGTTAGAAGTTGTGATCCATGAAATAAGCGGTATAAAGTTATCATTACTGATGTGCTTTGAGCCGTCAAGCCCTGTACTGTCACACATTCTGGACCATGAGCACTGGACCTGTGTAAAAGTATTATCAAATATTCTTTCTTCAGGAGCGCACTGCTCCCCATCCTCTTGACTTCCTGCTTGTTGGGGGGACGGTGCACTCCTGAAGATTCACAGTTCAGATGAGCTGAATTGTTGAGCTACTGGTCTGTACTGTGTGCTATCTATCCGAGGCTACAACTGCATTACTGCAGGATACTGCGGAAAATGACGTTAGACAGGGCACAAAGTGACCCGCCTGCTTCATTAAAGACAATGGTGTCGTTGAAAGCTCTGACAGAGCTACGGACAAGTGGCTAAAATGTGATACGAACCCGACCTTACATGACCTGATTATTTTGTAATTACAGGAGTCTCTGCTGGACTTTTTGGCACTAATGACAATGAAGCTGGAAACGATCTCCTGCTTCCAGACCACACTCGTGCAAATAGCACACATGACTTTTCACTGAAATGGCAGGTACTTATCCATTCTGCATTGATCTTCCTGAGTTTTTAAAAATATAATATAATTAATATATCAATATATAATATATTACAAATATATTTAAAACAGTTAGTATGTATTAGCAGTATTAATACTTATATTATCTGTACTAGCTCATAAAAACTCTCCCCTACTATCTCTTGTGAGATTGTATGCCAATTGTTTTAAAAATTTAATATGTAAATATTTTTATGACACCAGACTAATATAATAACTACTTTTTTTGGACTGAAACATTATTAATTTACATTGAAATTAAACATAATTTACAAGTAATGCAAATTAACTATGTTCCCCCTCCAGATGCATGGTAATAGTTCTTAATTCTCTAGTGAATAGTTATTTCATGGCCTATAGGTGACAGTTTAAACCCTTCCCAAAATCCACTTTACGCATATGGCACAAATCATTAGGAAGTGTATGGAGCAGGCTCAGCGGCTGAACCCGTCCTATTCCCATGGGATGATGGCTGTGTTACACAGTCATCATCTGCCTCTAACAGCCAGGGATCTGAGCTCTGTCCACGGATGTTAACCAAATAAATGTCGTGGTCAATCTCTGACAGCCGCATTTAAGTCGCACAAACCAAAGACTTGCCGTTCCACGTCCTTCATGTGGCCTTGCATTCAAGAGGTGCAGAAAGGTTGCAATGACAGTGAGGGGTTTGCTGAAGAACCCTGTTAATGCCATGATGACATTCCTATGAAGACCAGCCTGTAACTTGCATTCATAGGAGACCATGATTTGTCCTATACACTACAATACAGGTGTATAGTATAAGCAATCAGGTGATCATAGGTTTAAGTACTCTGGGAGACTGAAAAAAAATTAAAAAAAGAATGTTTTTAAAGATATTAAAATACATAAAAAATTTCAAATCATTTCCTTTTCCCCCATTAAAAAAAATATATATATTTGGTATCGCCGCGTCTGTAAAAGCTCGCTCTGTCAAGATATAAAACCAACTAACCTGATCAGTAAACAATGTAAAGACATTTTTTCTTAGAAATGACAAAAGTGCTGATATTAAATAGCCACGATGCTGCAAAAAAATGCAAAAAAATTTCCTATCTATCCTGAAATGCTATCAATATAAAAGTTCTCATGTAGCTCCTTCCTCAAAAAAATGATAACGTTATGGGTCATGGAAAATGGCGACACAATCCTCAATTTTTTTACCACTAAAATAATTTTAAAAAATGGACAAATTTGGTAATATCGTGAACATACTGACCTGGAGAATCATGTTTCTGGGTCACTGTTAACACACAATGTGCAATAAAAATACATGAAACTGAAGTCCAAAAAAAGTGTCAGAATTGTTTTGTTTATTTTTTTTTGCAATCTTTCCACACTTGTAATTTTTTGAAATTTTCCGTTACATTGAATGGTAAAATAAATGGTGTCATTCAAACGTACATCTTATCCTTCAAAAAAATCAAACCCTCATACAGCGAAAATAAAAGACGCTATGGCTCTTAGAAAAAGGGGAGGAAAAAAATTAAATTGGTTGCATCGTGAATGGGTTAAAATAATCCAGCAAAATCAGTAATAGTTTCCTGTAGAAACTTTACAACAAATGATGATTTATTTACTTTTCCACGCTTTCCGTAGGTTGACAGTCAGTGTAGTTCCGGAAGAAAGAAGGTGAAGGCCTGTACAACTGCACCTCATCAGAAGCTATGCAAAGCCTTCTTCCAAGGGGGCAGTCTGTGCTCAGGAACTGCTTCAGAGTTGTAAGATTTTAGAAAAACTATTTTTGAAAAATGTTAAACTTGTGTTTTAGCTGCAAGATTGGAGTTTTGTTAGTCTTCTGTGTGAATACAAAGGGTAAATGAACTTCTACACCTTAGATAATGTGGCTGGTCAACAGCTATCTCTAGACTCCACTGTAAACACAAGTGTCAAGGATAGCAGTAGTTTTTCAGAGGTTACATCGGAGGGATCACCCAGATACACCACTGCCACCAGTTTGTAAGGGAAAAGCGTTCTCCTCTGCCTCAAATCATCAGGACCATTATGCAATTCACTAAACAGTGATGTTCGAGGCTGCGGCTGCTTCTACTACAAGGCCGGTTATTGGGAAACTCACAGTGAGCGTATGGTATATACACCTCAGATTCCAGCTCATGGAATATATATATGTCCCAGAACGGTTACTGTCAACTCCATAATAACAAAAATGAACCACTACCAGCTGCCACCACCAATCGTTCATACAGGCCGATTGAACACCCATTACAGATAGCATATTGTTTGAGGGTTGCGGTTTACAGAGCAAGAGGAATAGATCTATTACATTTTATATATTATATTCAGACAGGTAGGTAGTGTTTATAGAAAATATAGAAAGATGTTACAAAATGGCAGCAAAACAATACTGTACATACAATTACAAGGAATAACAAAAGAAAACTACTAAACCTCATGTCACGGAAATGGTTCAGAGCTTAGCAGAGGGAGGTTCTTCCTAGGAAAACAGACAGAACCCACAAGCTGTACCTTCCAGGACTGACGAGAATGACCCAAACTCAAATACTGATTTTTATTAGGTGAAGGTTACACCCACGTACCTCTCCTTGGTGAGCTCATGTGGGGCTGATTGTAGGATGTGCTAGGTCTTTCAGAATTTCATTAGATCCCCAACTTACACGATATCTTTGCCCCTGGAGATCCCAGGCAGTAGATATTTTTGTCATATTTCTCATCGTGATTTTATCTTTATATGAAGATGAAACATGACCTGGATAGCATCATCCATCTACGACACAGAAAATATATCTCCATAAATATTGGACAGATGCAAAACCTCAATATTCATTACTGACCCCTGTCTCCAAAACGAAGAAGATTCTTTGATCAGTGGAAGTGCTTTGGTTTGGAACTGTACATTGCCGTCTCTGCATAAACCAATCTCAAACTTGATGTATTATTCACAGTAACTCTCCCTGTTGTAATCACATGGTCACTGAAGGAGACCTCTACTTCAATGGAGATAGCTATGTCATCTCTCTCACTTCCTTTTTTATAATTATTTTTCTCTTTTCTTCAGCTATAATTATAATTTCTCTCAGCCACAATTCCATATGATCAATGTGAAGGTGATATGTCCCCTTTCTGAAGATGTCTTATGGATTTTTAATTTTTCTCTATGACAATGAACATTCAAGGAAAGCAGAGTAAATCGCTGCCAGTCTCATCTGACAGGAGTTTCTCACTTCAGAGCAAGAGTATTAAACAATCACTCTTCTTGCATCACCTGTTGTGAAAGAGTCAGAAGGCCCGCATACATGTTAGATCTTTCGCTAGGCCTGACGAAATCTGAGAATTCGAATGACTAATATATTCAAGAAAGTGATCCTTTATTCCTATAGTACTCAGATTGTTGAATATAGAGGATGTTCCCATCTACGGAGTCACATTAGCTTTAAAGGGAACCTGTAACCTTAATATACTCAACTATCGCCATCTTCTAAAGGATCTAGTACTGTTCTGCTCCTCTTCTCACTGACGTTAGTGCTCTTCAGACTCTCTGTCACACTGTATGCTGTGTGACGCAGAAGTGGCTTTCACAATGTAAGTCTATAGAGCAACAGAACAAGTCTGTATAGGCTTTAATTATTAAAGAGACTTCCGGCTCAGGCATAGAGCATAGAGTGATCTGGACACTGAAGGGGAGTGATGTCACTGAGAAGAGGAGCAGAACAGCATTGGATCCCTAAGAAGACGGCAGTAGGTGAGTATATTATCACACCAATAATACACTACATACACATATACACAGTTGGACACAACTTTAGAAGATAAGTCTGACTTCGGTTTCAGAAATTAAAGTCATAATAGGACAATCTCTTGTTTTCTTGTCAACTTAAAATCCATGCATCACCTTACTGTGCTTCAATATTTGTCATCAGGTTCCACCCGCTCCATTTTATAGAATGTGTGTTGAAGACATTTGTGATTCACAAGAGATTAAACCCATCTGTAACTTAGCGGCTGCATATGTCCATTTATGCAACAGAAACTTTGTTCCTATAGAAATACCTTCCCAATGCGGTGAGTATATTAATCCACACCAAAATTTTGAGATGGAGAGAGAGAATACAGCCATAACCACTCATTATTTCCTTACTAAAGCATTAAGTTTATGTTGGTAACATTATTCTTTGGTGATACTTTTCTGAAGATAAATTCATGGAAAAGAAAAATGGATGGATAAATGTGAAAAAATAGCAAGTACTATTGAAATATAGGCGTGCAATCTACAAGTGAACTGCAACTTGTAGGCAAATTGCCTCTTCCAAAAAAGAGGACTTGTACTCTATAGCGCCACCTATTGGAAGTAGCGATCCTACAAGTCACAATCAACCCTTTAACAAGTCTATATGACTTAGGATACCTGCAACTTGTAGAGTATTTATTCTCCAGCAAGAAAAACCTAAATCTCAAACTACCATTAATGGTAATGTCATGCATGGCAAAGTCACTATCCTGACCTTAATGTAAAAGACAATTTGTGCAGTAGCTGGATTTGAAAACAGCTGCTATTCCACAGTCTCTATGAATAATAGGTAATAAAAATTGTTATAGCGAAGAAACTCTGAGATCTGACACCCTTCTTTGCTGATCTAAATTAGAGTTTTACCATTGATTTAAATGAAGAGTTGGTGGTTCTCTACATTGACGTCTCCTGGTGCTACTGTAAAAGTCTAAATACTGAAGATATGAATGTTACTTCAAATTGAATATTTGACATTATGCTCATTGTGTGGGTGAATTTTATGACAGGTGTGTAGCCCTTTTATTGCCATGTCTTTTAGGGCATCAAAGGTAGCATCCGGATGATCTAAGGACCACCAGTTTACAGTTCTGCGTTCCTCTTCGGATCTCAATCCTGTATAAATTGTTCTTTCAGCATTTTATTCTCATCAATAGCATTTAAATTATTAATCTGCTTAAGAGCTCTCAGGGCTCCTTGTAGTCGGCAAGCGTAGTCCCGGATGCTGTCACCTGGCTGTTGTGAACAGTGATAGAAGGCCATCCGGAGATCCGTTTCTGTGTGATCTTCAAATATGGCATGCAGCTTAAGGAAGATCGCAGGTACCGACTCCTGATCAACGGTATCCCAAGTCTCCACTTCCCTCTCAGCAGCGCCAGTTAGCTGCCCTATTAGCACAGCAGCTTTTTGTCTCTCAGGCATGGAGTACATTTCTAGGATGCTGCATAACTTCCGCTTGAAGCCTGCTAATGTGCCTGGTTCACCGCTGTACTGGGGAAGCCATTTCGCCCCAGGCATATATGGGAGCGTTAGTGGCATGATCGGGACTACCGGACTGGGTGCTGGACCTGCACCCCCATCTGGCGCTACAATACCAGACGGTGCGGGATTGGGGTCTCCGGCTGGGGCCGCACTGTCAGCCAGTTGTTGTGACATCTTAGCGCCCCCTTGGTTAAACGGAGCCTACCGGTTTCAGATGCTGCTATTTCACAGGCACCGCAGTGGGAACAGGACCTTCGTCGCAGGCGCTCTGATGTCAGAGCGTTCACTTCCTGTTGCAGGACCTGCCGATGAGTCAGAGCCAGGGGCGTGTCCAAGACTTTGCGCGCTCTTTCAGGTACGCCCACCTTCTTCTCCAGCGCCTTAGGGCGCGAATCTGGCGGCAAATATGGCGGTATTTGGCGCCAAACAACAGCAACAGTCTTTTTCACCAAAACACTCCACAGGCACACAGGGCTCGCAATGCTGCAAGTTTCGTATCCTGTTCGTGACGCCAATTTTTTGTCTCGACCACGCACCACAATTGTGGGTTTCCAGGGCAATGGGTACTCAGAGCCGAGCCCGTAGAAGTCTATGGGATTGTCACAGGTAGCGGTGGCTCGGTCTGTGGCCCTGGCGGTCAGGCGTATGTTGGGGGGTATATTTACAGGGGATATATATATACAGTTCGTGACGCCACCTGTAGTCTCTGGTAATTTGTACCAGCGCTGCTGTAGATCTCTGAGGGGATGGTGAGGCAGCTAGATGTCGGGTCCCCTACAGGTGGGACTCTTCCCTCAGGTCGATGGTTAAGGCAGGGTTGTGCAGGCATGCAATTAAATAACTCAGTCTCACACCGTCAGCGTCTTTCCATACCTTTACTTCAAGTTGTTCAGGCAGGTCCCAGGGAGGCTGATGGGGTTGATGGAGGATGAGCTTTGAGGCAACGGCTAAGCAAGTTAGGGGCCTCCTTTACTTTCAAATGATGATGAGTACAACCAGCATGAAGCGTAGTTCCCTCTATAATCTCCAGCTTTTCCAAAGCTGTGCTGCCCGGTCAGTTTTGTGGTTGGAGCCTTCTTCTGAGAGAGCTGAGTTCCAATTCCTGTCGTGCACTGACTCGAGGTTCTCACTCTCCCTGACCCCAGTTACGTACTGACTCTTCAGGGGCTGCTTTCCGTTACCTAAGGTCCGGTAAGCCTCTGGGTTTCCTACCACTATGCATGAAGCTATGGTGATGCTTCGGTCTCCAGTGACCGGTAACAATGTGCAGGACTTCTCCAATCCAAAAGCACTTTTAAATATTCCTTCCACTGTGCCTTTCGCCTTGTCCGCGCTTGTAGCATAAACACTCACACTTGCAAAAAGTCATATAATCACTCCCTTCTTTTCTTCCTTCAGAGTT
Organism: Oophaga sylvatica; assembly: GCA_033576555.1. Lineage (NCBI taxonomy): Eukaryota > Metazoa > Chordata > Amphibia > Anura > Dendrobatidae > Oophaga > Oophaga sylvatica. Next base: position 160,126,768 of record JARQOD010000007.1, on the reverse strand, counting down.
AGTTACCAGACTCTCAGTAATCTTCTAGGCAGGAGCACGTCTCTGAACCTTCACTGTCTTTGAGACAGGAGACTGAAGTATTTCTGTACTAAACTCTTCTTTCTTTATCAATGTCTTCAGTGAGGTACAGCTCTGACCAGGCTGAGGTGATCTATATCTCGCCCTTACTGGCCTCCACTTGCTGAACTGCTGATAGAACCAAGCTGGACTGCTTCCTCCCTCCAAGTCCCAGCTAGACTCCACACGTCTGCTCTGTCCGAAGACAGGAAACTCACTCTAAATCACTCAACGAATCTACACTGACCACTCCCTACGAGTCACTACACTACCCTAAGGGTGTGTCTAGTGTATATTGAGTGAATGGGTATAGAGCATTAAACTACTATCTCTCCACACATTCTCCAGGGTACTGCGTGTGCCTTCACACCAGGGCTACACATTTATGCTAGGGAGATTTAGTCCTAATCCCTATCCATACAGCACAGCTGCCGTATAACAGTGTAGAGTTTTATTGCTCGAGTTTTATAATGGAAAGTTTTATAATTTTCTAATATGCATATGTTTCAGTTTTTCACCATTCTATTCTGTAATTGAGAACATTTTGGCTTACATCCAGCAAACACCATGGAGAAATATAAGTGATCACATCTGAAACATTTCTAGAATTGTAGTAATGCTCTGTGAGCTAAATAGCCTAGAATTCAGGCTTACACATTTAAAGGGAACCAGTCAATGGGTTTTTAGATCCCAAAGTAATGTCACTGCAAAAAAGTATCTGCAATGATGATTACTTCCATACCTTTATATTATACAGTGGGGGAAATAAGTATGTGATCTCTTGCTGATTTTGTAAGTTTGCCCACTGACAAAGAATGAACAGACTATAAATTTAAGTGCAGGTTAATTTTAACATATAAAATCCAAAAAATCACAGTGTATAAATTATATAAATTTATTTGCATTTTGCAGTGGGAAATAAGTATTTGATCCCTCTGGCAAACAAGACTTAATACTTGGTAGCAAAACCCTTGTTGGCAAGCACCGCAGTCAGACATTTTTTGTAGTTGATGATGAGGTTTGCGCACATGTCAGGAGGAATTTTGCTCCACTCCTCTTTGCAGATCATCTCTAAATCATTAACATTTTGTGGCTGTTGCTTGGCAACTCGGAGCTTCATCTCCCTCCATAAGTTTTCTATGGGATTTAGGTATGGAGACTGGCTAGGCCACTCCATGACCTTAATGCGCTTCTTACATAGAGTATTGAGCAATATACAGTACAGACCAAACGTTTGGACACACCTCATTTAAAGATTTTTCTGTATTTTCATGACTATGAAAATTGTACATTCACACTGGCATCAAAACTATGAATTAACACATATGGAATTATATAAACAAAAAAGTGTGAAACAACTGAAATTATGTCTTATATTCTAGGTTCTTCAAAGTAGATATCCTTTTGCTTTGATGACTGTTTTGCACACTTTTGGCATTCTCTTGATGAGCTTCAAGAGGTAGTCACCGGAAATGGTCTTCCAACAATCTTGAAGGAGTTCCCAGAGATGCTTAGCACTTGTTGGCCCTTTTCCCTTCACACTGGGGTCCAGCTCACCCCACACCATCTCGATTGGGTTCAGGTCTGGTGACTGTGGAGGCCAGGTCATCTGGCATAGCACCCCATCACTCTCCTTCTTGGTAAAATAGCCCTTACACAGCCTGGAGGTGTGTTTGGGGTCATTGTCCTGTTGAAAAATAAATGAATGGTCCAACTAAACGCAAACCGGATGGAATAGCATGCCTCTGCAAGATGCTGTGGTAGCCATGCTGGTTCAGTATGCCTTCAATTTTGAATAAATTCCCAATAGTGTCACCTGCAAAGCACCCCCACACCATCACACCTTCTCCCCCATGCTTCACAGTGGGAACCAGGCATGTAGAGTCCATCCGTTCACCTTTTCTGCGTCGCACAGAGACACGGTGGATGGAACCAAAGATCTCAAATTTGGACTCATCAGACCAAAGCACAGATTTCCACTGGTCTAACGTCCATTCCTTGTGTTCTTTAGCCCAAACAAGTCTCTTCTGCTTGTTGCCTGTCCTTAGCAGTGGTTTCCTAGCAGCTATTTTACCATAAAGGCCTGCTGCACAAAGTCTCCTCTTAACAGTGTTTGTAGAGATGTGTCTGCTGCTAAAACTCTGTGTGGCATTGACCTGGTCTCTAATCTGAGCTGCTGCTAACCTGCGATTTCTGAGGCTGGTGACTTGGATAAACTTATCCTCAGAAGCAGAGGTCACTCTTGATCTTCCTTTCCTGGGTCAGTCCTCATTTGAGCCAGTTTCTTTGTAGCGCTTGATGGTTTTTGCAACTGCACTTGGGGACACTTTCAAAGTTTTCCAAATTTGTCGGACTGACTGACCTTCATGTCTTAAAGTAATGATGGCCACTCGTTTTTCTTTACTTAGCTGCTTTTTTCTTGCCATAATACAAATTTTATCAGTCTATTCAGTAGGACTATCAGCTGTGTATCCACCAGACTTCTGCACAACACAACCGATGGTCCCAACCCCATTTATAAGGCCAGAAATCCCACTTATTAAACCTGACAGGGCATACCTGTGAAGTGAAAACCATTTCCAGTGACTCTCTCTTGAAGCTCATCAAGAGAATGCCAAGAGTGTGCAAAGCAGTCATCAAAGCAAAAGGTGGCTGCTTTGAAGAACCTAGAATATAAGACATATTTTCAGTTGTTTCACACTTTTTTGTTAAGTATATAATTCCACATGTGTTAATTCATAGTTTTGATGTCTTCAGTGTGAATGTACAATTTTCATAGTCATGAAAATACAGAAAAATCTTTAAATGAGAAGGTGTGTCCAAACTTTTGGTCTTTACTGTATGTTTTCCAATGTGTTGATTACCCATTGTATAAGTCAAGCTAGTTTGTGTTAGTAAGAGAAAACTGACTGGCACATCCATACTAGTGCAAATAGATGCATACCAGGAGCAGCTACCTCCATAGACAATATAAAAAAAAAAGGTTGCACTCTATCGTGCCAAAGCATGTCAATGTGAAATATGAACCATGAATAGCAATATGGCTTTTGAACATTAGGAAAAAATGAATGAGACACTTTGCACAAAATAATGCCTGCCCATAAACCATCGTCAAGGTGGTCTCAAAACTTATGGGTCCCTGCCTATGTGAACATACCTCTATTAAGCTGATATTAGTTTGTGTTGACCTGCCAACCGGAGAAGGACGAACTATACAAATTAATAAATAATTGGATTATTCCTCTGTATCAAGAAAACCAGAGACTCTTTATAAAACCACAGCCAGGAACTCTACAGGACAGCAGCCAGGACATCATGGCTCCATCATGAGGGACACAGATTTGACATTCTACAGGATACTGATCTGCTCCATTAACCATCACTGAACACACAGATACGTTTGGGGAAGCCAGGATTTGGACCCACGGGTTACCTGGCTCCATGGAGTTGTTCATAGAAGCCAGGTCGTGACCCTTTGGTCACCTGGCCTAGTACCTTAATGGACTGTCAGCTTCCTAATCTTGTCATTACCTCCTCTCTGTGCGTGCCACAGGTGGGGGTAGTTGGCTCTGAAGGGCTGAAGTTGCAGCTGCTATAATCCCGGTGAGTCAGCGGAAGGGTGAGACTGTAATTTTGCACCATTTTGGGTATTTTTCTGGGACTGTTCTATATGTTATTTGTCTGTTTGGTGGTTCAATAAAGTATTGCCACAATGTTTTACCCTCACCCTCTGTTGTCTGAATAGTATTGTGCCCACGGTAAAAGGAGAGTGGGATGAGCCCTGGTCCATGCGGTCCCGAGCCAGTGGACTAGAGCACATGCTGACCCCCCCATATTTCCACATTTTGGTGGCAACGGTGGGATACTACTCAGCCTGGTGAATCCGGGGGAGCTGCAGGGGACTAGTGTTCTAGACACCATTCAAGGGCTCCACAACCAGGTAGGCATACAGAAAGACCCAGAAAACCATAGGTGAGGCATACACAGCAAGTTTCGGACGCCATTGTGTCCAACCTCACCAATTCGGCCTTGAGAAGAGGACCAGAGTGGATCTAAAATTGCAAGAAATTGCAACTACAGGAGCTATTCCAGGTTATACGGATTAAATATCAGGCCACTGACACTCAATTGGATTTAATCCAGGAACCACAGGGTGAGGAGGACGCGATGTGTGGATGCAATGGATACGAGTCAGCTCTCATCAATTACGTGTGGAGGTAGTCGGCCCTGGAAGCTCTGAAGTCACAGCTGCAATAATCATAGTGAATCAATGGAAGGGTGAGACTGTAATTTTGCACCATCTTGGGTATTTGCTGGGACTGTTCTATATGTTATTTGTCTGTTTGGTGGTTCAATAAAGTATTGCCACACTGTTTTACCCTCGCCCTGTGTTGTCTGAGTAGTATTATGCCCATGGTAAAAGGAGATCAGGCATTCAGTGAGATGAGCCCTGGTCCATGTGGTCTCAAGCCAGCGGGCTAGAGCACTCGCTGACCCCCCGTGTCTCCACACACGCCTATATGTCTTAGCCATATTTCAGTGAGTGGAAACAGACACAGACAAAATAATTCAATTTACCATATTAACAGTTGCTTCGAGTCATTTGGATTTTGGAGCAGTGGCGCAGTACTTGGCACACTGTTGCTTTACAGATTTGTTGTCTAGGTCTATGTCCAAGTATAGTTTTCTTTCTTTCTTTCAAAGATCTTTTTATTAAAGAGTTAGATAACAATAACAATAAACATCATAGCAAGCATCAAATTTGTATACATTGGTAAACTGGATGAACTCTTTATGCATCAAATGGCCAAGTTCTCCAAAAAATATGACATAGTGGTCATGGGAGATTTCAACTATCCAGACATTTGTTGGGAATCTCTCTCAGGCAAAACTAACAGGTCCAGGAAATTCTTATCCTCTCTTGCTGACAACTTTATCTTCCAAAAGGTAATGGAGAAAACAAGGGGATCTGCTACCTTGGATCTAATCCTCATAAACAGGGAGGAAATGGTGGAGGAGGTAAGAGTGGCTGGGACTCTAGGAGGTAGTGACCATGCTATTTTAGAATTTTGGATAACAAGAGGAGGAAGACCTGTGAAGACTCAGACGTCAAGGTTAGATTTCAGAAAGGCAGATTTTAAGGAACTCAGAAAGAGAATTGGAGGGATCCAATGGCTGGATATCCTTAAGGACAAAAATGTCCAGGAAGGATGGAAAATCTTGAAAAATGAGATTCTCAAAGCACAATCGTTAACAATTCCGAAAAGAGGGAAGAATGGGAAGCATTTAAGGAAACCAGGATGGATGAACATAGAACTTAAACACATGCTAAAAAGGAAGAAAGAAATGTTTATCAAATGGAAAGAGGGAGGCATATCTAAAGAAGAATATAATGCCGTCTGCAGAACCTGCAGGGCACAAATCAGATTATCTAAAGCTGACAATGAATTAAGGCTTGCAAGTGACGTCAAAAGCAACAAAAAAGGATTTTGGGGATACGTCAAAAGTAAAAGAAAAGTCAAAGATGCTATAGGATTTTTACAGGATGAAAATGATGAAATGGTAAGTCAGGATGTTGAGAAGGCTGAACTTTTAAATTCCTATTTTGCATCTGTTTTCTCTCAGAAAGGAAATGTAACATCAACTGATCTTCACTGTCCTATTAAAGGAATAGAAGAATCCAGGATATCTATAAACAGAAAGACAGTGAGGAAACACTTAGCTAACATAAATGAATTCAAGTCTCCAGGTCCAGATGAATTACACCCCAGGGTACTAAAGGAGATAGCAGAAGAAATTCTTGAACCACTGTCCATAATCTTTGAAAATTCTTGGAGAACAGGAGAAGTCCCAGAAGACTGGAGAAGAGCAAATGTTGTTCCTATCTTCAAAAAGGGGAAGAAGGTGGACCCAGGGAACTACAGGCCGGTGAGTCTGACTTCTATACCAGGAAAGATCTTTGAACAAATTATTAAAGAACATGTATGCAAGTACCTGGATAAGAATGAAGTGATTAAACAGAGTCAGCATGGGTTTGTAACTAATAAGTCATGTCAGACTAACTTAATTTCCTTCTATGACAGAATCACTGACTGGGTGGATCAGGGAAATGCTGTAGATATAGTATATCTTGACTTCAGCAAAGCATTTGAAAAAGTATCTCACACAATCCTTATTGAAAAAATGACTAAGTATGGAATGGACAAGGCAACTGTTAGGTGGATTCATAACTGGCTTAGTGATCGGACCCAAAGAGTGGTTGTAAATGGCTGCACATCCAGTTGGAAGAATGTCTCAAGTGGGGTACCACAAGGCTCTGTTTTGGGCCCTGTATTGTTCAACATCTTTATCAATGATTTAGATGAAGGAATTGAGGGTAAACTGATCAAATTTGCTGATGACACAAAGCTAGGAGGGGTAGCTAATACTAGAGAAGAGAGAGAGAGGATTCAAAAAGATATACATAAACTGGAGCAGTGGGCAGCAACTAACAGAATGGATTTTAACAGGGAAAAATGCAAAGTACTACATCTGGGCAATAAAAATG
>JARQOD010000007.1:160041368-160120064 GCA_033576555.1 Oophaga sylvatica | reverse complement strand
ATAAAAACATAATGGCCTTCCCACAGTTTGTTTTTCCTCCAAGCTGTGCAGCATTTACTGAAAGCAATAGCGTGAAATACATATCAGCGCTGGTCAGATACTGTAGTGATGGAATGGGCATTTCATTGTGCTGCGGTAATGTGTCTGCCCTCCATGCTGCTCATTACTAATGTGCACTGCTGGCTTTCTGGTTGGATGATAATAAAATGAAATCCTATTTACTGACATCTCTAATCTATATCTCCACGCTGTTGTAAGATTAATTGTTCAGGGATCAGTTTGTTGTCTGTATTGTTACGAATACTGAATAGTTTTAGATCATTGCTGTTTGTAATTTTCTCTTGGGGCTGCATATTGCTGTTGGCCGAGTTGTGGCAGTGCAATGTTTGTTAAGATAAAGAATTTACAAATCGAGGATACTGAACAGTTGGTAAGCGAGGCAGCTAATGGAGTCAGAAATGAAGGCTGTTTCCAGATGGGGCAGAGTTTTTCATAGATTTAGCCATTAGGGTATGTTCATACTTTGCACCTAAAAAAGCGCGACTGAAGCGCCCCATAAAATGAACCTAGTGCACAACAATGTCAAAGCAGTTAAAAAATTGAAGTAGATAAAATACGCACAGTATGTGACATGATCATTATTTGGGCGGCTTCTGCTCGGAAGCTGCACATTCTCTATGCTTAAAGGCAATCTGTCATGTTCAATTATGCTATTAACCTGCAAATATGAGGTTAATAGCATTACGAAGGTGCCCAGTCGCTATACTGAAAGCGCGGCACCCGGGAGAACATGGATTTTATTTCTCCTGGGAGCTGCCAGATTTCAGTCAAGCAGGCTTGACTGGAGTAATCAGTAACCGCTCGCAGCACTGAGAGTTGTGGCTGTAAACATGCTCAGCATCGACTGGCAACTAGCTCTGTACTGATACTGTGCTGTCAGTCTGTGCTGGGGTGTGGTTAAAGCCGCCGCTCACTGAGAACTGGTGACTGAAGCCCCGCCAGCACACCTGAATGACTGAAAGCTGGCGGCTCCTGAGAGAAATGTGGTTCATTTTCTCCCACGTGCTGCACTTTCAGCACAGCGGTTTGGCACTTTCATAATGCTATTAACCTGCTGATTATCCATATACAGTATCTGCAGGTTAATAGTGTTATCGGACATGACAGCATAGAGTAAGAGATGCCACAAGAACGATAGCTAAACTGCCTTGAGAGAAAGATTGGCGGTGTTTTCCAAAAGCGGCTTCACTGGTGTCTAACATACACCATGTTAACATATGCTTAGTCTGCTATAATTCACAAAAAAATCTATGACAAAATTAACCTGTGTTGATAGTGGAGTTTGCCAAGGATTGTGCTTCAGATTCGCAATACGACTTATTCATAACAGTGAAATTCACCACTTTTCTCAACAGATTAGTGTTTGAAAATAAATCCCCAGCATGTCCTGAATTTTGCATTGATTTATTTTTTCTACATGTATGTGGGGTTATCCACAGATATGAAACTTGCACCTATAATCTGCATTTATACCTGGCCCAGTGGACCAATTACATGTAGCAAGAATCAAACAAAAGTATCAATACCTAACCATAATAAATAAATATAATACAGACACGAGAACGTAACCACATGATTATAGTAACATAGTAACATAGTTATTAAGGTTGAAGGAAGACTTTAAGTCCATCTAGTTCAACCCATATCCTATCCTAACCTGCCCTAACATGTTGATCCAGAGGAAGGCAAAAAAAACCCAAGTGGCAAACAGTAAGCTTCACATTGGGGAAAAAAATTCCTTCCCGACTCCACATACGGCAATCAGACTAGCTCCCTGGATCAGTGCAGTATCTAGGAAACTAGTGAACATAGCCTGTAATATTATACTTTTCAAGAAAGGCATCCAGTCCCTTCTTAAATTTTAGTAAGGAATCACTCATTACAACATTAGATGGAAGAGAGTTCCATAATCTCACTGCTCTTACAGTAAAGAATCTGCGTCTGTGATTATGACTAAACCTTCTTTCCTCCAGACGTAGAGGATTCCCCTTGTCCCCGTCACAGGTCTAAGAGTAAAAAGATCATTAGAAAGGTCTTTGTACTGTCCCCTCATATATTTATACATTGTAATAAGATCCCTCCTAAGCCTTCATTTTTCCAAACTAAATAACCCCAAGTGTAATAACCTATCTTGGTATTGCAGACCCCCCAGTTCTCTAATAACCTTGGTAGCTCTTCTCTGCACCCGCTCCAGTTCAGCTATGTCTTTTTTATACACCGGAGACCAGAACTGCACACAGTATTCTAAGTGTGGTCGCACCAGTGACTTGTATAGAGGTAAAATTATGTTCTCCTCATGAGCATCTATGCCTCTTTTAATGCATCCCATTATTTTATTTGCCTTGGCAGCAGCTGCCTGACACTGGCCACTAAATGTGAGTTTGTCGTCCACCCATAAACCCAGGTCTTTTTCAGTGACAGTTTTGCCCAGTGTTTTACAATTAAGCACATAATTATACATCTTGTTTGTTCTACCCAAGTGCATGACCTTACATTTATCCCCATTAAAGCTCATTTGCCATTTATCAGCCCAAGCTTCTAGTTTACATAAATCCTCCTGTAATATAAAATTGTCCTCCTCTGTATTTATTACCCTGCAGAGTTTAGTGTCATCTGCAAATATTGAAGTACTACTCTGTATGCCCCCTACAAGGTCATTAATAAATATGTTAAAGAGAAGCGGCCCCAATACTGACCCCTGTGGTACCCCACTGCTAACCGTGACCCAGTCCGAGTGTGCTCCATTAATAACCACCCTTTGTTTTCTATCCATGAGCCAGTTATTAACCCACTTACACATATTTTCCCCTATCCCCATTGTCCTCATTTTATGTATCAACCTTTTGTGTGGCACTGTATCAAAAGCTTTTGAGAAGTCCATGAACACCACGTCCACTGCATTCCCTTGGTCCAGTCCTGAACTTACCCCTTCATAAAAGCTTATCAGATTAGTCTGACAAGAACGGTCCCTCGTAAACCCATGCTGATACTGTGTCATGAGGTTATTCAGCCTCAGATACTCCAATATAGTATCCCTTAAAAAACCCTCCAGGATTTTACCCACAGTAGATGTTAAGCTCACTGGCCTATAATTTCCAGGTTCAGTTTTTGCCCCCTTTTTGAATATTGGCACCACATTTGCTATATGCCAGTCCTGTGGTACAGACCCAGTTATTATGGAATCTTTAAAGATTAAAAATAATGGTCTATCTATAACTGTATTTAATTCCTGCAGTACTCGGGGGTGTATCCCATCCGGGCTCGGGGATTTGTCAACTTTAGTGATTTTTAGACGCCGCCGTACTTCCTGCTGGGTTAAGCAGGTGACATTTAATGGAGAAATTTTTTTATCACTGATTATGTTATCTGTCATGGGATTTTCTTGTGTAAATACAGTTGAAAAAAAGTCATTTAGCATATTGGCTTTTTCCTCATCCTCATCCATCATTTCACCCAGACCAACACTATCATTTTTTAGTTTCTTGCTATTTATGTAGTTAAAGAATATTTTGGGATTATTTTTACTTTCTCTGGCAATGAGTCTCTATTATGTTTCGGTAGCTGAGGAGTGCAGGTAAAAAAGGCAATACACCAGAGAAGTTGGAATCTATGAGATTGCAGTACCCTGACTAACCACCACAACTAGAGGCAGCCGTGGAGCGTTCCTACGTTGGTCCTAGACGCCTCGTCACAGCCTGAGAAACTAACTACACCTAAAGATAGAAATAGGAAAGCTATCTGCCCCGGAGCAGAACCCCAAAGAACATAGAAAGCCCCCAAACATGTAATGGCTGTTAGACAAGATGAAATACTGACACAGAAAGAAAATAGTATGAGCAAACGCTGGGGCCCAAACTAACTAAATAGAAAAGGATAGGAAGGGTACTTACTGCAATCCCAGAAAACCCTGAAAAGCACCAACTCTACTAATTTCAAAAACACCTGAGATCACACGACCTCTTCCACCTAAATTAGTTCTCTGGTGTAACAAAATCAAAACAGCAGCCACTGAAAAAACTGGAAAAAGCAAAAGTACAAACATCAGTGGCTGAACTAAACTGAGAGGGCAAAAGCCCCCGGAGGGGACCCTGAAGGCCCCCACAGAAGTGCAGGACAAAATGCAAAAATATAGCACAAAAACAAAAAGAAGAAAATGTCTTATCTGTAAGCAGGAGATGCAGACACGACACAGCAGGCTACAAGGGAAACAGGAATGAAGCATTCAGACCAGAACAATTGATCACCGGCAACCCTGATGGGAAGGTGACTCCCTTATATAAGACCAGTCAGTAACACCTGATTCCCAGTCCTCACAATCTTCACTGGACAGACCAGCACCGCTTGTAACCACCAGAGGAAGCCTCTGCTCAGAACTCATCTCAAACCCATTCACAACAGTACCCCCCCCCTTGAGGAGGGGTCACCGAACCCTCATTTGAGCAACCAGGTCGGTCAGGATGAGTTCTATGATACGCACGGATAAGTCTCCTAGCATGGATGTCCGAAGCAAACACCCAAGAATTGTCTTCCTGACCATAACCTCTCCATTTAACCAAATACTGGAGTTTCCGTCTAGAAAAACGAGAATCTAATATTTTCTCAACCACATACTCCAGATTGCCCTCAACCAAAACAGGGTCAGGAGGCACAGCAGCAGGAACCACTGGCTCAACAAACCTCTTCAACAAGGACTTGTGGAACACGTTATGGATCTTAAATGTCCCTGGAAGAAGCAAACGAAAAGAAACAGGATTAATAATCTCCATGATCTTATAAGGTCCAATGAACCTAGGCTTAAATTTAGGAGATGCTACTCTCATAGGAATATTCTTTGAGGACAACCAGACCAAGTCCCCCACTTTAAACCGAGGACCATCAGTCCTATGCCGGTTAGCAAACTGCTGGGCCTTCTCCTGAGAGAGGGACAACCTCTCCACTACCTGGTCCCAAATCTGTTGCATACGCTCCACAACAGAGTCAACACCTGGACAGACAGAAGCCTCCGTCTGTCCTGAAGAAAATCGAGGGTGAATCCCAGAATTACAGAAAAACGGAGACATCAAAGTGGCAGAGCTAGCCCTATTATTAAGAGCAAACTCAGCCAAAGGCAAAAAAGAGACCCAGTCATCCTGATCAGCAGACACAAAGCATCTTAGATAAGTCTCCAATGTCTGGTTTGTTCTCTCAGTTTGACCATTGGTCTGAGGATGAAATGCCGAGGAGAAAGACAATTGAACACCCAGTTTAGAACAAAAAGTCCTCCAAAATCTGGAAACAAACTGGACTCCTCTGTCAGACACAATGTTCTCAGGAATGCCGTGTAAACGAACCACGTGCTGAAGGAACAACGGCACCAATTCAGAGGAGGAAGGCAACTTAGGTAATGGCACAAGATGTATCATCTTGGAAAACCTATCACAAATTACCCAGATGGTGGTCATTCTCTGAGAAACAGGAAGGTCGGAAATGAAATCCATAGAGATATGGGTCCATGGTCTCTTGGGCACAGGCAATGGCATCAACAAACCACTAGAGCGAGAGCAAGGCTTGGAGCGAGAGAAAGTCCCGCAGGACTGCACAAATTCCCTGACATCACGAGACAAGGTAGGCCACCAAAAGGACCGACTAACCAAGTCTCTGGTACCAAAAATTCCGGGATGCCCAGCCAATGCGGAACAATGAATCTCAGACATCACACTCTTTTTCCACTGGTCCGGGACAAACAATTTTCCAACAGGGCAGCACTCGGGCCTATCCTCCTGACACCCCTCCAGAGCAAGTCTCAAATTGGGCGAGATGGCGGAAAGAACTACACCCTCTTTCAAAATAACAGAAGGATCAGATAACTCAGGAGAGTCCGCAAGGAAACTCCTCGAGAGGGCATCCGCCTTAACATTCTTAATGCCAGGAAGAAAGGAAACCACAAAATTAAAACGTGTGAAAAACAAGGCCCACCTGGCCTGTCTAGGATTGAGTCGCTTGGGAGATTCCAGATAGACCAGATTCTTATGGTCCGTAAGGACCACCACCTGATGTTTGGCTCCCTCCAGCCAATGTCTCCACTCTTCAAAAGCCCACTTCATGGCCAATAGCTCCCGATTACCCACGTCATAATTACGTTCAGTAGGAGAAAATTTTCGAGAGAAAAAGGCACAAGGGTTACTTTTAGAGGTCTCTGGATCTTTTTGGGACAAAACGGCACCTGCCCCAATTTCAGAGGCATCAACCTCCACCTGAAATGGCAGAGAAACATCAGGCTGCCGTAGAACAGGAGCAGAAGTGAATCTCTGCTTAAGTTCCTGAAATGCAGAGACTGCCTCAGGAGGCCAATTCACCACATCAGAACCCTTTCTGGTCAAATCAGTTAATGGTTTAACAATAACCGAGAAATTACCAATAAATTTACGATAAAAATTGGCAAAACCCAAAAATCTCTGAAGAGCCTTTAATGAAGTAGGTTGGACCCAATCACAGATGGCCTGAACCTTGACCGGGTCCATTTCAAAAACAGATGGGGACAAAATGAATCCCAGAAATGAGATCCTCTGTACGCCAAAAAGACACTTTGATCCCTTCACATACAGAGCATTCTCTCTCAAAATCTGGAATACAGTTCGAACATGTTTCACATGAGAGTCCCAGTCATTAGAAAAAATCAAGATATCATCCAAATAAACAATCAGAAATTTGTCCACAAAATCCCTGAAAATGTCATTCATGAAGGACTGGAAGACGGAAGGAGCATTAGTGAGCCCAAAGGGCATCACTAGGTACTCAAAATGCCCTTCAGGGGTATCGAATGCCGTCTTCCATTCATCCCCGTGCTTAATGCGAATAAGGTTATACGCCCCCCTGAGGTCAAGCTTGGTAAACCAAGTAGCGTTTTTCACCCTGGAAAACAGGTCAGAAATCAAGGGTAACGGGTATTGATATTTCACAGTAATATTGTTCAAGAGACGATAATCAATACACGGCCTTAATGAACCATCTTTTTTGACCACAAAGAAAAAAAACGGCACCTAAGGGTGAAGAGGATGGTCTGATATGACCCTTCTCCAATGATTCCTTGATATAAGACCGCATAGCGTCATGTTCAGGTACAGACAAGTTAAAAAGGCGACCTTTAGGGAATTTGCTACCCGGCACTAATTCAATAGCGCAGTCATAGCTCCTATGGGGAGGCAAGGATGCAGATTTACTTTCGCTAAACACATCAGAAAAATCAATCAAAAAGTCAGGAACATCCTGAGCCTGGGGGGAGGCAGAAAAAACAGGAGTGTTGGTATTAACACATTGGCAGCCCCAACTGGTTACAGACACAGATTTCCAATCCAAAACAGGATTATGAGACTGTAACCAAGGGAAACCCAGCACGATAATGTCATGCAGATTATACAGAACCAAAAATTTGCAGCACTCCTGGTGATCAGTTCAACCCTCATTATCACCTGAGTAGAAAACTGGGGTTTATTCTCAGCCAAAGGGGTAGAATCGATCCCCAGTAGGGGAATAGACTTCTGTAGGGGTATCAAGGGAAACCCACAAAGTTTAGCAAAATCATAATCCATCAGGTTAATAGCTGCTCCAGAATCAACGAAAGCCTGAGCAGAAAATGAGGACAGAGAGCATATCAGAGTGACAGTTAATAAAAACTTAGACTGAACACTACCCAAGACAACTGAGCGTGCAAAACGTCTTCCCCGCTTAGGGCAGACTGAAATAGCATGAGAGGCATCACCACAGTAGAAACATAACCCATTGCGCTTTCGAAACTCATGACGCTGTGCCCCAGACACCACTCTATCACACTGCATGGGTTCAGAAGCTGGTTCACAAGGCAACACCATTCCACGCATACTTCTCCGCTCACGCAAACGTCTGTCAATTTGAATCGCTAATGACATAGAGTCATTGAGACCAGTGGGACAGGGAATCCCACCATAACATCCTTTACATTATCTGACAGACCCTTCCGGAAAAGGGCTGCCAAAGCGTCGTCATTCCATTTGGTCAGGACTGCCCACCTACGGAATCTGACAGTATAACTCAGCGTCATGAGGCCCCTGATTTAATGCCAACAAGGCTTTTTCAGCTTGATCAGTGACATTAGGCTCATCGTACAATAACCCCAAAGCCTGAAAAAATGCATCAACATCACTCAAAACAGGATCCCCAGGTGTCAGGGGAAAAGCCCAATCCTGAGGATCGCCGCGCAGGAGAGAGATGATAATTTGAACCTGCTGCGCTGCGTTCCCTGAGGACTTAGATTTTAAGGCAAAAAAACAAATTACAATTATTTTTGAAATTCTGAAACTTAGCTCGATCCCCTAAAAACAAATCTGGCATGGGAATCCTAGGTTCCACAACAGGCAACCTAGCAAGATATGCAGCAATACTCTGAACCTCAGTGGCAAGCTGATCCACACGGCCAGACAACTGTGCAAACTCCATTGAGAGAAAAGATCCTCCCCAGCACCCAGAGATACAGAGGGAAAAAAATGCAACAAACAGAAAAATATCTCTGACAACTCTGACAACCTTTTTCTTTCACAATATTTTTTCCCTTCTGTGAGTACCATACAATTTTCAATTTTTAGGCCGGTGATACTATTATGTTTCGGTAGCTGAGGAGTGCAGGTAAAAAAGGCAATACACCAGAGAAGTTGGAATCTATGAGATTGCAGTACCCTGACTAACCACCACAACTAGAGGCAGCCGTGGAGCGTTCCTACGTTGGTCCTAGACGCCTCGTCACAGCCTGAGAAACTAACTACACCTAAAGATAGAAATAGGAAAGCTATCTGCCCCGGAGCAGAACCCCAAAGAATATAGAAAGCCCCCAAACATGTAATGGCTGTTAGACAAGATGAAATATTGACACAGAAAGAAAATAGTATGAGCAAACGCTGGGGCCCAAACTAACTAAATAGAAAAGGATAGGAAGGGTACTTACTGCAATCCCAGAAAACCCTGAAAAGCACCAACTCTACTAATTTCAAAAACACCTGAGATCACGCGACCTCTTCCACCTAAATTAGTTCTCTGGTGTAACAAAATCAAAACAGCAGCCACTGAAAAAACTGGAAAAAGCAAAAGTACAAACATCAGTGGCTGAACTAAACTGAGAGGGCAAAAGCCCCCGGAGGGGACCCTGAAGGCCCCCACAGAAGTGCAGGACAAAATGCAAAAATATAGCACAAAAACAAAAAGAAGAAAATGTCTTATCTGTAAGCAGGAGATGCAGACACGACACAGCAGGCTACAAGGGAAACAGGAATGAAGGATTCAGACCAGAACAATTGATCACCGGCAACCCTGATGGGAAGGTGACTCCCTTATATAAGACCAGTCAGTAACACCTGATTCCCAGTCCTCACAATCTTCACTGGACAGACCAGCACCGCTTGTAACCACCAGAGGAAGCCTCTGCTCAGAACTCATCTCAAACCCATTCACAACAGTCTCTCTGCCTCAATCTTTGCTGTCTTGATTTGCTTTTTACAGAATTTATTCAGTCTTCTGTATTTATTTAATGCCTCTTCACTACCTACTTGCTTTAATTCCCTAAACGCTTTCTTTTTGTCCCTTATTGCACCCCTTACAGCTCTATTTAGCCATAGTGGTTTCCTCCTAATTCTAGCATGTTTATTCCCATAGGGTATATACTGTGCACAGGTCCTATTCAGGATGCTAATAAACGTCTCCCATTTTCTTTGTGTATTTTTATGTCTCAGGATATCGTCCCAATTTATTGCACCAAGATCATCTCTCATCCGTTGGAAATTTGCCTTCCTGAAGTTTAGTGTCCTTGTAACCCCTCGACTACATATCTTATTAAAGGATACATGAAAGCTTATTATTTTGTGATCACTATTACCCAAGTGACCCCCAACCCTTATATTTGATATGCAGTCTGGCCTGTTGGATAATATTAGATCTAGCAGTGCCCCCCCTCTTGTTGGGTCCTGAACTAGTTGTGAAAGGTAATTGTCTCTCATAGTTGCCAAAAACTTATTACCTTTGCTGGAACTACAGGTTTCTGTTCCCCAATGTATTTCAGGGTAGTTGAAGTCCCCCATAATAATGACTTCTCCTTGAGTCGCTGCTTCATCTATTTGCTTTACGAGGATATTCTCTGTTGCTTCCATTATTTTAGGAGACTTATAACAAACCCCTATCAGTAATTTATTATTTTTCCCCCCTCCCCTAATCTCCACTCACAGAGACTCTACATGATGCACCACCTGATCTTTATGATAGAGTTGATCCTTTCTACATTTTATGATAGCATTCTTAGTGTTGAGCTAGTATACTCATTGCTCGGGTTTTCCCAAGCATGCTCAGGTGTCCTTCGAGTATTTCGGATTACTCGGAGATTTAGTTTGTGTCACCGTAGCTTCATGATTTGAGGGGTTTCCTCCGAGTATTTGGCGTGCTCGGAGATTTAGTTTGTGTCGCCATAGCTGCATGACTTGCGGCTGCTAGAAAGCCTGAATACATGTGAGGAATGCCTGTTTGTTAGGAAATCCCCACATGTATTCAGGCTGTCTAGCAGCCCCGAGCGTGCTCGGGAAAACCCGAACAACGAGCATACTAGCTCATCACTAATCCTTAGTCAACTTTGATGTAAAACAAAGTGGCATTATGGGGAAGAGGATATGACTAAAGCAAAATACAAAAGTCATTGAAATAACCCCTTCCCAAGATGTAACATACGTACATGACACGTTGAGTCTAGGTGTATGGAGTGGGCTTGGAAGTGGAGGTTGCTCCATACATAATTAGTACTGCCTGCGTCGTTCACTGGTACCTACTGTACCTTTTACAGCAGTAATCAGAGATAGCTATGGGTATGTTCCAGCAAAGTTTTTGGAGTGGAAACTCTTCAAAAACCACAGCTTGTGATTGTAAGGTTGGAGAGTTTCTACTCTAAAAACTCCTGACCCCAGTGTGAACATGCCCAATGAGTACCAGTAATCCAGAAGAGCATGAATCAGAGCAATAGTGAGCTTTGACTTTGTCCAAGGTAAGAAAACTGCAACACAACTGCATAAAATAGGACATGATGAAGTTCAAATTCTCTTTATTTTGCTAAATTGCAATATCGTCTCAAAAACAGCAATAGTTCCGGTATGAACCAGAGTTCAAAAAGAACCAGTATCACCAAAGAGAAATATAATACAGCAAAGGTAAAAGATAAAATATAACTTTTAATAAATATTAAAAATAAAATTAATATAGTGAGTCACCCAATAAAACAAAAAGGAAAGGTGCTGCTTGTACAGAAAATGTACAATCTCACCGCCAATATGGAGATATAGCAGGAGCCACTTCAGGAACTTCGTGGAGTGCGATAAATCCCTGGTATATTGAAAGGGAAGACAATACCCTGTCGATCCCTATAGGGCTATCATAATGCTGACCCCAAAGCTCCTGCCCTAACAAGGGCAGTCCACAACTAACCCTGTCACAAAAAAGCCCTGCCCTTTCCTTAGTGGGATGTCCCACTAGGGAAAGGGCAGGCCTTTTTTCATCGCACTCCACGAGGTTCCTGCTATATCTCCATATTGGCGGTGAGATTGTTCCTTTTTCTCATCATATATATATGTTTTTGCATGTTGGTGGTGAGAATTCTTTTCTCATCACACATATTTCTGTATGGTGTATACTATATGTACATTTTCTGTCACAGTCTTGGATATTTGTTTGGCTAACTTGTAATGCTTCGGCTGTGATTTTGAATCCTATTGCCTCCTCTATTCATTGTGGGGCCAATTTGTATCCTTATGGACAGGTGCTAGTCTCCACTATGTTCATTATATATTGACTAATTGATTATTTGAACAAGCAGCACCTTTCCTTTTTGTTTTATTGGGTGACTCCCTATATTAATTTTATTTTTAATATTTATTAAAAGGTATATTTTATCTTTCACCTTTGCTGTATTATAAATTGCAATATCGTCTCCTACGCTTTCTCCGTGTGATCTGTTCTACGCGGCACACATTCGTATACCTTTCACTACATTCTGGAGCCATGCGCATATATTGATAATTGTAATACTAGCACAGCTATTAATATTATGAAATGAAATGTAAATCAGGTTGTCATTTGGGCATTTTTATTTCTTGCAGTGTGAAGTTTTCCCCATCCACAGGAGCTGCAGTGACGGACACGTCCATGTTATATAGTATCTGAGAAGTAATATCACACTAAGTGCTTATATAAGATCTTCGAAAAAAAAACTTGTATTCACCTAAACAGATATAAACTAGTTGTACACTAAATCCAAAATGGTATAAACCTGAATATGTGGAACATCTGACACGTCCCCCCCCGTTCTGCTGTAAAGTAATACTATTTTATTTTCAATAAAGAGGATTCTTGTTTCATAGCCGTACCTTGTTTGATTCTTTATTGCGCCAATTTTATGGAAAGATTTTATCATGTTAGGATAAGTTGCGGAGTTGCTCAACGCCTGAACAGCTCTCGAGACAGAGGAGCTTGTGCACTTGTTCAGTCGGGTCTTTGACCATTCACATTTATTGATGTTCAGTAGTGAATATGATGATATTCTAGAATGCAAATAATGAAAATTAACAGATTAAGCTACTAATTAAATATCATAAGAGCGCTGAACAGATGTGAAGCCCAAGGGGTTGTCTGGTTTTGGAAAGGGAGATCAATTTCTATCACTCAGTGCTGACAAAATGTTTCTAACAATGAAGGACCCAATACATCCGTGCAATACAAAACAGATAACTGAATTTAAAAGGAACTCTAATGCTTCATTTTCCATGTGATGGAGCTACAAAAGAATGAAATGTGTTGTGCTCTAATGGACTACCCTTTGGGCTCATGCAGACGACCGTATTTTCAGTCCGAGTATGATCTAACAAAACATCACATCACACTCGGACCAATGTTATTCTATGAGGCCAGGCACATGTCTGATTTTTTTCCTTGGACCAAGTCTGTCGGAGAAAAAAAAAATCACAGCGTGCAAGTTATTGGATCGCACACGGCCAGGCAAATCAATGGGTCCGTCAAAAAAGTCAGATCACACTCAGATGACATCTGAGTTCGATTTTCATAGACTGACAGAATGGAGGTGGAAAAATTGTGGATCTATCTTCTCCAGTCCTATCAGAGTGATTAGCATATTCGGACCAATTTTCTCAGACGAGAAGAAAATACTGACGTGTGACCCTTGCCTTTATGAATGTCATCAAGGTGCTGGATAAATAAAAAAAAATACATACTTGCTTCCCGGTGGCATTCCTCAGCCCTGGGTCCTATAGTGGACAACCCCTTTAAAATTGCTGGGACTCCAGTGATTACAGTTGATAGTCATTTATTTAAAATAGCTACATCTTAATTTTAAAGTATATTTAGACAAATAAAATTCCCTTCACACATTGCAAGATACATTTTATTATAACATTCTAAAATGATTTGTGTCAAAATATCATTTTAATAATTGAAGTCTTTTAACTTTCTTCTCTTATTTATGGACCATCTCTTAAAAATGATGCATTGGATAGGCTGTTAAAAAGAAATTCTACGAACATTTGCCATAAATTATTTTCTAACCCATAGACTGTTTGCTGCCTGAACGAGTGATAGTCAAATATTTGGTTGCATGATCTAAATCAATGATCATAATGGGAGTAGTCAGCTGTAGCAGTGTACTAAATAAGCATGGAACATGGGGAGAGCCAGTGTTATCACACACTCTTATTAACCACAGTGGGTTAAGTTATTAAATGTGTTCATAAAGAGATCGTACTACATTCAGACGTTTCGCTGCCGGACTGGGGTGGATAGGTGTGTGAAGGCAGAAGAATTCATCGGCACGGTTATTATACTCTTGCGCTTCAGCGTCATGCCAATCACTTTCGAGAATACGCATGGTGTGGTGTAATTCATCTATGGTCCCATCTCTGATACAACATAATATGACGTTACAACAACGCGACTGTACTTGAGTGTTGGCAAAAGTCATAATGTAGAAAATTACATTGTGTATACAGTGGAGGCATATACATTTTTGATCATTGGAATTTATTTTCCAGAAAGACTGCTGCGCATGCCTACTGGTTCCAAGGCCATGGCACTCGCAAAGTACATTATGCTAGTTATGAACAGTATGTGATTAACCCATGATGATTCTGCAAGCTTTACAATCATTATTAACTATGATTACTATTTCAGTGGTGTATGTTAGATATCGTAGCTGCTGGTCTCCACGCAGTAGCTTAAATTAGAGATAGAGCCAGCAGAGAGTAAAGTTGCTAAAAATGGATAAAAGTCATATATTGGCCAAAAATACCGTAGTTTTATTCCTCATGTAAATACATGACAGGTACACTTTAGGTAGGTTCATGCTTCTGTCTAAGGACATACAAACAGAAAGAACCACCAACAAGATGTATGTTAACATCAAGTATATGAATTTTGAACTACATTATTGCTACATAGACTATATGTATAAACTTGAGGTTCTTAGCGCACAGTTTGGTCAAATTGTGTGAGTCCATCTATGAGCTACAAGGCAGCCTCACTAGATGGCAACCTACACTAACAGACCAACCTTTTGTGGACCCTGTCCTACAAATACAAAGGGCAGATAGGATCCAGCTCTAATGAAAATCAGTTTTGGACATATACACACATACAATATTTACACACATTAGAGGAATTACTGCATGTGTGGTCACAAGTAAACACTATTTTTTTTGTTTCTTCGTAAGTTTATTCGTAATGTGGCACATTATTAGGACATCTTACAATGCCTGCCCAAAGTCACATCTGGCCATTTAACAGATTGCAATTATTTATTTGCCCAGATTTTAATCAAGTGAACGTGGAAAGTGTTAAATATGTTGATCTACCTACCTACTATGGTGACATAAATCATAGTATAGATCATCGTTCCTAGCAATTGATAAGGTTTATTGCCAATTCTTAGAAATGAGAATTCTCTCTACAGTTATTTGTGTTTTACGTACACATACTGGAAGGGGAGGACACATCATTTTATCTACAAAGAAGGTCATTAGATTCTGTTCTCACTGCTGAAAATCGAATCTCGGTCGTTAGCTAGTCTACTACTATGCTCGCGGGTGTTAATCAGAACACAATAGATATAACAGTCCACCACTGGTGCCCTATGCAAGTTCAGTCATATCAGTTTTAAGTCTTTGATGGTAACTTAGAAACGTTGAAAATACATGTTTCACATTTTGAGGTCTTGAGCTGCATTTACAATTCCAGGGAAGGAATCATGGTATCTTAGAGCCCAAAAAAAAGGTTACAGAGTGTACTCCCCCCGCAACAAGGTTCATCCAAATAGGATGGTCCTTAATTCTAATAACTCGCCTTGATATGTGCCAGCAGGACTCAAAATAGACTGGGACAGAGAAGGACCTGGATCTAACTGTTGTACACTTGCCTGTGGTAAGCTAAATAGACAAGGTGAATAGCCCAAACGAGGGGTGGGGGTTTGGCAGACCCCCGTTTGAGCAAAAAGCTAAAGTAAAATCGAAAACAAGGGCCAGAACACATGTTGGTAAAAATGTATTAGGTAGGTGTACATTCACACTGTGGCCACTAACAGACAAACACAACCTAAAATAAAAATGAGTAGACGTATTATTTTATAGTCTGTAACATTAACTTTATGTGAATACATTCTTCGTATATATTGGAAAATGTCTGGTGGACAAATTTTAAAGTGCTTTTCTGTGGGACATGTTAAAAAATAAAGAAATCTCTAACCCCATGAAACACCTGACCTCTTTGAAACTGTCATTTAGATGATCCCTGCTACTGCAGGAAATTATGATGATCCACTAATCACATGACCAAAGGAGTACATCATTGTGATCAAAGATCCTGCATTATTCATACAAACATCACTGCAACACCACTGTCTGTGTCCCTGCATGGCTTCCCATCCCCCACCATGCAGGGACATCAACGTACTCACCACTCATGGCCGTGCTGTAAGCTCTGTGTCTTCTGCTGGCTGTCCATGTTTCGTGGCAGCATGCTTAGTGCGCATGTGCGGGAACTTCCTGGTTCTTAAAGAGACAGTGCATGCCCTCCTAAGATGTCCCAAGCCTATTCCTGAGAGTCACTTGGTACTTAAGGCACCTTCACTTCTTGGGAGATGCCTGAGCAACATTCTCTTTCAGCATTTGCACAACTATTCAGTTGCCAGGTCCTGTCCTGTTTCTTATCTTGCCTGAACCTGTTTCCCTGGGTCTGTATACCCAGATCTGAATCCTGAATTTATACCTGTATCTGATCTTTGTATCTAAGTCTGGATCTTTCCCTAAACCTGCTGTCTGTACTAGTACCTATCCCTTAAAACTTCAGTGTCTGAACCAGTACCTATCGGTAACCTGCAGTGTCTGAACCAGTACCTATCGCTTAATCGGCTATGTCTGTGCCTGTACTTATCCCTAAACCTACAGTGTCTGAACCAATACCTATCGTTAACCTGCAGCGTCTTAACCAGTACCTATCACTAGACCTGCAGTGTCTGAATCTGTACCTATCTCTAAAACCAGCAGTGTCTGAACCAGTACCTATCCCTATTCTGTTGTCACTGTGCAACATTAATGATCAGTGTGTACACTTGCAACTTCATTGTAAGTACTCTGTGTGAATCTGGTTCTGTCTGTTCTTTGTGTACCTGTCCTTGTATCGGTCTTGTGTGAACTTGTGCCTGCCTTCCGTGTGTACATGTCCTTGTAATTGTCCCTTGCCTACCTGATCCTGTTCATTCCATGTGAACCGGGTCCTGTCTCGCCTATCTGCATCTGCGATTCCCTGCCTGTCAGCGTCTGCGGTTTCCTGCTTGACCGCGTCTGCAGTTCCTTTTCTATTCAGTCAGAACAGGGTAATACCTGTTCCTGTATTCCAGTTGTACCTTCCTGTGACCCAGTCCTTCCTGAAACTGTTCCTGTTCGTCCAGTCTGAACTGGGTCCTACCCGTTCCTATATTCGAGTCGTACCTGCCAATGACCCAGTCCATCCTCAAACTGTTCCTCTTTATCGAGTGTGAACTGGCTTCTACCTCTGCAAGTGTATCAGCACTGCCCGTCTGCCTGCCAGTGTATCAGCCATGCCCGCCTCCCTGCCAATAAATTAGCCATGCCCATCTCCACCGATCTGCCTGTATACCAGCCATGTCTGCCTACACCCTGATGCCTGTACATCACAAGTATCCATCTGCACCTGCCTGCATACCAGCTGTGGCTGCCAGAACCTGCCTATGAATCAGCTGAGCCAGACAGTATACCTACAGTACCTGCCTGCACCTGTCATTACAGTGTCCTGTCCCCTTGGAAGTCAGATGCTATTACCGGATGCCGCTCTGGAGTGGTACCTGGCAGTTACCTACCGCACAAGCCTGACCTCACCACTAGAGGCTCCAGTGAACACAGAGGTAAATGCTTAGTCACGCCCCTCCGGGGTAAGTCTGGTTCATGGCAAAGTGGGGCTATGATCCACGCTCACGCTAACCAGTCTGGGCACAAGTGTAACAATCAGTTTTCACCTTCCTGACCACACAAAATTTTACAATTCTGATGAATGTCAATTTATGGGCAGCACGGTGGCTCAGTGGATAGCACTGCAGCCTTGCAGCACTGGAGTCCTGGACTCCGGTTTCCTCCCACACTCCAAAAACATACTGATAGGGAATCTAGATTGTGAGCCCCACCGGGGACAGCAACGATAATGTGTGCAAACTGTAAAGCGCTGCGGAATATGTTAGCGCTATATAAAAATAAAGAATAATAAAGAATAATAATAATTTATGAGGTAATAACTCTGGAGTGCTTCAACGTATCTGTGATTCTGAAATTGTTTTTGTGACACATTGAACTTTATGATAGTGTTACATTTAGGTCAATATTTTTTTGCATTTGGTGAAAATTTAGAAATTTTACATTTTTCAAACTTAACTATTTGGTTTAAGAGCATAAAAATGATTAACTAATCACATATCTAACATTTCCCACATGTCTACTTTACATGAGCTTCATTTTTTAAACATAATTTGTTTTTGTTAGGAAGTTAGAAGGGTTAAAAGTTTATCAGAAATTTCTCATTTTTCCAACAAAACTTACAAAACCAATTTTTTAAGGGACCCCATAACATTTGAAGTGACATGTACTGCGCATGTACTGCTCCCTTTGATGTGGGCTCCAGCGCTGATCCCACATCTTTCCAAGCACGTCAGCTGTTTTGAACAGTTGACATGTGCCCCTAACAGCCGCAAGTGGAATCGCAATCCACCTGCGGCTGTTAACCTGTTAAATGCCGCTGATAATCTCTGACAGCAGCATTTAATGTGATCGCGCTGGAATCGCGTCACATGAATGCGGGTTGCTGATGGGTTGACATGACGTGCAATTGCACTTTTTTTGCAATTTCACCACACTTGGATTTTTTTTTCCCATTTCCAGAACACTATATAGTAAAACCAATCATGTCATTCAAAAGTACAACTCGTTCCGCAAAAAAAAAGCACTCACAAGGCCATATTGACGGAAAAATTAAAAAGTTACGGATCTGAGAAGCTGGGGAGCAAAAAACAGAAAAGCAAAAACAAAAATAGGCTGCAGCATGAAGGGGTTAAGGGGCCTATATGGCAGAAAATATCAAAAAGTGACACCATGTTAAAAACTGCACCACTAAAAGTGCTCAAAACCACATTGAATAAGTTTATTAAGCTTTCAGGTGCTTCACAGGAATTAAAGCAAAGTGGGAACAAATGAAAATTTTCCTTTTTCTCACAAAAATTTAGCTTTAGCCCCAGATTTGGCATGTTTACAAGGGAAACAGGAGAAATTGAACCCTACAGTTTGTTGTCCAATTTCTCCTGAGTACGTAGACACTCCATATGTGGTGGGAAACTACTGTTTAGGCGCACAGCAGGGCTTGGAAGAGAAGGAGCACCATTTGACTTTTTGGATGGAGTGCAAATTGGCTAAAATCGACAAAAGACACCATGATGTGTTTGCAGAGTGCCAATTAAATTCTGGAGAACAATTTTGGCTGGAATAGATTGCGGACGCCATGTTACATTTGAAGAGCGCCTGACATGCCAAACAGCAGAATCCTCCATTTTGGAAACTACATCTCTCAAGGAATTCATCTAGAGAGCATTTTTATCCCTCAGGTGATTTACAGAATTGCATGACATAGTGCAGATTTTACAGTTATGGTTTGCGGGTGTCATGACTCATGACCCACTGGGAAAGCCCATGAGGTGCCAGAACAGCAGAAACCACAAATAAGTGACCCAATTTTACAAACTAAACCTCTCAATGAATTCATCTAGGGGTGCAGTGATCATTTTGACACCCGGGGTGTGTCACAGAATTTTATACCATTGAGCAGTGAAGAAAAAATAATTACATTTTTACCACAAAAAAATTGTTTTCGCCCCAGATCTTACACTTTTACAAGGGGAAATGGCATGGCATTTGCATGGCAAAAACGCACCAACTCTGCAACGTGTGCACAAGACTTTAGAGGTGAGTGTGAAAATTGCAAGTTGTTTTTTTTTTTATTTAATATAGTGATATGAAAAATTAAAAAATATAGAAAGATTTTATTTTAAAATACTTTTAACATAAAAACCGGAATTAATCAAAAGGTCATTTTCTGATGATGCATTTCCCTTAGGTATACTAGTCACAGAAATCAAGATTCTCCATTCAGAATGCAATCGCTGCATGCAGATAGATAACGTAGGTATGGAAGAAATGATTACGAGGTCTATAGGAACACAAGTTTGCTTTCTCATTTGTGAGTTTTCCACAGTTCTTGGGAAATGATCATTCATAATAAAATAATTCATAATAAATAATACTGGACAGATTCCCTAGCAGTAATGGAGTTGGACACCCACACACTATTTCCAGCTTTTTCAAATTTCACTGCAATTTTAGGTTCCACTGAACAGATTATTCATATTAAAGATCTATTCCTATTTCCTGGGAAGAACTCCTCCTGAACATCGAGACATGATCAGTACAAATGTTTACTGTAGAAATAGTGATTTTGTTTCTTATCATTGATAAGACATATAAAGCCGTGAATCCAGCTACATGAATAAAGTACTTCCTTTAATAGCAGACGTAGTCCTTTAAGCCATCTTGATGGAAAATATTTAAAGGTTTTTGCAGTGAATTTCAACCTCTGTGCACACAAAATATTCGTTCCTGTTGAAAAGTGCTATGTTTTTTGGTAAAATATTTAGATTGAGAGTCCTCAGTGGTTGATACCTTTTAATGGCTAACTGAAAAGATGGTAACAAATTGCAAGCTTTCGAGACTACTCAGGTCTCTTCATCAGGCATAGACTAATACAACATCTGAAGAATCACATATTTATACACAAAATAGCACAGAAAAAATGCAATAGGTAGGACAAGTGACATGAAGCAGAACTGTCATTATGGCAGAGGGATTAACATAAATATGACTAGTTCATAGATAAGGAGTGAAGGTTTTATTACCCTCTGATTGGGGTCTGGTATTGTGTTGTGATGACCCTAAAAGGTCAGGGAGGCAGATTCCTTAATTGTTGTAGAACGACATAAAACTGTTTTTTGGTAAAATTTAAAATTAAAACAGGTTGCAAACAAGGAGCAGGTTCCCTGTTTCTGTTGAACAACAAGATGAATTCTCTATTCTGTGCCACAGATGTCAATGACAGCAAAATAGGCATCGTAATAAGCACCCATCAGATTAGGCAACCTGTTTGAAAGGTACTGCAATGAGGCACTGTCAGTGGTCACCTGGCAGCTCTAAATTGGCTTCCATGGACAGGCTTAGCAAAAGCGACTTTGCTTACCAGATCCCAGGGGCAGCCCTGGCCTTCAATCTGAATTTAAAAAGTTTCCCCTAAGCTGGGACCAAGCAAAAAGCTACTGTTGGATGGTGCAGGCTGGCAGGAGTGGTCAGGTAGTAGGGTCAGAACCAAAAGGGCAAGAAAAGTACAAATTCATAATAAGCAAGAATAGTGAGTGAAAACCTGAGGTCAAAACAGGAAACAGTAGTACAAGGAGATAAACAGACATGACTAAACCAGAGGAGCACAAGACTATATCTGACAGCTTCCAGCAGTAAGCTGAAAGCTCAAGTAGGGTGTGATGCTCTCCAATTGGCTGGAGCAGGGAGCTGATAACTCCAACCGGACAGCACACACACCCATATTGTCAGACTGGACAACACTGCAGGTCTCAACCACTGTAATCTTAGTGGCTGGACAGAGCTTGCGCCGTCCAGAGCTGCTAGTTCCAATGTCTCCCTCTATCACCAGCGCCTCCCGCAGAATGAATAAGGCAGCGCATGGCTATGGCTACAGAAGCAGAAGTGGGGAGATGTGGCAGGTGCCTATTGTCTATTCTTAAGGTACTGCCACACTAAGCTATCCCGCTAGCGATCTCGTTAGCGTTGCATACTAATGAGATCGCTAGCGGGATTGTTTCTATATCGCTAAATGCGGCCACATTTAGCGATATAGTTAACGACGCTATCGCCGCTAGCGATCTTCTTAGCGACTTTAGCGGTACAAAAGTACCGCTAAATCGCTAAGAAAAGGTGCCACACAGCGATTAGATACTTACCCAGCGGGAGCGCCGACGAGAAAATAGGGTCCGGAACGATTCCAGCGACGAGCGAGATCACAGCAGGAAGCTCGTCGCTGGAAGCTGCCGCACTGAACAATATCGCTAACGGGATCGCTAAATAGTGACGTTTTTTAGCGATCCCGTTAGCGATATTGTTTAGTGTGGCATACCCTTTAGTGAAAAAAAGACAGAATCTTTCAACGGGATGCAGAAATTTGGTGTTAATCTAGTCTTAATCAATCAGATCTCATCTCAGAAGAATGGCTAAACCAGAAGTATTGTGCTCTTTTATATCAGGAAGATATACTATCCTGTGGAAAACTATGTCCCATTTTCCCAATAGGATACAAACACGATAAAGGTTCCATTTTTGCTGTTCTATTGAAAAACATAAAATTTTAGGCCCCAAGTTCATCAGTTTTACTCCAGATTTCTGGAGTAAAGCTGCAAAAATTGTTCGGCTTTTGGTCACCTATACTAAGTTTAAACAAAAATAGATCTTCATGCAGAGAGTGCTGACAGCTTCTTTAATATTTACACCATAAACGTGACTGAAATGGACATCAGTCCCTTACTGGAATCGTTTTCTCACTCTAATCCAGAGCAGCTGAAACACGCGTCAAATTCATTACAAGGCAATGACTGTTGCGCATCTAACACAGCGCACGCTTCATCAACAGTAGCGTGCAGAATGCCAATCTTGATGAATCAAGACCACAGTTCTTGTAAAAAGTACTTGCCCCCTCCCAATCATTTATTTTTGCCTATTTACCCCACTAGAGTTTCCGATAATTAAACTACCTTTCATATTACATCAAGACAACCCGAGTACATGGGACATGCTGTTTTTAAATTATTTGATTCATTGAAGGAATATGTTGTTCAGACCTGTTTCTAGGTGTAAAAAGTAATTGTAGCCTCAGCTACGGAATCAACCATTTATCCAAATTCAATTGGCAATTGGGTTCAATTTAACCAGTCATCAATTGGATCCAGTTGTAGCCTCCAACAGTTATGAGCTGCGCATCGGCCACCCTTTACTGACTTCTTCTCCAGAACCATCTCTAGCAGAGCTAATAATTAGTGCAAAAAATGCATTTACGGCGATGCAAGAATACGATATTACTCTTCATTTGGATGTTTCATGGCAAATAGACAAAACAATCAAACATTTTTTAGTTGGGTCATGTAATAAATCAGCTCAGAACTTGAGTCACAGATGAGACGCTGCTAAGATGCGACATCACAGATAAAACTAGAGCGGCGACTATTTCAAGCGGAAACCGCATCAGTCATAGCTCCTATGTGGTGTCTTCAGTTAATTGTTTTGTCCTGAAATTTTTGCTAGCGTTCTGCTCAGAATTTTTTGTGGGCAATATCCTCACGTTTCCTGAAATCCTTAAAGGGAATCTGTCACCCCAAAATTGCCATATCAGATAAAGATATGGCTGAATAGTGCGTCCCATAACAAAGCTAACGGTGGGTATCATATATCATGATACCCCCGTTTTCAGATCAAAATACCTTTGTAAACTTCGTTTTTTTCCCTGTCAATCATGGCAGTCAGGTCAGGAGGGTGGCGGTTTCCATGTCCTCACCCCCCCGCTCCTCGGCATCCGTTGCGTATCGCCGTCTGTGAATCCCACAGACGGCGTTCAGCTTCCCGAAATTGTGCAATTCAAATTTGTCCAGCGCATGCGCAGTGTGCTTTGCCCTACAGTGGGCAAAGCATAAAATCAGTACAGCGCATGTGCTACTCTTTCCTTGCCCCGGAAATGACTGCTTGCCTTGGACGACTTCCGGGGCAAGGAAAGAGTAGCGCATGCGTTTGTACTGATTTTATGCTTTGCCCACTGTAGGGCAAAGCACACTGCGCATGCGCGGGACAAATTTGAATTGCACAATTGCGGGAAGCTGAACGCCGTCTGTGGGATTCACAGACGGTGATACGCAACGGATGCCGAGGATCGGGGGGGTGAGGACATGGAAACCGCCGCTCTCCTGACCTGACTGCCGTGATTGACAGGGAAAAAAACGAAGTTTACAAAGGTATTTTGATCTGAAAACGGGGGTATCATGATATATGATACCCACCGTTAGCTTTGTTATGGGACGCACTATTCAGTCATATCTTTATCTGATATGGCAATTTTGGGGTGACAGATTCCCTTTAAAGAGTAATTGTCATTTTAATTATGACTTCATAAATCAATAGTACACTTGTAGATGGGAGGAGCTATGCCTCGATCTGCTCCCTCCTCCAGTCTATATAGAATTGCATCCATAGCAGCCACCATCTTCTTCTATCTCAGTGATGTGACAATCTGCCTTCACTGAAGACAGATTTTACCTCAGAATTGAGAATTTTGATAATGAACGATGAGTCCTGGAGGAGAAAGAAGCAGATTTCTCGAATAAGATATATTACAAAGTTGCTTATTTTGACTTGTACTATTGATTTGTGACAAAAATTAAAATGTTATTAAAAATGAATTTAAAAAAACACAGCGTTTCCTGAGGTGAAAATGCCTCAAAACGCTTACAATACACTCAGAGACCCCCAGACTTCTTTGTGGTATTTTTGTAGCCTTCTAGTTAACTTAGACTATAAAGCATGGAGCGGCTTCATAGTCGAGATCACCTGAACAATTGTCAGATTACATATTTTAAATACTTCACATTTTTGGAAACTTGAGGCTAATTTAAAACAATCAAAAGAATGAACGTAAGAGCAGCAAGACATTTTTCAATAGAAATGAATAGGTAGAGTCTTTTAAGTGTTTTTTTTTTGTAGACCTGCTGGAAAAGACGCCTCAAAAAACGCTGAGCACAAACCCCTTAGGGTGAGTTTCCATGGTCAGGAAACGCTGCGTGTTTGGCGCTGTGCGCTGGCGCAGCGCCAAACACGCAGCGTCCAGATGTTACAGCATAGTGGAGGGGATTTCAAGAAATCCCGTCTCCACTATGCGTAACAACACGCAGGTGGAGACCTGCGTAAACGGACATGCGGCGCGTCTTTTCAGACCGCAGCATGTCCTCGCGTATTGCGGCGACGGTGCGTCGCCGCAACAGAATTTAACACAGGGCTATGTAGCCCTGCGTTCTTTCCGGAGGTGTTCCGGAGGTGTCCTGAACACCTCCGGAAAGATCGCGCGTCATAAAGGGGGCGGGGCTTAGACGGAGCGAATTTCCGCTCCGTCCAAAGCGCTGTGGTTCCGGACCGTGGAACCACAGCCTTATGCTTTATGGCTGGAGTATGCCTATGACTGCTGTGCACTCTTACATGAACTCACCACAAGGTGGCAGCGTGTTCAAGTCAGGATTTCATGTACATTTCAACTAGGAGCCAAATATTGTCACCGTTGCTCATAGCAACTAATTAGGACAGAAAGCCAGATTAATCCTTCAATGTTTACCTCACAATTCTTTCTGCATTATTCCTCAGAGCTTGCTTCATTCATCCCCCACACTCTACGCCCTCACTAGTCCTTCATCAGAACATACACGCATTACCCTAAAAAAAAGTACTTTATACCTGTCAGATTTTCTTTCTACATGTCCGCTCTGAACTGTACAGCGCTACGGAATATGTTGGAGCTAAATACCGAACAGACATAACATTTTTGTGAAATAACACGGATTACATCATGAGAATTGCACGGCCCCTTGGGGTGAGATACACTGTAAATCATTACTTCTTGAGGTTTAAGGTGTAGTCAGATATGGAAAAAAAGGAAGACAAAGACACTTAAAGGGGTTGTGCCACAAACAAAAGTACATTTTAATCAACAGATCTAGGGATAAAACTAAACTCCACAATTGGATGTGTTTAAAAAAAATGTTCCTGTGCTGAGATAATCTTATAAAGGTGTCCCTGCTGTGTAATGGCTGTGTCTGACCGTGCAGGAACATGGTCGGATCATACCACAGCTCCTGACCAGGGGGGGAAGCAAAAGAGAGGATACAGACGGGAAAGCTCGAGATCACAGCTGATTCTTTGAGGTCAAATATTGTTTATAAACAGGCAGTGAAATGTTTTGCCTCACAATAAGAATCAGCTGCGATCCCCTCCTGTCCTGTCTGTATACCCTTTTTGGTGTTGCCCCCTGTCCAGGAGCTGTGGTATGATCAGACCATGTTCCTGCACGGTCAGACACAGACAGTACACAGCAGGGGCACATTTATAAGATTATCTCAGCACAGGAACATTTTTTTTTTAAACACATCCAATTGTGGAGTTTACTTTTATCCCAAGATCTGTTGATTAAAATGTACTTTTTTTCGTGGCACAACCCCTTTAACGTATTAATTGTGTAATTGTCAGAAGAAAATCAACTGCACTCAAATGAAGATTTAGGCTAGGTTCACATTAGCGTTTGTGTGCGCAGCGTATCATTTGCATACGCAAACGCATGCAAAAGCATGTTTAAGCAGCGTTTTTTATCCGCATCATCTTACACATGAAGAAAAAAAAAAAGCTGCATTTTTATGCGTGTGCATGCGTTTGCGTTGTTTATATGCATGCTTTCGATGTTTCCAGGTGCTGTAATCAGTTCCTGGACATGCACAGTCTGAAGTCCGCATGTGCATTGAACGCATCCATGCGCATGTCCTTGCGTACCAATGCGTTCCCTTAGACAGTAATGCGTTTTTTTACGCACTCATCTGCATGCGCATGACTGCGCATATTTGACGCTTCAAAAAATACAACATGTTGCGTTCGCCAGACATCGCGAAATGACGCATGCGTACACGTTTGCATGCGAACGCATGTCTCTGCGTACACCATGTTAAAGATATGTAAGCATAACGCATGCAGATCTAAGCGGACGAAACGCTGCGCACACAGATGCAAATGTGAAACCAGCCTTAGGAGTCTTATTATGCTGAAATTATATTTTTGCATACAGTAAAAGTGTAGTGTTGGTTAAGGGGTCAAATGCGACTTTCTATCCTAGACACTTGAGGTTTCGACCCATCACGGGTCTTTCTCAGAGTCACTGGAGATGTGAAAGGATGACAATGTGCTGCACAATATAAACAGTGGATAAATACATCAATAAACAAATTAGCAAGGTCCAGAACGTAGCAACAAGGTATCAAAGAAAGACCTGTGACAGGTCAAAACTTCAAACGTTTTCGATACCAGTCTCATACCCAACAAATTCCTAAAGTCTTCATGCGAGTGTGGTTGATTTTCTTCTAGCTGCTCCTTTCAGTAGAGAAGACTGCTGAAATAGTCAGGAGCCACGAACAGCACATCACAGTGACATTGGATGACACGCTCACTGGTCCTCTAACTTCCCAATGCTTCTGGAGCTAGCACAGACCTCTGGAGTAGTCTGCCTGGATTTACAGGGGTGCAGGATACGGAGTATACCACCATTTTTTAAGAGTATTCATGCCTAAGAAGGGACTCTGTCAGCACAGAATGACTGTTGAAACCAAGTACAGGTGCTTGATGTATTCTTGGCGTTGCCAAATATTTAAGTTCACCTTCCCACCTACTTGTTTTCCACTTGGATGTTGTTTTGTTGTATATTATCTTTGTACAAGTCAAGTTCACCCCTTTGTGACAGCAATATTCCCCAATTCCATGCCCCTGCAACACTGCACACTTTGTCCTGGAATGGTCTGGGGAACATGACGAAGAGTTCAATGTGATGACTTCACCTGCAAATGCCTCAGATCTCAACACAATTAAGCATCAATGGGATGTACTAGAAAAACAAGTCCAATTCATCTAGGAGGCACCTGTAAACGATATTTCGGGTGGAGTTGTATATGGAAGGGCAGGGTCCCCAGTCGTTCTCTACATGTCCCTCGGAAGAAAAGAAGAGCAAAGAAAATGCAATAAATAGCGCACACCCCTCAATTAATGAAATAATTGTAAATATTGTTATTGAAATAAAGAAAAATATATGATGAAAAGACAATGTTTATTACAAAGGGACTAAACACAGCAAAACATGTGAAACAATACATTTAAAAATTACATGTAATTCAGGAAAAAACATATAAATAAAAGAAGGAATGACCCCCAAGAGTCCAAGGTGTAAGGGACCACAGATGAAAAATACCCCGTAAACCAAATAAAATGGTATTATAATACTGTGCACATAATACTATATGGAAACAATAGATATCAAGATGCAGGATAAAAATATCCCCAATGATTCAGTAGATGACGAAATATCAGTATGTGCATATAAGAAAAATCAACAAAATATATATATATGCCTATAAATGGATCGACTAACATGAGTGGACACCTATTGTAATGTAGCCCAAGAAATGGATAGAGTAAATATTGGCAACCTGAAAAGAACGAAATGTGGAAAATAGGAAGGAATCCACATGAGGGATCAAGGTATGATAATCGAGATAAGTCTCGGAAAAAAATATATATGGGAGTGTCCAAATGAAGGACAAAAATGGAATGAAGAGAGCTGGTAACGTTACCAAAACAAGATCCAGATGAAAAGAGCCGAAGATGACGAAATATCAGTCCTTCCCTTCCTTCGCTTCCCCTGATGAAGCTGCCCTTGCAGCGACAAGCGTTGGGTCTTCACCCCGGGTCCCGGGACCGCTCCCCGTATCTTTGCCGCATCGGTTTACTTCGGCTCTTTTCATCTGGATCTTGTTTTGGTAACGTTACCAGCTCTCTTCATTCCATTTTTGTCCTTCATTTGGACACTCCCATATATATTTTTTTCCGAGACTTATCTCGATTATCATACCTTGATCCCTCATGTGGATTCCTTCCTATTTTCCACATTTCGTTCTTTTCAGGTTGCCAATATTTACTCTATCCATTTCTTGGGCTACATTACAATAGGTGTCCACTCATGTTAGTCGATCCATTTATAGGCATATATATATATTTGTTTGATTTTTCTTATATGCACATACTGATATTTCGTCATCTACTGAATCATTGGGGATATTTTTATCCTGCATCTTGATATCTATTGTTTCCATATAGTATTATGTGCACAGTATTATAATACCATTTTATTTGGTTTACGGGGTATTTTTCATCTGTGGTCCCTTACACCTTGGACTCTTGGGGGTCATTCCTTCTTTTATTTATATGTTTTTTCCTGAATTACATGTAATTTTTAAATGTATTGTTTCACATGTTTTGCTGTGTTTAGTCCTTTTGTAATAAACATTGTCTTTTCATCATATATTTTTCTTTATTTCAATAACAATATTTACAATTATTTCATTAATTGAGGGGTGTGCGCTATTTATTGCATTTTCTTTGCTCTTCTTTTCTTCCATTGTTCTCCTAGTGCATTGCAGCACCCCCCCACCTATATTTATATATATACTACATATACATATATATATATATCTCTTATAGTAGTGCACCCTTCATCTAGTTCCTCTACATGTCCCTCAGCACCAGAATCTTGGCAGGACTGCTCGGCTGGTGACTTTACAGACCATGAATATACAGTATAGGTTTGCATAGAGGTTGTGTTGATGTATGTGATTATAGTTCGGTGAACTGAGAATTTGCGCAGCATCCAGTTCTCAGTAGCTTAGTGGTTTCAAAAAAATCACCACTTTATCTAGTTGCCATCTTCACATGTAACTCAGGAAACTTCTGTAATATCCTACTTACACCAAAATAAAATGTTTCCACACTGGAGGTAGGGGTGGACTCGCGATGCAAAATGCAAAAATATAAATTTATATTTATAGAAGTTTCTGTATTATCCAAGTCTTCGATCAAGCATTGTGACATTGGAATCAGAAGGAACCTTCTCAGCATTATCTATATACACATTACAGCGAAAAATAAAGCAAACAGTGCTTCCTAGTGCAGGAATATCACAAAGATCCAGACTTTAACATAGTACAAACTCACTAACCTGGTGGAGTGGTGCTAGAAATAGGCTCTACGGTTGTTGCATTTTTGCTGTTTGAATCTCCAAAGATGCTGCAACCCAGGACTGGCTCCAAGTTTTTGTGGGCCCCAGGCGAAAGAGTCTCAATGGGCCCCTTTAACACAAGCCACAAATCATGATGCACAGATAAGAAATAAAGGTATAGTACAATGGCAAAGACTTCTTACATTACATGAGTGATATCTATTGTAAATTATACAATAGCTCAGAAACCGGCGAATCCTCACAGAGGACAACACAGAGTGACTACAGACTTATCATTTTAGACAGGACAATATAGTTCTCCATACAGTATTATGGACACCAGGTAGTCTTCCATACAGTATTATGGACACCAGGTAGTCTTCCATGCAGTATTATGAACACTACACAGTCCTCCATACAGTATTATGGGCCCTATACTGTATATTGCTCCATACAGTATTATGGGCACCACAAAGTCCTCCATACAGTATTATGGGCCCCATATATTACTCCATACAGTATTATGTGCACCACATAGTCCTCCAAACAGTATTATGGGCCTCATGTATTGCTCCATACAGTATTATGGGCCCCATATATTACTCCATACAGTATTATGGACACCAGATAGTCCTCCATACAGTATTATGAACACCACACAGTCCTCCATACAGCATTATGGGACCCATGTATTGCTCCATACAGTATTATGGGCACCACATAGTCCTCCATACAGTATTATGGGCCTCATGTATTGCTCCATACAACATTATGGGCTCCATATATCACTCCATATAGTATTATGGGTACCACATAGTCCTCCATACAATATTATGGGCCCCAAATAGTGCTCCATACAATATTGTGGACCACATATATTTCTCCATACAGTTTTATGGACCCCATATATTACTACATATAGCATAATGCACCCCATATGTTGCTACATACAGTATATAATGGCCCCATACATTTCTCCATACAGTATAATGGGCCCCATATAATGCTCCATACATTAAAAACAAATTCTCACCTCTCCCGTTCCCCACAGCATCTTCTGTCTGCAGTGCTCAGCATAGAAGGCGCGCTGTAGTAACGTCATTGCAGCCTCTGCCCTGAGACGTCAGAGAAAGTCAGAAGACGCTGGAACTGTGGGGAACGAAGAGAGGTATTTGAGGGGGAGGGTGGTGCCAGTTCCATAGCATTCCAGTGTCCCCGACAGCGAGTTGCCCCCCCACCCCCGTTCGTCCAGGGCCTCAGCACTTGCTCAGGTGCGCCGAGTGGTGAAATTGGCCCTGATGCAACCACTAGATGGAGTTTGTCACTGAAGGATTCTGGTGGTTAAAAAATGTAGGACAAAATCTGGCGAAAATATTTTGTGTGTGTACCCCTTTAACCACTTCACCCGAAGCCTGTTATCACGTTCATGACCAGGCCAAATTTTACAATTTTGCCCACTGAGTGGTAATAACTCTGGAACACTTCTATGGATCCTAGCGATTCTGGGATAGTTTTCTCATGATATACAGTACTTCATAATAGTGGTATAATTTGTTTGATATCACTTATTTATAGAGCATTTAGCAATTTTCATTTTTTATGCCCTTTAATCAGAGAGCTATGTCATACAAAATAGTTAATAAATAACATTTCCCCACATGTCAACTTAACATCAGCACAATTTTTTAACCAATTTTTTTTTCGTTAGGAAGTTATAAGGGTTAAAAGTTGACCAGCGATTTCTCATTTTTCCAACAATTTTTTTTCTTTTTAACAGACCACATCACATTTGAAGTGACTTTGAGGGGCTTACATGACACCATTCTAAAAACTGCAACCCTCAAGGTGCTCAAAACCATATTCAAGAAGTTTATTAACCCTTCAGGTGCTTCACAGGAATTGAAGGAATGTGGAAAGAAAAAATTAACATTTAACTTTATCAAAATATTTTTTACTTTAGACTCATTTTTTTTATTTTCACAAGGGTAACAAAAGAAAATGGACCCCAAAAAATTGTTGTGCAATTTCTCCTGAGTATGCAGAAACCCAATATGTGGGGGAAAACCACTGTTTGGGTGCATGGCAGGGCTCGGAAGGGAAGGAGTGACTGGAGCACAGACTTTGATGAAATGGTCTGCACGCGCCATGTTGCATTTGGACAGTTCCTGATGTGCCTAAACATTGTAAATCCCCCACAAGAGACCCTATTTTGAAAACTAGACCCCTCAAGGGATTTATCTAGAGGCTTATAGTAATGATAATGCTTTTGGTTGTACCGGTGTATGAATTTATAATGTGGTGTTATGTGTAAGTTGTGCAGGGTACATAAGAATTTTAAAGTGTGTTAGTTCAACAGGGTAAAAAACAAATTTTATTAATTTGTGGACGTGTGGAATGCTTTGAAGCAATCCTTAATACAAAGTCCAGGTTTCACAATGGTAAATTGTGTCTTTTCAGATTCCCCTCTTGGAGCATACGCTGCACATTTTTTGTGATCTTCCTTTCTTCACTGTTCAGGGAACCTCTGCTGGAAAATGTTGACCTGGTATGATACGGGCAATATCAGTTTCAGAAGTATTGGGACCCTCACCTTCTTGAGTGCCAAACATTAGGGCCTTGATGTACCTCCTGAAACTGAAGGTCCCCGTATTGCCTGAAGATCGAAACAGCACAAAAGTATTGTACAGTGCCATCTGTACGGCCAATTTTTTGTACCACACTTTAGCTTTTCGCATGGCACTGTTTGGCTTGAGGAACTGATCTGAGAGCTTTACACCCTTCATGTACTTATTATAATCCAGGATATAATCTGGCTTTGAGACTTGTATTGTGGTACCTCAGACAGTGACAAGGGAGCTGTTGCCATGGTGTATGGTGGTCAAGACAAGGACATCCCTCGTCTTTATACTTGACCACCAACATGTTGTTGCTGCATTGTACTCTGCTGTCGCCCTCTCTCAGCAGTTGCCTAATTAGCGGCTTAGGGAGGCCTAATTTTTTTGCACAGTGCTGCACGTAATTGTACTTCTGACAGAAAGGGTCTTGAAGAATGGGATGCTGGTGTAAGTTATGTAGAGGGGATAACTCTTAGGGATATCAAGAGAGGGTTGAAAGCCGAGGATCCCCACCAACTCAAAACCTTGCCTAGACATTTTTATCAATATCACAAGAATGATTTCTTGAAGTGAAGAGCATCAATATGGTATCCCTAGAATCCAGAGGGGGGAACCTTGGCAAAAGCCTTGCAAGATGGAAATTAAGTAGACCTATAGGTTGGGAAGCATTGCTCCATATGGGTTGAATGAAAATTAGGGGTTTAGTGCCTTTTTATAAGGTAGAGATAAATATTATGGTATACGCATTATGTTTTTAGGGGAGAAGGGTATATAGACAGGGAATTAATATTAGGATTTTAATATATGTTGTAACAGCAGCATTTTAATATTTTCTTTTTCATATCACTATAGTTATTTTCTCTGCCACATCGGACCTCGTCTACAT
Organism: Oophaga sylvatica; assembly: GCA_033576555.1. Taxonomy (NCBI): domain Eukaryota; kingdom Metazoa; phylum Chordata; class Amphibia; order Anura; family Dendrobatidae; genus Oophaga; species Oophaga sylvatica. Next base: position 160,086,962 of record JARQOD010000007.1, on the reverse strand, counting down.
TTTGTGTCACCTTGACACTGTGGGGAATTGATCGGTGTCATTCGTTCTTCTGTCTGCTGATTGTAAATGAACGTCACACATAGGATTCCTTCAGGCTAAGCCTTAGGACACCCACATGTAACACTGATGAAATCATCGCAATTTATGAACTATTTTATGTCCGTTTTGGTACTTTCTACCGAGGAGATATGAATTTTATATGTAAATCTCATTATGAATTTATAATTGAGTTGTGACTAATTCACGAGGGTGTACTGACTTGTCTTTTGATCAATTCTTTATTTTTCTGTTTCTATTCATCATTTTATTCATACACCTTAGTCACTATTCTACAATTATCTTACATTGGATTACGCAGTTTAGATCATTCTAGTTAAGTGGACCACTTCACAAAATTAGTGTTTTTTCTTCATTAACACCATACACATTCATTCACCAGATAATAGATCTTCACACAATTGTAATCACACAGAAAAAAAATATTTTGTGAGTTGCGAGTTTTCACTTCATAGTATATTAAATATATAATTTCATAATGAGATCATCTAAGTTAGTGTACACCACCTTTTTTCACATTTCAATAGGATTGTTTTTTTCAGAAACTTTAGTAAACTCTCCTCTTTCCTTTTCCAGTGACCTGCATTCTCCTCGGTACTTACAGTTCCAAACTGTGAGGCTTGCTGTGAGTGATTGAGCAGGTATGTCCATCGGTGCGGTCCTCGGACTTGTTTTACATCCGATACCCAGGTCCTGCTGGACTGCACAGCAGCCAACATCATGGCTGCGCTGCGGGCCAACTGAATCATTCACAGAGGGTGGGTAGATGACAGTGCGCCGCATCATACTTCTGGCAACCCAGACAGTGCAAGTGACACAGGGATTCCACAGATCATTGGCACATCATTTCTTTATAAGTCAAGTGTCCCTCCTCCCCGACACGCCCCGAGGAAGTGTGGACGAAACGCGCGTCGGGGCTGAGACACAGGCCAGATCCTTTATCACTAAGTTTTCACAGCATGAACAGCTTTTGTTTGTACCTACCCGGTTTTCACGTTGAGTTGCATTGCACATATTAATGCATCAGCCAGACATACAATACTTGGGACTTTATGCTTTAAGTCTTTATGCCAATAGGTACCTGTAATTGGTTTACAGATTTATTCTAGGACAATATATATACTATATTCAGCCAGAATTGCTTCTACTATATGGACTTAACCCGTTATGCACTAGCACTTTAGAATATCTATGGCTGTTTTTGACAAGGGATAATCTAATCATTTGTACTTTGGCATACATTAGTGTTGGATATCCTACCAGGCTCACAACATAATTACGTATTTTGATCAACTCTTTTGGATTAAAAGTAAACTTTGGTACATTACAATTTTTTGGACTGTGTGCATATCTTAATATTGAAGGGAGCATAGTGGCACAACCTGATTTAAATTGTCCTAGTGACAATACCGTGACATGGATCACAGCCTTTGATTTAATCTGTATATATAGTGTCTATAGCCAGTGAGTTGCTCATCACAGCAGGGGCGCTGCTGAACCAGAGAGGCAAATGCTACAGTAGCCCAGCAGTGATAAGCTCCTTGTGCTGAAACAATCATTGAAAGCAAATAATACCTTGGAGCTTGACAAGAGGCATCCCTGAAATCTGTGTTTTAACCCCTACAGCTTGCGGTCTTCACATTACATAGAAAACCCTGCTGACACATTCTCTTTAAAGGTACTGCCACACTAAACGCTCCCGCTAACGATCACGATAACGACGCATTACTAATGCGATCGTTTTTGTGATCGTTTTAATGTCGCTAGTAGCTGCCACACTTAGCGATCTCGTTAACGACGCATAAGCGGTTAGCGATCTCCTTAACGACTTTGCGATGTAAAAAACAGCGCACATCGCTCACAAAACGTGCCAGACACAGCGATATAGCGTCACCAGCGGGACGCCAACGATCAAAATACGGTCCAGAACTCTAGTGAACGATCAGCGAGATCACAGCAGGGGCCACGTCGTTGCTACATGCCACACACAACAGCGTCACTAACGAGATCGCTAAATAGTGACGTATTTTAGCGATCTCGTTAACGATCTTGTTTAGTGTGGCATACCCTTAAGGCTCACATAGTTGCGAAGCTGGGGAGCAAGCAAGCGCAAATAGGGTATTTACTGATAAACAACTTGGGTAATGAAAAGGAAATATTAGGCTCACCTGATGGGGTTGCACCTTTGCAATATGGATAGCGTAAAGATCAGCTGCCGCAGGACACAGGTCCGAAAACCAAAGAGAATAGTGGATCCAGATTTTGTGTGTCTGAGTCTGCGCTGCTGATGAGGACGGTCAGATGGAAGAATTTACTTAAAAGCTTTTATTTCAAATAGGTTTTCAAAGTCAACGCGTTTGAAGTCACGCAGGACCTCTTCCTAAGGACAAAAGAGGTCCTGCGTGACTTCGAAACGCATTGACTTTGAAAACCTACTTAAAATAAAAGCTTTTAATGAAAATCTTCCATTTGATAGTCTTCATCAGCAGCGCAGACTTACACAAATCAAACCTGGAACCACCACTTTAAGGCTCATATTATATACTGAATAAAAAATTGAGGAAGGTATGGGGTAAAATATATAGGGAAATAAAAAACCACCACATTGGTTTCTGGAGCTTCATGTTTTCAACCTTCAACAGTATAAATGACACATAAAAGGGGTTGTCTTTCCTTTCCTTTTTAACAAATAAATCCAAAGTGACGACCCAGCTCTCCTCTGATCACTGCTTACAAAGGTACAGCAGTGATGTCTTGTCACCACCATTCGCCGGGATCAGATCACAGACAGTAACACTTCAGTTACATTGTGTTTATTTCATTTTTCACAAAAACATTATATATAAAAGCTGCAACAGTTATTTACAATAATTACATGATGTCCATCACTCTGACAATAAATAAATCCACACTGTGCCATAATTTCCCCCAAAATGGACAGAAACCGACGTTTCCAACCATACTGGTCTGAAAAGGAATCATTTCCCAGTAAAAGTCCATGGCTGGAGCACTTGTGGATGAGATACACTAGCTGTATTTGATGTTCCTGTGTAGATCCTCCACTTCATATTTCCACATAGCACGGAGTACAGGATTGTCCGACAGATCACTGATCTTCACGGCACGAAGAATGGGCTCAGGGCTGCAGGACAGGACAGAGCCCATCACCATCACGTACTTTCCTGTGAAAGAGAAGAGAAACCAACATGTCATTCTGACCCAATGATTGACACTATGCAGCCAATGTTTGGAGCCAGTTCTCCAATTTCAGGAGCCAACTTGACATTTTTATTTCTCCACCTTCTTGTACATTGAAGGACAGCGCTGACCTAGCCACAAAACCTGTAGACTGTGCAGCCCTGCCCATGGCATCTTCACCAGTTCATGCTGGGCCATCCTTAGGAGACACTTTCAGGTGTGAGCGTAAGTGGCTCCAAAAAAGTTCTTGTTCGGATATTCAAATAATTTTTGCAATTTACAGGACTGAATTTTTATGCAATTTTATATGCATTTTTCTGCTGATATCAGGGGGAAATTTTATATTTTTCTTTAACACTTATTTTTTATTTAGCAGAGGACAGCTAAAGGCATTTTACACTGTGTTCCCTTTCCGGTCATTTTTCTGATGAGGAAACAGATTCAGACTGGCAATGTGTCTTTTTTATTTATGTCTGTTTATTTGACTTTTGCCATTTTTTGTCATTAATTTTACATGCTGCGCCCTCATAAGGTCTTAAAAGACCTTTTCTTGGAACATTTTAACATTAGTATACTCTTTTTATTACTGATTTCTGATAATTTTATACAGCTGTGCACAGTGTAAATAATGGTCCAACCTGTAACGGAGTTTCATAGGAGTAGGAAAGATGCAGCCATGGCGGGGGGCTTGAGAAGGCCATGACTACCCACTGGCTCCCCCGCAATTGCTGCCAAAGGGGGCCGCAGGTTCCCCATACGAGCTGATAATTGTGGCAGTGATCAGAGTTAACTCCGGTCGCTGTCGTTACTGGCAGATGACTACAGTAACCCTGTCTGGTATAAATTGATGTCACACAAAGTGACTGCAGACTTATCAATTTAGACTGGACAACCCCTTTAAGGAGTTAAAGAGGATCTGTCACTAGACAAAATCAGTATACTATTTTTTACCTGCTGTAAATGACGTTCTCCTGAATGTGGCATTATTTTTCTTTTGTCCCTGTGACTTTACATTCCTCATAAACAGCCCCTGGTCCCTCATATTGTCACTTTATCCAATAGGGCAGGGTTCTCAACTCTTTTCTGTGTTTAGGAAAATCACCCCACGCCCTCCCATGGATTAAAAAAAACCTTTTCAGGAATGGAAACGAGAACAAAACAAAAACGTCAGATTCAGCACAACAATGACGTTTACACCAGTTAAAAAATGACAGTAATGGCAAGTGACAGCGCCTCTTTAAGGGGTTAAATGTAAACATTATTTCTCCTTCCTCTCAGTGGAAAGTACTAATCAGTGGACTAGTATACATAGGGCACCAATATATACTCAGGACCAGGCTAGTTTAATGCAAACTACCATCTAGACAGAAATAAAATATACACAATGTAAACCGCGCGCTTTCCGGGAATTGTCTCCGGTTCCTATAACAGCGTGTAAACAATATAAAACATATGGTTTCCAGATAACTCTGCAAGATCAACATATGGTTTCTAGCGAACAAGAAACAGAAAGTGAAAACCAAGAAGCTGCAAAGAAAAACGTTTTTATTGAGAAGTCTGGAAGTAAAACATAATGCTGAGTGCCTCAGATGAAGGCAATGTCTGCAGCAGCTCTCCCTTCTCAACCATTTATATATAGACAACCCTCATCCTATTAAAGGCTTGTTCACATGCTGTATTTTCAGGAGTAAAAAAAGAAGCACTTTAAAGTACCAGCAAAGTGAATGAGATTTCTAAATTCTCCTGCTGCTTATTTTTTCTTATGGATTTCAACCATTAAAGCGTTTTTTTTGTTTTTTTCAAATCTGCAACATGTCAATTCTTTCAGCATTTTTTACACATTAAAATAAATGGCCAATAAAAGTGCTAGTAAAAGCTCATCAGAAAGCGCTGATTTTCTGCAGTTTTTCCTGCCAATACTCTGGTTTTTGGTGCAGAGAATTCTAAAGAGAAAGACTGAAGTTCCCCATATTGATCGACGGTACGGGAATTTACATGGCGCGGCCAACCCTGACCCCGCGCCCTCACCACATGAATACATTGTGATGATAGCCAAGAATTCATAGTAAACAATGTTTCTGAAGTCACCGCAGATTAAAATTATACTGCGGGAAAAATCAGGTATTTTCTCCAGGTGCCATTACAGGGACTTTCCATCTGGCCTCACGTTTTCAGTAATTTCGCTGCCTCCTTCCTTATACTACAGCTTTTAAGATATGACTGGAGGAAGCATCTACAGCATTACGTGCTCATATTTGGGGCATCTTAGGTGGTACGTGGGACATCACATAGCGACTGTGATCATTGAGGGTCAGTAGAAATGCTGCTCCTCAGGCTGCAAAACCCCATATACACCCAAACCGATCATAATAAAGACCGGCTTTAGGTAAAGTTTGCTGATGCCAGGGTTACGGACCAGTACAGAAGTCACCCGTAGAACACCCAACTGTTGGCTACATGCAGTTGTGGCCAACATTTTTGAGACTGACAAGTTTTTGCGTTTCACAATGTTTCCTTTCTTCAATGTTTTAGATCTTTTAGTCGATGCTTCCATGGTTACTGAAGTACATGTATTTCATAAGTTTTTAAACTTTTATTGATAAATATATCCAGTTTATATAAAAACTCAATATTTGCAGCGTTGACCCTTATTTACCAAGTCTTCTGCCTTTTGTCCTGACAGCTGGAGATTAGCTTCTGGGCTCATACTCATCTGTGAGGAAAACGGACGAGTGCAATCAGATTTTTTATTTGACCAATGTTAATTTGATTCCCTGCTCATCTGCAATTTTTTTTTCAGCTAAAATCGGACTGAGAAAAACATTGTAGCATGCGGAGATTGTCCTCATATCTCGGACGAGACTCGTCATTGCCAGTCAATGGGTTCGAGAGAAAAAAAAAAAAAAATTGCTCAGCACTCGGACCATGCAAGTGCTGTCAAATTTTTACACATCCATGTCCTTGAAAACCCGACATTTCAGCAGCTGCATACAGTAAAATCACAGCTTGACTCAACAAAATATAAAAGATATATAGAATAAATATACAGTGGGTACGGAAAGTATTCAGACCCCTTAAATTTTACACTCTGCACCCCATCTTGACTGAAAGAAACAGAAATGTAGAAGTATTTGCAAATTTATTAAAAAAGAAAAACTGAAATATCACATGGTCATAAGTATTCAGACCCTTTGCTCAGACACTCATATTTAAGTCACATGCTGTCCATTTCCTTGTGATCCTCCTTGAGATGGTTCTATTCCTTCATTGGAGTCCAGCTGTGTTTAATTAATCTGAAAGGACTTGATTTGTAAAGGCACACACCTGTCTATATAAGACCTCACAACTCATGGTGCATGTCAGACCAAATGAGAACCATGAGGTCAAAGGAACTGGCCAAGGAGCTCAGAGACAGATTTGTGGTAAAGCACACATCTGGCCAAAGTTACAAAAGAATTTCTGCAGTACTCAAGGTTCCTAAGAGCACAGTGGTCTCCATAATCCTTAAATGGAAGAAGTTTGGGACCATCAGAAGTCTTCCTAGACTTGGCAGTCCAGCCAAACTGAGCAATCGTGGGAGAAGAGCCTTGGTGAGAGAGGTAAAGAACCCCAAGATCACTGTGGCTGAGCTCCACAGATGTAGTAGGGAGATGGGAGAAAGTGCCACAAGGTCAACTATCACTGCAGCCCTACACCTGTCCAGCCTATATAAAAGAGTGGCCCGACGGAAGCCTCTCCTCAGTGCAAGACATATAAAAGCCGCAGAGAGTTTTCTTAAAAAAAAAAAAAAAAAAACACATGAAGGACTCCCAGACTATGAGAAATAAGATTCTCTGGTCCAGAGTACCAGGTAGTGCTCATTACCTGCCCAGTACAATCCCAACAGTGAAACATGATGGTGGCAGCATCAAGCTATGGGGGTGTTTTTCAGCTGCAGGGACAGGACGACTGGTTGCAATTGAAGGAAACATGAAAACCGCTAAGTACAGAAATACCCCGCATGAAAGCCTCTTCCAGACTGCTCTGGAGTCTGGACCTCAGACTTGGCCGAAGGTTCACCTTCCAACAAGACAATGACCCTAAGCACACAGCTAAAATAACAAAGGAGTGGCTTCAGAACAACTCTGTGACCATTCTTGACTGGCCCAGCCAGAGCCCTGACCTAAACCCAATTGAGCATCTCTGGAGAGACCTGAACATGGCTGTCCACCAACGTTCACCATCCAACATGACGGAACTGGAGAGGATCTGCAAGGAAGAATAGCAGAGGATCCCCAAATCCAGGTGTGAAAAACTTGTTGCATCATTCCCAAGAAGACTCATGGCTGTACTAGCTCAAAAGGGTGCTTCTACCCAATACTGAGTAAAGGGTCTGAATACTTATGACCGTGTGATATTTCAGTTTTTCTTTTTAAATAAATTTGCAAAAATTCCTACATTTCTGGGGGTTTTCAGTCAAGATGGGGTGCAAAGTGTACATTAATGAGAAAAAAATGAACTTTTATGAATTTACCAAATGGCTGCAATGAAAGAGTGAAAAATTTAAAGGGGTCTGAATACTTTCAATACCCACTGTATACACGTGAAATAGACAAACATGTCAGTCACATAAATAATTAGTACAGTGCTTGTGTAGCTTACTGAACATGTATAGAATAAATAAATCTCTGAAAAAATGTCATTGGATCCCCTAAAATTTTATTAACCAGCAGAGAGAAAGTGGATAGCTGGGGGCAGAATTTTATAGCCTGGGAAGGGGGGGTAATACACATGGAGCTTCCAAGGCTATTAATATCAGCTCACAGCTGTATACTTCGCCATTCCTGATTATTAAAATGAGGGACACCCCCAAAAAATGAAGTAGGATGCCTCTAATATTAATAACCAGCAAAGGCTAGGCAGACAGCTGTGGGTGATATTAATAGCCTAGGAAGGGGCCATGACCTTTCTGATGGAACTGCAAGCATGAGAACGTTCTTGTACTCGCGGTGATATCAGTGAGGTGAAAGGAGTTCATTGCGAGGCACTGAGCTAGCACAAACATCTCAGTATCTCTGCTGGATGACAGGCTGTATAGTCGCATCATGCAACAATGCAGCCGGCCATCTAGATTTAGCAGAGCTAGATGCGTCAAGGGACAATTGAGTTATTATCCTCTCATCGGACAGGTGAGGAATAAGGTTGTTTATTGTTTTAATTCTTTTACAGGGAGACATTAGCTTCAGTGGATTGTGTGATGTGATAAGTATACGTGTCTTTGGTAAATTTACTTTCATTAAAGGAATCTGTGTCACCATTTCAAACAATGGATTTTATTCTGTGCTACCGATTTTTTATTTTTATTTTTTAAACAATTTGACTATGTTGTTAGTAATAGGAGCGTCTCAAAGACGCCTCTCCATTACTTATCTCTAGGCTTGAGGTCACCTGACAATACAAAGGTGACATCAACCCGATACTATCAACCCACTTGCAACTGCATCAGGGAAAATGGGAAGCTAAGTGCCAGAATTGGCACATCTTATAGATGCCCATTTCTGGGGCAGCTGAGAGTTAATGTTTTTAGTCTCGGTGGGTGCCAATATCCATGGCCCCTTCCTAGGCTATTAATATCAAACTGCAGCTGTCTGCCTAGCCTTTGCAGGTTATTAATTATAGGGGGACCCTATGTCATTATTTTGGAGATCCCCTATTTTATTAACTAGGAAAAGCTAAGTAAACAGCTATAAGCTGATATTAATAGCCTGGAAAGCTGAATGGGTACTACCTACCCCCCTCCCATGCTGTAAACATCTGGACCCAGCTGTCTGCTCTCCCTCTGCTGGTTAATAGAATGTTGAGGGAAATCACGTCATTTTTTTTTCTGAAAAAAAAAAATGATTTAGTAAAAAAAAAAAATACATGTACATATTTATATTTCGGTATCAATTCACTGATCCACCTGACAAGGATCTACATCGGGATGTCCTTCGGACTGGAGAAGTGCGGCTGGTTGGTAATAAATAGGGGCAAGGTAGTCAAGACTAATGGAGTGGAATTACCAGCAGGCCACATAGCAGATGTACAGACATGCTACAAGTACCTCGGCATCCCACAGGGATATGGTAACCATGATGAGGAGGCAAGGAAAGCAGCAACATCCAAATACCATCAAAGGGTAAATCAGGTCCTGAAGAGCCAGCTCAATGGGAAGAATAAAATCTGTGCCATCAATACATATGCCCTGCCAGTTATCAGATACCCTGCTGGAATAGTGTGCTGGCCAAAAGAAGAGATGGAAGCTGCACATGTGAAGACACGAAAGCTCCTCCCAATGCATGGAGGTCTCCACCCTAAGACTAGCACCCAAAGATTGTATACCAACAGAAAGGAGGGTGGTCGAGGCTTGATAAGCATCCAAGCCACCATCATGGATGAAACAAGGAGTATCCAGGAGTACATCAGAAGAATGGCGCCAAAAGATGAGATGCTGAGAGAAAGCCTAAGGCAGCAACAACAACAGATCTGGAAGGAAGAACAGGAACATGAAGCACCATGGCAAGACAAGCTGCTGCATGGAATGTACCATCGACAGATAATGGAGGTGGCTGACATGGAGAAATCCTACCAATGGCTGGAGAAAGCTGGACTCCGAGACAGCACAGAGGCACTAATCATAGCGGCACAAGAGCAAGCACTAAGTACCAGATCCATAGAAGCAGGAATCTACCACACAAGACAAGACCCAAGGTGACTACTATGCAAAGAAACCTCAGAAACAGTCCAACACATAGTGGCAGGATGCAAAATGCAAGCAGGAACAGCGTATACTGAACGCCACAACCAAGTAGTGGGAATTCTATACCGGAACATCTGCACAGCATATGGGCCAAGTCCTCCAAAAGGCACTGTCACACTTAGCGATCGCACCAGCGACCACGACAACGACACGACCTAGCGAGATCGTTGGTGCGATCGCTATATGGTCGCTAGTTAGCTTCCAAACACAAAGATCTCATCAGAGATCAGCGATCTGTATAATGACCTCTGCGGTCGTTGGGAAAAACTAGTCCTGCCTGCGCCGCTGGTAAAGTCGTTCATGAAGGGTGTCACACTCAGCGATTCAGGCTCACCAGCGGGACACCAACGACCAAAAAATGGCTCAGAATGATCATGAACGACCAGCGAAATCGCAGTGGGGGCCACATCGCTGCTACATGTCACACACAGCTGCGTCGCTAACGAGGTCGCTGCTGTGTCATAAAATCGCTGACGCTTAAGCGATCTTGCTAGCGATCTCGCTTAGTGTGACAGTACCTTAAGTCCAGGTGTGAGACCCCAGAGAAAGTGGTGGGGAATGAAAGGGCTAAAATTCTGTAGGACTTCAAGATCCAGACGGATAAGCAGGTGTTGGCTAACCAACCAGACATTGTCATAGTAGACAAGGACCAGAAGACAGCAATGATAATAGATGTGGCAGTGCCAAGTGACAGCAACATCAGAAAGAAGGAATATGAGAAGCTGGAGAAATACCAGGGCCTCAAAGGAGAACTGGAGAAGATGTGGAAGGTGAAGGCAACAGTGATTCCAGTGGTGATAGGAGCACTTGGAGCAGTGACCCCTAAGTTGGAAGAATGGCTGCAACAGATCCCAGGAGCAACATCTGAGCTCTCTGTCCAGAAAAGCGCAATGCTGGGAACAACTAAGATCCCGCGCAGAACCCTCAAACTCCCAGGCCTCTGGTAGAGGACCCGAGAATGAGAAAGGACAACAAAGACCACAGACCACCCCCAGTGGGGGTGAGGAGGTTTTAGATATAGATATATATATATGAACTACATTCTCATCCCCCGATATATATATATCCCTCCCCATAATCCCGTAGAATGTAAGCCCGCAAGGGCAGGGTCCTCTTCCCTCTGTACCAGTCCGTCATTGCTAGTTTACTGTAAGTAATCTTTGTACTTTGATGTCACCCCGTCTCACACAGCACCATGGAATCAATGGTGCTATATATTTGTCCTTGGAAAACTATGCGTAAACTACCAAGAATTGCTCTATGTAAGGCTTGCATTTTCATGGAAATTGGATTGTACTTGCATGAAACTTGAACGACACTCGTCCCACTTTTTTTGACCAAAAATGGACCGTTTTTTATTTTTTAACGGTGATGGGTAAGAGTCCTCTGGGAGAAATCCTGACTGATGGCAGCTCATTCTTGTCTATTCCGTGCTTGGAGTTCATCACAATTTCTGTGTTCTAGTTTGTCCACCCTGTTTAATTCACAAGGCAAAAATAGACAAGAATGGGTTGTCAAAATAAGGGTCAACACTGTAAATATTGACTCTTTGCATAAAATCTTATAAAATGCTGATAATTGTACTTCAGTAACCATAGAAACATTTGAATTACAGATCTAAAAACCCTGATTCAGACATTGTGAAAAAGATAATTTGTCGGTCTCAAAACTTTTGGCCATGAATGTAGAATAATACCGTGGCACATGTCTGCTGTGGAGCGCAGGAGAGCACGACACTGTGTTACGGGGATATATACCAGTGTCTCAGGCATCATTCACATGATTGATTTTGTTGTACATGTGAAGTCAGCGTTTTTTACTGACGGCACAGTAAAACATTTTTTTATGGGGTTACTCACGTCAGGAATTTGAATTTTGGAACTAAACCATGTCCACACAAAATAAAATAAATAAAAAAAAATACACGGACACCACTGCATCAGTGTGCCGTCTGGTTCTTTGAAGAGGCTGGGGAAAACCTTCACACATTTTTTTTGTTCATACGATAAAAATGGACTCCGATATAACAGATCCACCTTGATGGCCTTATTATTTAGTAACAATTTTTATGGTCTTTTTCCCAAGGTGACGTGGCTCACAGGATTACATGAGGGTGTCTCTGAGCTATTCTGCATTACTCGAGAGCTAACGTTTCTCCTTGTGGAGAGTGACACACCAGCCCTGGCATACTGATGTAAGGAGGCTTATTCGTGGTGCAATGCTGTTGCACCTGTTGGAAGCCGCGATCTACAAATCATTATCGACCCTTTGTAGGATTGCTGCTTCCAACAGGTGGCGCTATAGAGTTCAAGTCCTCTTTCTCACTGAAGAGGCTATGTGCATATTACATTTCCCAGAGGAGCACTGCACCACGAATAAGCCTCCTTAGGGCCCCGTTACACGCTTCAATGTCCCAGTGATCCCACCAACGATCCGACGTGGATGGGATCGCTGGGTTAGCTGATCGCTAGTGAGCTGTCACATAAGCAGACTCACCAGCGATCAGGACCAGCAAGCATGCTGGTATCCAGGGTAAACAGTGGGTAACTAAGCGCCGCACCTAGTTACCCGCTGTTTACCCTGGATACCTGCTCCCAGCGTCTGCTGTACGGCGCTGGGAGCTCGCTGATCGTTGGTCTCCCGCTGTCACACGCAGCGATGCGCGCTGGCCAGCGGGAGACCAACGATAGATTTATGGTCCAGTACATTCTGCAACGATTAACGATCAGCCGACTAATCGTTGATCGTTACTATGTGTCACACGCAACGATGTCGCTTCGACATCGCTGCAACGTCACCTAACCGGTGACGTGGCGATATTGTAGCGTGTAATGGGGCCTTTACATTGGCATGCCAGGGCTGGTATGTCACACTCCACAAGGAGAAACATTCCCCCTTGGCCCTCAATCCAGAGCCTCTCACCTAACCAAATCAGATCTCATACTTTGCACTGATGAGGGGTAATAGCCCGAAACACCGTGTCTGCAAACTGAGATTCTGATTTGGCTTTTATCTTAAGTCATATTGCAAGACTCGTTAAAGGGTTGATAGTGACTTGTAGGATCGCTGCTTCCAACAAGTGGCGCTATAGAGGTCAAGTCCTCTTCCTCTGTGAAGATACAATACTGCAATATTCTGTGATCCATGCTGCCTGGATAAAGAACATAAAGATTAGCACTAAATAAAAATTCCATATCTCTCAGATTAAAAGTATATACATATATATATATATATAAAAAAAAAAAAAACACAAATTAGGGGAGCAGTGGGTATAAGATGGGAGCCAAACCTGGGCACTAGTCGCCTGGTGTCACCCCGCCACTCCCAGCGCTGGCCTGTGGGGTGTAACCGCCAGTATGTGATCTGCACACACATGTGGTCACCTGCCGACTAGCAGGGCAAACTCACTCCATGCAAGTGTACTGGGCAAGGTCGGACAAGACTAGTCGGGATGTGGAAAGTAGTATGCAAATCGCTCCCCGAGAATCCATCACAGCGCGCAATATGTCGCACAGTGTGATCGCAGACTTGTAGCCTAAGGCCACACAACCCCTTTAAAAGTTATTTAATTCTTAAAGGGGTTGTTGACTACTAGAACCCGTTCAGCAGAGCGCCACTCACTACATAGTGGCCACTCCTGGGTACTGCGGCTCAGCCCCTATTCATGTGCATGGGAGCTGATGGGCAGAGTAGTCAGATCGCTCCCGCACCCCTCCAGCTCCCAGCATACCTTGCTCCAGGCACGGCTTCCCCTTCGGCACCTTATCAGCCGCGCACACAGTGAAGGTGTGGCTGTCATCGGTGAGGCGCAGTGTGGTCCCCCGCTCCGGCCGCACCTGGATCACACTGCCTTGCATCCACACCACGCTGACCTCCAGCTCCCCGCCGCCAGGACGCTGCTCCAGCCAGAAGGACGGCCCTGGCCGCTTCTTACACTGCGTCAGCCGGGTCGCCAGCATCTTCACCGGGGGAGAGCTGAACTGTGCCCCCGCCGCCTGCACCGCACTCACATCCGCCATGCGTCTCCTCCCTGCGGCTCCAGAGCCCCGCGCTGTGCAGAGCAGGCCGCCCGTCCCTCAGAGCGAGCACGGTACAAGTGTCGGTGTCTCCTGCGCCGCCATCTTGGTGTAGCCTCGGCTCCTGCGCTCACTGCTCAGGACCCAGAACTCTATGCAGGTTTCCAGGCACCAATGTGCTGGTGACAGTGGTTTCTATATTTCATTGATACTATTTATTATATATTTATGTACATTTCAAGTATCTGTCATTGTTTTGAAAACATATGGCGCTGTCAGAAATGGCACTTTATGCACGACTGACTTCCATCAACCTAAGAGAGCTCTTTACAGGGGACTCTGTAACCCATAGGCCGCTGCAAAATGGGAGCAGCTTGTAAGAAGGGCGACATTTATATAAAAGACCCTTTATTACTTTCACACCATTTCTCCTATCAATCCTCGGCATCTATGAGCATCCATTCCTTTAGACTACGTGGCTGGCGCACTCTGCCATGTGCCTTCGCCACGCTCTTCTATTAGGTGGTCGTATCCAGTAAGTTGGGGTGCCCCATAGTCAGTACAGCGCCGCAAATCCTCTTCTACTTCTGCCACTACAAATATGTCCTAATTACATGGGAAAGAGACTTTACAATTGTGGAAGCCTTCTGGGAATTGTAGTTCTACAACTAAAGGTGAAGGCATTATCAGTACTCTAATATCAATTCCACATGATATTATGCAGCATGTGCTCATTCGCCCCCAGCTGCCCATTGTGCACAGTACCCGGCCGTGTCCGGTACCCGCACTACACACCATTGACTACCGAGGGAGAGAAACGGCAACAAACCCGTCCATGGCTGCAGTCATCCCCATACCACTGACTGATAAGGTTTTGTAAGATGTGTACTGGATATATCTACTCCATCTATAAATCAGGACTAGGAAAAAGGGAGAGTGTCCTTACAGAGTCACCACACAAACCACTATAGAAGACCTCCGGAGGTCCAGCCCTTAAAAAGGGACTCCATTAGCACAGAATGACTGTTCACACCACGTACAGTCACTGGGTGCACCACGGCGTGGCCAACATATAATTACACCTTCCCACCTGCTTGTTTTCCCTGTTATTTGATTGAGAGCTCTGGCTTCATAGCGGCAGAGAACAGAGGAGATACATGAAGAAACCAAGCAAGCAACCAAGATGTACTTAAAGAAGTTGTACACTACCTGGACAACTTCTCACACCCCTCATTTGGCCCTGATAAGAGGTGATGTCTCACCCTCCGCAGGCACTGTATTTTTGTGCAGCTGTCACACTTAGCTCAGGAGAGCCGCCAGCCACTCCGTGTTGTGCGTTCTGATCCCAGTCCCATTTCTACGGCCGTCTGATTGCGCCTTTATTCAGTGGCTGCTTCATTCTCATGGGCCACCAGTGTCATATGCCAGTCACTAAGGCAGCCACCTCTCCAGTGATGTTGCTTGAAGCACCACGCCTTTACAGTGTACATGACCATCCCTCACTTGACAAAGGTAATCTCAGGTTGCATGGGAGCTTTATAACCATCCTGATTTGTATATGGAGCAAGGTTGGATGCTTTGTCCAGAGACACTAGAGACCTGGGGCTTTTGCTCTCAACGCCAGGTCCCAGTAACATTATTGATCTCTTTTTTTTCTTGGCAAAGGTTTAATGTCACAAAATAATTGCCGAAGGTTTATGGCAAAGCGTTAGCTAAGCGGCAACATAAAAAAGTTGATGTTAAGAAAGAACTAGGTGTTTTCCATTTCATTAATGACATTCAATTGTCAATAAACCACACCTTGGTCTACCTCAGTTCTGGATATATATAACCTATCTCATAAAGAACTATTAGGGAATTTTTGTAACTTCTCAAAGTCTATACAAACGGTGAACACATTCCTTCTACAGAGATCTGGTGAAACCTTTCTTTCCAATGTAATCCATGTAATAGTAGAATGTGATGGTGGAGAACCATACAGAAATATACAACATCGCATAATACATTGCCAGTAATCTACACCCTATTGTCCTAATGGTCAGTGGAGTATTATACACTCTGATCTCTGGTGGACCAGTGGTTGGTGGGAATGGTTAGGATGGAGTTATTTAAGGAGAATGAGTCTCCTGCTGTTCTCTTATCGGATACCCTATACTGATGTATTAAAGTTTTTAAGATCCTTTGAAGATTTTGGATATACAGAATGAACCTCTATTTCATTTTTCTGCTCAATATTCTGAATAGTCATAGGTGTTTCGTCCCTGGTGGTCCATTCTAGGTGATCCAATAGCCACAGAAGAAGAACCTATCTTCTTCAATTTCTCCTTGATGGTGGGTTCAAAATTGATAAAGGAAATTTTCCTAATGCTTTTGAGGCCGGTGCATTTATGCTCCCCATTATGAATTTAGATTCTGAGTCCCATTGAGGACAAAGACTGATGGTCATGGTATAAGTTTCAGTATAGCATCATATAGGCAACAGGAAATGAATTTAACACACTCTAAACTGTCTTACTTTCTTGTAATCCATCTTAACACTCGTTCCAATGCTTTCTCTTTTTGAATTAAACTGTGAGGGACCCCCCACAGTGTAAGACTGGAAACAGTTCCTGGCCAGGGTCAGGCTGGTCACTTTCACAAGGCTGGAGAGGAGTCCCTCCAGTAACGTAGATATATTGTTCTCCAGGTTCAGCTTGTCTAGTTCACTGCATTTTGCTAATGAGCGCAGGTTGTATTGCAGTCCGAGGCGGTTCAGGCTGGAGAGATTTCCTATTGTCTCCGGCAAGTCCAGGAGCTCGTTGTGCTGAAGGTCCGGGTTGGTGATTTGGGTGCAGTTCCCAATCTGTTTTGGGAGGTGTTCCAGCTGATTGTGGGCTACATCCAGCGTGATGAGATTACACAACTCCCTGATCTCGACCGGTAGCTGCTTGATCTTATTTTCCCAGATGCTCAGCTTCGCCCGGGCTTTGATGTCCTTCTCCACAGTTGTAAGACGGTTGAAAGCGTAAGAAGAGCGTGGTGAGGGAGCTCAGCTTGTACACTACGCCCGGGATCTCCCGCAGCTTTTTCTGCTGCAGGTCAAGCAGCTGCAGCTTCTTCAGGCTCTCCAGAGTGTCCGGCAAGCTGGTTAAAGAGTTCTCACTAAGCACCAGCATCACCAAGTTCACCAGGCTGCCCACCTCCGCTGGCAGCGACAGCAGCTTGTTACCATATAAATAAAGTTCTGTGAGTTGTGTCAGCTCCTTTATTGAGGCCGGGAGCTGGTGAATAGACTTCTTGGCCAGGTCCAAACGAGTGGAGTTCTCCCGGCATTTGTTCAGTTCCTTTATCACCTCGGCTTTGCTGGCCTTCTTACGCAAGCCGGACACCCCCGAGGGGCGTTTTATCGTGTTGTCCACAGAGAACGCCACATCGGGCTGCACTTCGCCTGCATGTTCTCTTCTTTGGCATCTTTTGACTTTGGTCTTTGTTCACCTTCACGGGACCCCAGAGGCCTTGGCTTCCTTGTTGCGGTCTTTCGCCGTGCTGGTCCTCTTAGGGTCTTTATACTTGGGGTCCTTATCTTTTCCTATGCTTCTGCTCATATTGAGGGATTAAGCCATAAACCTCAGGAACTCAACATGGACAGAGCCGAAGACAATCTTTTACATCAGAGAAAAAAAAATACGAGTCACTCATGAATACAGATATACACCCCGAGCTACATGTTTTATCCCAGATTGGAGCCAACGAATCAAAGCAGATGAGATATCTTCAGGAGATCAGTCATGTCAGATCATCTCACAAGCCACACGCTGTTATGAATGTGCTAGAGATGGTTTCTGAGCAGAGGCTCCCTCTTGTGGTTACAGACAGTACTGAACCTTTCAGCGAGGAATGGCAATCTGGGATCACTGACTGGTCTGATATAAGGGAGGTTCCCTCCCATGATGGTTGCCGGTGATCAATTGTTCTTGTCTCAATTGTGGTTCCTGGTTCATTTGGAAGTTTGTTGAGTCTTGCCTGCATCTTCTGCTTTCAGATAAGATATTTTCTGCTTTTATTTTTGTGCTTGCTTTTTGCATAGTTCTCTGCACTTCTGTGGAGGTCAGCCGGGTCCCCTCCTGGGGGCCTGTGCTCATCTCAGTTTATCTGAAGCCACTGTTATTTGTTCATTTGCTTTTTCCTGTTTTTTCAGTGGCTGCGGCTTAGTTTTGTTACACCAGAGATCTGATTTAGGTGGTAAAGATCGTGTGATCTCAGGTGTTTTTGCTATCAGAAGAGTTGGTATTTTTTAGGGGTTTTTTTGGATTGCAGTGAGAATCCTTTCCTGTACTTTTCTGTCTAGACAGATTGGGCCCCAGCGTTTGCTCATTTTATTTTCTGTCTGTGTCCGTGCTTCTTCTTGTCTAACCACCATTACATGTTTGGGGGCTTCCTATTTTCTTTGGGGATCTGCTCCGGGGCAGATAGCTTTCCTCTTTCTGCCTTTAGGTGTAGTTATCTCTCAGGCTGTGACGAGCTGTCTAGGATCACCGTAGAAACGCTCCACGGCTACCTCTAGTTCTGTGGTTAGTTCAGGTTACTGCAATTCAATAGGTTCCAGCCTCTCTGGTGTATTGCCGTATTTGCTTTTTCTGCTCAGCTACCAAAACACAACAACACGCACAGTGGCCGCGGTCACACGCACCATGCAGCTGCTGATTTTGTTATTCCTCTGTCCCTTTTCCTAACACTTTGCGGCCGGTGCATTTATGCTCCCCATTATGAATTTAGATTCTGAGTTCCATTGAGGACAAAGACTGATGGTCATGGTATAAGTCTCAGTATAGCATCATATAGGCAACATGAAATGAATTTAACATACTCTAAACTGTCTTACTTTCTTGTAATCCATCTCAACACTCGTTCCAACTCTTTTTCAATTACATCACATTAGGACCTTGTCTTTGAAAAAGAAATGACCTCTAATTTTGGAACTGTTAGTTGAGAGTGAAAGGAGCTTTTCCTGATAGAAAAACTAATTGTAACGCAATAGATTTTTAGAAAAATCTTCTTAAAGTATTAACTTTTGAACCTCTTTTTAAATTAATATTTTCTTAAAATCTTAGACAAATTGTTACGATTAAGGCTGTTTGAGTAATGCTGTAGATAAGCCCCCGATGCTACCTGAAAGTGAAGAAAATGAGTTATAAAATACCCAGGGGCGTTCCGGGGGGCGGTCGGGTCAGGAGGGAGTCGCGGTCAGGTCCGGGGCCTCCCATCTTGTGGCGATGCCGGCATCTTCTTTCGGTCACGTCGCGGCTCCTGCACAGGCGCACTGCTCTGCCCTGGTGAGGGCAGAGCAGAGTACTGCAGTGCGCAGGCGCAGGACCTCTCTGACCTTTCCCGGCGCCTCACCAGGGCAGAGCAGTGCGCCTGCGCAGGAGCCGCGACGTGACTGAAAGAAGAGGCCGGCATTGCCACAACATGGGAGGCCCCGGACCTGACCGTGACTCCCTCCTGACCCGACCGCGCCCTGAACGCCCCTGGGTGAGTATTTTATAACTCGTTTTTCTTCACTTTCAGGTAGCATCGGGGGCTTATCTACAGCATTACAGAATGCTGTAGATAAGCCCCTGATGGCGGTGGCCCTATTTCTAGGGCCAAAATGGGGTGACAGATTCCCTTTAACAACTTTTTCTTCCCATTGGTTTCCAGTGGTTTTAAAGTACAAAGTCATTTAAAATTGCCCTTTTTGGGTCCAATGATTGTCATCCACTGCTGCCCCAGTTTGTGTTGACTTGTTGCAGTGTTGACATCGCAACTACACCACTACAGACAATCACTGGGCACATCTGAAGACTATGGGGAGGGAAAAGTTATTCCTGAACACTAATAAAAATGAATAAAAGTAAAAATATGCAATGTCTCAATATAAGTTTATTAAATTAGCTTAGCCAGTAACTGGGGTGGGTTAGGCCTGATAGTGGTAAGTAATTCCTGTAAAGGAGCATAAGCAGATAAATGCCCTGAACATATTTTCCATGTAGGAAAACCACTTAAGTCGACTTTATTTTCTTTTAAGTTGAAAGAGAAACAAGGGATTGATTGTTTTTTTTTAGACTCTGCATGACATGTGAGGAGCGCTGCAAGTGAAATACTGGGGCTATTTGAGGACAACCATGTGGAACATACAGCAGATGATGTACAGAAAGTTTTAGATCCTAGCATAATGGCAGCAGATTTGGGGATTCTGATGCCTTACTAGCAGTCCTGAATACCTTCCAAGGTTTTATAGTCCCGGTAGTAATAGGACCCTTTTACACAAGCCAATGATCGGTTGTACAAACGTTCTATGAACGCTCATTTCCGATCACTAATCTGTGTTTGCTGATCCAACAGCAAACGAACAAGTGCTCATTTGTCATTTTATTGCATCTTTTATGTGGACATTCAAATCATTTCTCTAGAGCACATCAGCCCATATAAACCAGAATGTGCTGCCGACAATAAAACTGCATTGAAATTAATACTACTTTGGACTTGTGCGCAAAACTGTAAAAATTGGACAAGTGCAATCTATCATTTTGACATATCCTCGCCCCGGTGCTCACTGACAGCTCGCTGAGCATTCGGCCCAGGTGTCGGTCAGTATCGGGGGCGGCGCCGCTCTCTAAACAAAGGAAAGAAGTGACTGAACCCACACACGCGCCACCCCATGACTGAAATCCAAACACTTGGGCGGGGGTCGGATCAGATGACCCAGGAGCTCCCTTCCAACTCTACCATTCTTCGATTCTAAGGCTACTTTCACACTTGCGTTTTTTTGTGCAGCGCATCTTGCGCTATCAGACGCATGCGCAATGTTCCCCTATCTTTAACATGGCGGGCGCAGGGTCTAGCGCTTGCACGCGTTCATGTGCGTTTGTCGTGCGCTGCGCATTTTCCCGGTGTGCGCCAGACGCTACATGTTGCATTTTTTTTCCATCCAACCGCTTTAAAAAACGCGTGCGCACGTGTGCGCATGCTATGCGCAAAAAATAACATTACAGTCTATGGGGGCGCTGGCGTGCGCATGGCTTTGCTCTCGTCAGCGCTTTTGCACGCACGTGATTTTTCTGTAAATAATGGAGCCAGAGATGATGGAGGCAGAGATGATAGAGCCAGAGATGATGGAGGCAGAGATGATGGAGGCAGAGATGATGGAGCCAGAGATGATGGAGCCAGAGATGATGGAGGCAGAGATGATGGAGACAGATGATGGAGCCAGAGATGATGGAGGCAGAGATGATAATGTGACAAATAGAAAACGCATGCGCCAAAAAAACGCAAACGCATGCAAAAACGTATGAAATCGCAGACAAACGCTGCGTTTTTTTGTCGAAATGCGCATGCTGATGCGACTAAATATTGCAGCGTTTACAAGCGTTTTTTTAATGCGCTTCATGTGCGCTCGAAACGCAGCGCAAAAAAACGCAAGTGTGAAAGTAGCCTAAGTTCCCTTTTTCCAGGCAGCGTGGTGACACCGGTCAGATTCAGAATGCTACTAACCTGTAGGTTAACCCCATATCTGCAGCTTAGTAGCATATTTTCACACAACGGGATCCCTTTAAGGTTATACAAATCACTATAACTTCATGTATCTGTTTCCTTCAAGCTGGGATCAAAGACAAACATAATGTATGTAGAAACTGCGTATTTTCACATGTGCCCATTGGGCAAAGCAACACACTGTCTTCTAAAAGGTATGAAAAAGACTGAACTAATCAGCTTCATATGTCACAATTACTGGAGGAGTGTAGCATTGTTTAAGAGCAAGTGGATCATATCATGTACCTGATCTCTCTACTGTCTGAATCCATCACCGATAGGCATTGATTGTAAATTCTTATCATTAAATGTCCATAAGTTTTATTAAGGCTGTGTTCACACTAGGCGTTTTCGCAGCACTTTTTATGCAAACGTTTAGCTGCGTTTTAAAGCACCAGCAAAGTCTGAGATTTCAGAAATCTCATGCACACAGCTTGGTTTTCTTTTTGTCAACAGGATGACAATGGAATGGAGAATGTCACTTCTTTCAGCGTTTTTTCACTGTTTTTCACCCATTGAAATAAACAGGTGGTGGAAAAAAAAACACCAAAAATGCAGGTATCAGGTTTTGCTGCGTTTTTAGTGCCAAAACCTGATTCTATAGAATAGCACTTTTTTTTTCAACACTAAACTTTAGCAGCATGCACAAGAGACAAATCTAGCGTGTCAAAACCACATAAAAAATGCAAGAAAAACACTGAAAAAATGCCTAGTGTGAACTTTCCCTAAGACAAAGATATAAATCACTTTGGCACAATGAAATTTGAAATTAACATATTTCTGCATATGGTTCCATTCACTCAATATCACAAAAATCCCAAATGGACAGGATATTTCTCTCTCAGTAACAGTTCCAGTCGAGTGTACTTAAAGGTAATTTCCAGGTCTGTCCACAAGAACCATTTCATATTTAGAAATTATCAAATACCAGTGAAAAATATTTACCTGTTGAATATACACCCTGCTATAATAAACCTTCACACCAAGCAATGGAATTTCTTCCTGTTTTTATAGCACATTTTGGGATTTGCCTCCAAGTTGCTGATACGTACTTTGCTGTTTGTACTGGATTTTATGCATGCCTTTCACGATTTTTATTATTTGTTTATTTTCCATTTTGGCGTTCAGTAACTACATAACGCAGAATCTTGAGTTTGTAGTGAATATTTGTTTTTTCCAATGAAATATTTTTGATGTATCAGTGATTCTAAGAGAAAATAACAGCATTTACTTCAGAGGAGGAATTTCTCCCTAAATTATAAACTATAATTTTAGGATTTTATAGGGATATTCCTGTGTCAGCAAATAAACAGCTTCCATTGTATAATGAAAAGTTATATAATTTCATTTGTATACTTTCTGTTTTCAAAAACTGAGTCAGCAGAAGGAAAACTTTTATACAAAGTCAAACCACTGATGGAGCAGTGCAATGATCTCATTGCGCTGCATGTGACAGGAAACTAGCTTCCTATGCATGGCCCCGTAGTCCTAATGTGACCTGCGACCTATGGGCCGATAATGGGGGAGCCGAGAGCCCATTGTGCAAGTTAATTTTATTGCACTGAATTTGGATTCCTAAAATATGTCGACAAAAAGATGTTTTTGATTTTTAAAAAGAAAGTTTATTGTGCAAACATAATAAACTGTTTAAATTTGCCATCATTTATTTTAACCATGACCCAGAGAATATAAATAGTATGTTATTTATGCCACATATTGCTGTAAAGAAAATACATTTTAACTAGGAAAACAATTGCAATGTTTTGTAAACTAATCTGAGAGCAGCAAAATATAGGAGCAGAGAACTTGATTCCAGCGATATGTCACTTAGGCCTCTTTCACATATTCGTTGTGCGCCTGACGGCACCCTCCGGCATTTTTTTGTCCAACCGCATCCGGCTAAATGTGATGCCGGATGCGGTTTTTTTTTTGCATTGACTTTCATTAGCGCCGGATGGCGCCGCATGTCAGTGCGTTGTATGCGTTTTGTCCGGATCCGGCGGAAATGTACATTCCGGCGGCCGGACACAAAGCAGCATGTAACGTTTTTATTTTTTGCCGGTGCTGCCTGATGTGCCTGAAGCGGCGCATCAGGCAGCCGCAGCAAAATGCCGGGGGCACCGTCAGGCGCACAACGGATATGTGAAAGAGGCCTTAGTGGGCTGCTTTTTCATAAAAATCACTGTTTTATCAGCAGGAAATTATCACTGAAAGACTAGTAAACCTGTTGCCATTCACTACTGATTGACAGCTTTTTCACTATACACAGTGTAGATATAAACTACCAATCAGTAGTGTGGACGTGGTTATGTAACCCAAGGCGAGACACTCGTTTTCAGCACTCTAGCAAGTTACATGAAAGTATGGATCCTGGCTGGGTGTGTGTGCTTGTGCGGTGAGGGCCTTATGCCCATACAGGCCACATATAGCCGGTGTTGTGGGCTTGCCAGGACCAGATGTTGCACATTTCACTGAGCGAGAACACCATTCCATAATAAACTCTTTACTGAACGGCAACTTGGTAAAGATTATATACAAGGGATAGTGGGTTCAAAGTCTTATGGACGTTTCCTTTATAGTATGAAACATTTTCCAGGTAGTTTCCTTTCTTTGTAGTTTACTCCTGGACTAGTGAGCCACACTGTTTCTCCCTACTTCTCCACAAACCCGCCTTAACACTACAGTCCAAGTCTCCTTGTTTCCGGTTCCGTGTTCTATTTCTTCCACTACTGTTGCCCTGGATCGTCTCTACTGTCGCCCTGTCGTCTCTCAGTCCTGCTAGTTACCTACTACATTACAAGCTCAAGATCTCATGGCTAAGCGTCATCTCCTAGTACCCGTCTCCGTAAGACCCCTGTCACGTAGTGACGGGACTGTGGACACCTACCCAAACCCTCAAACTAGGGGTGCCCTAGTCTATCGCTGTCCCCCTGATTACCCCGGATGGTGGAGATGCCGTTGTCTTGTACCTTGCTATGCTCCTTTCTTAAGGCACTGTCACACATAGCGATCGCACCAGCGATCACGACAACGACACGACCTGGCGAGATCGTTGGTGCGATCGCTATATGGTCGCTAGTTAGCTTCCAAACACAAAGATCTCATCATAGATCAGCGATCTGTATAACGACCTCTGCGGTCGTTGGGAAAACCTAGTCTCGCCTGCGCCGCTGGTAAAGTCGTTCATAAAGGGTGTCACACTCAGCGATTCAGGCTCACCAGCGGGACACCAACGACCAAAAAACGGCTCAGAACGTTCATGAACGATCAGCGACATCGCAGCAGGGGCCACATCGCCGCTACATGTCACACACAGCGACGTCGCTAACGAGATCACTGCTGTGTCATAAAATCGGTGACTCTTTAGCGATTTCGCTAGCGATCTCGCTTAGTGTGACAGTACCTTTACATTTATCTGTTCCCTCTCCCACCCAAGAAAGTGTGAGGCCAAAGTGTATAGGCAAACACTAACCAGACAGGTAAACAGACGGGTAAAAGAAAACTACAATCATATAAATACACGCACAAAATCAAAATGTGGTCCAGATAGACTACAACAAAGTTTACAAAGTGCTGAAACACGGCGGGAGCATTGGTCAACCCAAATGGCATTACAAGGTTTTCATAGTGTCCTTCTGGTGTATTAAAAGCAGTGTTACACTTATCCTCCTCTTAATATGGACGTAATTATAGTCCCCCTAAGGTCTAGTTTGGAAAACCAGTGACCCCGACGATCTGATTAAAGATATCCTGATTGAGAGGGGGAGGGTATGGATCCTGAACAATGATCCGCTTTAGTTCCCGGAAATCCAAGCAGGTATGCAGCCCTCCATCTTTTTTCTTAAAGGGAACATATCAGCAGGATTGAGCTGAGTAGCCTACAGAAAAAGTCAGGTTGGCGCCATCATACTGATTAAAATGATACCTTGGTTGATGAAATCCATCTTTATTTTCAGTTTTGAGTTAAGGATATGCTCATGCTCTGGGGCAGGCTTGTGGGGTGTATTCATATGGCGCTCTGATTAGATATTCACCGGTATGGCTTCTGACAGGTCATTGATACCTCACTGACCTACCTCCTATTTTGCATAATGAATATTATATATATTTTAAAAAAATCACCTTCTTCAGGCAGGCGCCTGCGCCGCAGCCTGATCACATCTATAATGAGTATTTATTGTTTTTGATGGTATACATAAATAAAAAAAAAAAACAGTCTGAAAATGGCGCTGGTTGCGCCTGCATAGAAGCAGCTGTCGGCAATCCGACAGATGCTACTGCGCAGGCGCCGCCATCTTGCTAGAGAAAAAAATAGCCTCCTCCAAGATGGCTCCGCCAACACAATAGCAGCTATTGGATTTCATCAACTAAGGTATCATTTTAATCAGTATAATGGCGCCAACCTGACACTGTAGGTTACAGTGCACAATCCTGTTGACAGGTTCCCTTTAACAAAGAAAAATCCATCTGCCACCGGAGTTGAGGAGGGTCTGATATGTCCCGTAGCAAGGCTCTCTGTAATATAATCTTTCATGGTCTGTCTATCAGGACCAGAAATATTATACAACTTACTCTTAGGCAATTTAGCCCCAGGAATCAAATTGACTAAGAAATCATAAGGACGATGAGGTGGTAGTTCTTGAAACCCTTGTTCCGAAAACACATCCTCGTAATCAGACAAATGTTCTGGTAGAGACCTGGTAGTTACCATGGATAATCGAGTGCTCATGCAGTTATTTTAACAGTAATTGCTCTACCTCACTACCTCCCATGCCTGCCAGTCCATTACAGGATTGTGTAATGTCAGCTAAGGTAGACCAAGAACCACAGAGGAGGGCAAGCCCTCTAACACATAACATTTGATGGATTTAGTGTGCTTTGCCCATACCTGAAGACGTATAGCCTGAACTACCTAAGTGAAATGCCCCTGACTCAAGGGTGCAGAATCTATTGTGATTATTGGAATAGGTCTTGACAGCTCATAAGGAATAAGGGTCTGGGTCTGGATGAATCAGGCATCAACCAGATTAAACCCCATGTCATTGTCTCTGTTGTCGGATATCCTGGGGCCAGGGGCTCCTATCCTGTCTTTAGCGCTAAGGGGCACCCTAGCTATCCCTGCTCCCCAGATTACTTCTAATAGTGAAGACACCGGGGCCACATACTTTGCTGAGCTCCTGAATCCGCAATCAGTCTCTTCCCTCCTCCCACCCAGGGAAGAGGGGAGTAGTAGTGTATGGAAATACACCATCTAGACCTACAAGGTAATACATACAGGGATAAAGGAAAATTCTAAGCATTCAAAAATGCTCTCACAAACTACAGATCGAAACACCAAGGAGTGGAGTAAGGGAAAAATCAAAGTAGCAGAAGAAAAGGATTTGCATACAAACAAAACCAAACTGTCTTTAGATCCATCAAAAGCCTCCTCAAACAACAAACTGCTCCAGCTCCTGAACCATGCAGTGTGAAGCTAACTCTGGCAATGCCTCCTTCCTTGAGGCCAGTTTGTATAGGAAAGGGAAGTGGCGAACACTGAAAAGCTGAGAACAGCAACTTAAGTAAGCTTCCAGGAGCTCTCAGCTGAACATATTAAACCCTGCACTGCTAGAAGAAAGCTGCACTGTTTAATATGAAGGTGAAGTGCTTCTAATCAGTGCAGGAGTGGGTGAAATCAGACCGCGCAGTCTTCTTGCTCCTCTCTGTCGCAGTAAACCCATGACACCCTGCCCCACTGTCCAGAAAGGCAAAAATGGACACCTTTCTTCCTCCCAAAAGTATTTAGGTGGGTAGACATAATTGTAATCTACCAACAAAGAAAATATGTACCACCAGGTTTCTAACCTCCACGCAACCTGGGCTTCTTAGTTCTTCAGCAACTGTTTGCGATTACATATGGATGGGCAGGTACCCACAAAATGACCCAACCCCCCACAAAAAAAAATTCCCCTTTTGTGCCGAACTGGACGACCAGTGCAACAAATTGCCACCCCCAATTGCATGGGTTCCTCAGTGGACTCAGTCCTAGGTTCATTAGATACATGACTTCCCAAAAAATAAGGTGTTACCTTTTGTCTCGCTCTGAGATGGCGGTCTACATGGACAGTTAGAAACATAGCTGCATCCAGGGAAACCTGGGTCTTATACAGAGCAAAGGCATCCTTTACCCTCTCAGAAAGCCCCTGATAAAACTGACTACAGAGCGCTGGGTCATTCCAGCTAGTATCCGTAGACCACCTACGTAACTCGGAGAAATACTCCTTCGCTGGCCGGTCTCCTTGCTGAAGCTGATGTAGTTTAGACTGTCTGAAGCAACTTGGAATCAGACAGGAGAGAAAATGCCCAGGCTTGAGGGTCACCATGGAGAAGAGATATTACAATCCCCACCTGTTGTTCCTCGGTAACCGTGGAATAAGGACATATCCTACAATAAAGTTTGCAGGCCTCCCTGAAAACCACAAACTTTTCCTGACCCCAAGAGAACCTATCTGGCAAAGTAAACTTGGGCTCCACCAAAGGTTGCCCGTGAGCCGCAAGCCCTAAGCCTGGAGTCAATGGGCACTGCAGTGCAACTGAGCGCAAGTCTGACACCTGAGTTGTTGTAGCTAGGCTTTCAGAGCAGTCACAAGATTCATAATGGATCCAAAAAGTTACGGCCAGTGATAATGTCACATAGTAACAAGGGACTGTGGGCACCTACCCGATCCCTCTAACTAGGGGCGCCCTAGGATAAACCTGTCCGCCAGATTACCCTGGATGGTGGAGATGCCGGCATCTCATACTTTGCTATACTCCTATCTTACCCTGGTCTGTTCCTTCCCCCACCCAAGGAGGTGTGAGGCTTGAGTATATAGGCAAAAACTAACCAGACAGACGGGTTAACAGACAGGGATAAAAGAAAACTACAATCATATAAATACACTCACAAAACAACAGAGTGGGAAACGGGAGGAATAGGAAGGAAGAAACAAAATGGGAGAGGATAAGGATAAACATGCAAACCAACTCCACACAGCAATCTCCTGAAAAAGTCTCCAACCTCCTACTCCAAACACTGAACTCTCTCCTTCAATTCCAAACCAGATAGTGGTAACTTTCACTGGCAAGATCAGAAGCAAGGAGGAGGGTTCTTATACCTGCTGGAAGTAGTGAACTCAGAACAGCTGATACAAACCAAGACAGAGAAATCCAGGAGTCCAACTAAACAGTTTAACCCCCTGCATCACCGAAGCAAAGAAAGCCAGAACTGCTAATAGGATGGTGATGCAAATCTAACTACCGCAGATGTATGTGTAACCAGATGCTGCGATCGTCTAACCCTGCTCTGTCGCGGTATTCCCGTGACAGCCACTCTGTCTCTTTCTGTCATGTTTTCTTCAGGATCGCACTATCCCTTCATCTTCGTTTCCTCTCACCATGAGTCATCCTTTTTGCAGCTCTTCTCACTTTACACTCCAAACTTTAACTCCCTAAGTAACAAGAAGCAGTCACAGTTTCCTAACACTAACCCCTCCCACTGTGAGCTAGTCGCAAACATTATCTCTATCTTACCCTACAGTCAACTATCTATATCATTATACATTACACTACCTATCTTGTAACACTATACCTAACATTATCCCGTCCTATATTATATTAACAATACTTATCACACTTTCTATACATTACATGACATAACACGGTATATACAAAGAGACGCATGACACAATACACATATAACGCAATTGGAGTCTTCAGGAGTAGGAACGAGACAGCACAGTCCGCCAATCTTACAGTTATACAGAGCTCAGCATTCAGAGAACTGGTTGATCTGCAGCAGATAAAACAGTAATTTCCTCAAAACTGCAGGAAGCTGCCAAGTAAGTGGTACATCGCTGGAATCAGGACCTCTGTCCTTACATCATGCCACTCTCAAATGGGATAGTAAAAACTTGGTGACACACTCCCATTTTAAGGCTAAGACTACACCATGACACGTGTCGATTGACAGAAATTTTAAGACCATTTGTGGGACCAAAAACTTCTGTGCAACTTGTCAGCAACTTGCTGTTACTTGATTTCTTTTTTTGAGCTAAGATTTTGCTTTAAAAAAAATAACCAAATCATAAATAAGTCGCACGCAAGTCGAAGTCGCACGTGACTTGCATTGAATTCTATACCAAGTGACAGGAAATCCAACAT
Source organism: Oophaga sylvatica (assembly GCA_033576555.1). Taxonomy (NCBI): domain Eukaryota; kingdom Metazoa; phylum Chordata; class Amphibia; order Anura; family Dendrobatidae; genus Oophaga; species Oophaga sylvatica. Next base: position 160,057,181 of record JARQOD010000007.1, on the reverse strand, counting down.
ATTGGGAAACATTTGTAACTTTGTTTTGCAATCGCAGGATGTTGCAGATCACAAGGCCAATACTGCAAGAAATCATTACATGCAATGTTGCTATGCGTGCTCGATTTCAGATTTCATTGTCACTCCACACGTCTCTATCAGTATCACCTTTTTTTTTTTAAGGGAAGACACATTAAAAGTTAGAAAAGTGCATTATTTTTCCCCTTGTATGTAAATTTCAAGCTTGCTTAAATGACATCAACCTAAAATCACTATTAAAATAAAATGTATCTTAAAAAAAACACCCAGCACCACTGAGATATGGAAAGGATTCCAAAGTTATTGTTACCTTAAGTTACACACCTAAGGCTTGAAAAATGAGTCTGTGTTTTTAAGGGGTCAATCAGCAATAGTCTATGCGCTGGATTTGGCATTACCTTTTATACTTAGTCCTCATAACACAGACTTTCATCTTTTTTTTTTCCATTTTTTTTAGAAGTCTTGCCCTTTGCATGCAGGCTCCATCAACAGATCACTTTCTTGCCTTACAAGTGGGAATGCACATAAATAGTTCCATATGCCAGACCACGTGACTTCTGGGAAGCAGCACCGCTTACTGGAGATGGTATGAGAGCGAATAATCACATGGATGGATATAATAGCTGAAAGAACTGCAAGGCAAGCACAGCTGAGGTTGTCACCGTCCTCATATAAACAACAGCTTTTAAGGTCCTTTCTTGTAAATCCTCTATTAACCCATTCAGGACTGTGGTTATCTGGCAAGGCACTGCATTGGTGGAGAGGGACAGTTCAGTACAAACAGACTTTAACCCAATGTGAGTGCTGAGAGTGCTGAAATGATTGCTCAAAGTCAGGTCGTTTGGAGAAACTGTGCAGTTTATGAAGAGCTGTACTGGAAATCTAGTGAAAATGATTTCTCTACTGCTGAAGGAATTACTATTTCTCCCGTAATCTGTGCTGTACCAAAATAATCCACCATTAAGACATTTCCGGGGGTGTTAACTGAAATTAGGAGGCACTTTACTGTAAAGCTGGCCATACACATTTGATAGCTGTCAGAGGAACTAGTCTTCTGATTCCTCGATACACAGGACCTCACGGCCGTGCACTCCTGTGTTCTCTATGAGTGACCCGCTCACAAACGATTGTTTGCTTGAGAAAGCTTCCGACCTAGGAACCGAAATGTCGCCATGCTGGGCCATTAAATAAGCTTTTCACTTGAATGGTGCGCTGCCTCCAATTTATGGACCAATATATATATATATTCTCCATCTTAGTATATATGCTCCCCATCCTGGAATATCTGACACCCATCCTGGTATATATGATCCGCATCCTGATATGTATGTTCTCCATACTAGTGTATATGTTCCCTATCCCGGTATATATGTTCCCCATTCCGGGCCTATGCTTGTATATATGTTCCCCATCCTAGTATACTGTATATGTTCCCCACCCTGATATATATGTTCCACATCCTGGTATGTATATTCCCCATCCTGGTGTATATGTTCCCCATCCTTGTATATATGTTCCCCATCCTGGTATATATGTTCCCCATCCTGGTAGATATATGTTCCTCATCCTGATATATATGTTCCCCATCCTGGTATATTTGTTCCCAATCCTGGTGTATATGTTCTCCATCCTGATATATATGTTCCCCATCCTGGTATGTATGTTCCCCATCCTGATAAATATGTTCTCCATCCTGATATATATGTTACCCATCCTGATGTATATGTTCCCCATCCTGGTATATATGTTCCCCATGTTGGTGTATATGGTTCCCATCCTGATGTACATGTTCCCCATCCTGGTGTATATGTTCCACATCCTGATATATATGTTCACCATCCTAGTATACTGGTGTATATGTTCCCCACCCTGATATATATGTTCCCCATCCTGGTATGTATGTTCCCCATCCTGGTGTATATGTTCCCCATCCTTGTATATATGTTCCCCATCCTGATATATGTTCTCCATCCAGATATATATGTTCCCCATCCTGATGTATATGTTCCCCATCCTGGTGTATATGTTCCCCATGTTGGTGTATATGTTCCCCATCCTGGTATATATATGTCCTCCATCCTGGGCGCATCCTAGTATATATGTTCCCCATCCTGGTATATATGTGTCCTCCATCCTGGGCGCATCCTAGTATATATGTTCTCCATCCTGGTTTATATGTCTCTTATCGCTGTTCTTTAATGTATAGAAATAAAGACAAGATTCTACTCACCTTCCCTCCGCTCCCAGCCAAACGTCATCCTATTCTGAAGCTGGCAGCTGACTTCAGCGTGCAACCCACAGGAGCGTATGACATCACTGCATGTGCCCCCCGTCACGTGCATGCCGATGTCAGCTGCTATTGGCCAGCAGCCTGTATTGCCGAGCACGGACCCCTGTGCCGTGATACACTTCAGCTGAATGTGCGTCCGAATTTGCGCCTCACCTGTGATCGTTACGCTCCTGTGACCTGTGTATATATTACATCCAGCTCCCTTCTAACAGGATGCACAAAGGTCGTGTGAACATAGTTGTCGGTTTTGTTCTGCGGCTAACAAAAATGGTACTTCTGTAGGACATAGTTCCAAACCATTTTAGTTTGCAAGCCACTTAAGTAAGACAGAGGTATCTTAGATGTTGAAATGAAAGATTCTATTAGTTATGACTAAGTGACTTTTGTCCTGGTGGTACAGCTAAAGACTTATTGGGTCATGGATATAATGACTTGGCCACTGAGGAATGTTTCTATTTACTGGAAATGTCCATTGTTCAAAACCAATAATTTTGTCATCATTGACTCATTAATTATTTTTCTTACAGATCACTATAGGAAGGATCTGCTGAATATTAACCACATCCTTATCCACCTCGGTGTCTTATACAAAGCATAATAATATTAGCGTGAAAATAGGCTACAGATCCTTGAAATAACATAAGGTGCAATGCTCACACTTTACACGTTCACAATCTTTGGCTGAAGCTGAAGTGATGGCATCAATTCATATTGGACATTAATGTTGGACTGGGGTATCAAGGGCCCACCAGTGATATTAACTAGGGGGCGATCACTATTCAGTTATATGCAATATTAATGAGCCATGTTTACAAATTTACCCATACTTCAGTATAATCATTAACTAGGTAGTTTGTAAAATGAATGACGAGATGCCCTTGACTATACATGCTGCATGTAACGCTAATGCCGGCGCCCCTACATAGTTCTTTTTACCCTCCATCCTTCCATGCAGGGACGCCGTCATATTCACTGTTCTCTGCGTCTGCATGTGCCTCACTTCCCGACGGCGCACATTGTACACACGTGCTCCCCTGCTCTGAACCCCTTTAGCCCGATGCCTGTTTTCACCTTCCTGACCACTCCAATTCTGACCAGTGTCACTTTATGAGGTAATAACTCTGGAACACTTCAAAATCACATTCAAGAAGTTTATTAACCCTTCAGGTGTTTCACAGGAATTGATGGATTGTTAATGTGGAAGGAAAAAAATGAACATTTAGCTTTTTTTTTCACAAAAATTTTACTTTAGACCCAAATTTGTTTATTTTCACAAGGGTAACAGGAGAAAATGCACCATACAATTTTGTGTGCATGCTGACACCCAATATGTGGAGGACACTATTGTTTGGATGCACGGCATGGCTCAGAAGAAAAGGAGCGCCATTTGACTTTTTTAATACAAAATTTGCTGGAACCATTAGCAGACGCCATATCCCGTTTGGAGAGTCCCTGATGTGCCAAAACAGTGGAAACCCACCTCAATTGACCCTGTTTTGGAGTTATATATATCTCTTTGGGAATGTATCTACAGGTGTAGTGATGATTTTGACTCCATGGGTGTTTTTCAGAAACAAGCAGCAGTGGATGTTGCTGAGTGAAAATTGCAAACTACCATTGTAGTGTGCAGTAAGTTGTAGTCACCAGTATGTTGTAGCGCCCATTACATTGTAGTGCTCACCTAAAGCTTCTAGAGACATGCACCTGTAAATTAGGGAGACTGTCATCGCTACAGAAATGCCAAATATGTGGATGCTAAATGTGGTTTAGGCACACTGTGGGGCTTAGAAAGGACAGGGGCATTTGGATTTGAGAGCACAGAATTTGCTGAATTTCTTTTGGGGAACGAGGAGCAATAGCACTTTTCCAGAGCCTTTGTACTACCAGTAACGTGGTAGCCCCTTATATTACCATTAACAGATGACAGACCTGAGTAGGGACTTGCTTTTTTGTGGATTGAGTTGAAGCTTTTGTTGGGAACATTTTACATAACATTTGGGGTCATATTTATCCCGTGCTCTATGCTTGGGGTTTTCATATAAATCTCCGAGTGATGTGATTCAGATGAAACCCAAGAGGGAGCCACTCACTATAATGAGGAAGCAGAGTTACTCTGGACTCCGTCTGTCCTCTGTTCAGCATTGTCCTCTTTTCAGAAGTGTACAAAACTGTAGTGAACTGTGCTTTTATGAACGCCTAAAAAAGACGGACACCGCCGGATCACAGGTTAGACGGCATCCACAGTACCTTCATCTGTCTCATTATAGGGAATCTTCCGATGGGGGTTCTGTCTGAATCACATATTTCTGAGATTGGCACGGAAACCCCAGTGTAAGTGCTCAGTGTAGCGCGCAGGATAAATGTGAGCTGAGCCTTAGTACGATCTTTGGGAGGCAGAATGAACAAATCAACAGTAAGTGGTTCGACTTACTTTTTATGCCATTCCTTGTGCGGTATAAGTGATTAGAAGACTTTATTCTTCAGGTCAGTGCGATTACAGCGATACCAGATTTATATAATTTTTTATGTTTGGCTGCTGTCACACATTAAAAGACCCTTATTATTGCAAAAACTTGCATTGCCATATTTTGAGAGGTACCTCGTATAATTTTTCCATATTTCTGCTGCCAGCCATGTGAGGGCTTGTTTTTTGCGGACAAGTTGAGAGATTTATTGATACCATTTTCGGACACATGACATTTTTCGATCGCTTTCTATTTTGATTTTTGTGAGGCAGAATAAACAAAAACCAGCAATTCAGGATTTTTTTTTTTTTAATGCCGTTCCTCCTGTGGTAAAATTGGTAAGGCAGCTTTATTCTTCTGGTCAGACAATTACAGGGATACCACACATATATATTTTGGTTCTCTTACACCAGGGTTCCCCAACTCCAGTCCTCAAGGCCCACCAACAGGTCATGTTTTCAGGATTTCCTTAGTATTGCCCAGGTAATAATTGCATCACCTGTGCAATACAAAGGAAATCCTGAAAACATGACCTGGTGGTGGGCCTTGAGGACTGGAGTTGGGGAACACTGTCTTACACAATAAAAACTATTTTATAGAAAAATAAATATTTTTGCTCTTCTTTAATTTGAGAGCTATAACTTTTTATTTTCCGCTGACGGAGCTGTACAGCAGCTTGTTTTTTTTTGCGGGACAAGATGACATTTTCAGAGATACCATTTTTATTTACATTTGTCTTTTTGATCATCTTTTATTCCACTTTTTGTTCAGTGGTATGATTATAAAGCATAGTTTTGCCTCATTTTTTATTTTTATTTTTTAACAGTGTTCACTGAAGGGCTAATTAGTGGGACAGTTTTATAGGTCGGGTCTTCAAGACTCAATGATAACAAATATGTGTACTTTTTTATTTTTGTTTTTACAAAAATAAAGGTATTTGTTGGATTAATATTTTTTCAACTTTTTTTCTTTATTTTGTTATTTTTTAAAATATTTTTAATAACTATTTTTAACTTTTTTACATTGTCTTATTATGGGACATCAACTTTCCAATGACTGATCGCTGATCTAATACTTTGTCATGTTTCTGCATTGCAGGAATTAGATCATCTCTCACACACAGGGCCGGTTTTATACAAAGTGGGACCCTGGGCAAAAGTTTAAAGAGGGGCCTCAAATGCTCACATATTGCACCATCACACAGAAACATTTTGGTTGTATTTGCGAGCGCAATCGACAATATGAAGTCCTTCGCGCTTGTTTCCCAGCCTCTTTAGGGTAGGCGCACACATTCAGTAATTGTGGATCACAAAAAACAGAGCATCCAGCCCAAATAGATCACACAAGGAAATAAAGTAAAAATATATAAACTTTATTGAAAATACTTAAAAATGTTAACAATATTTTAATTCAAGATGAAAGATGAAATGGTGAGTAAGCAAGTATAAGCACCTGTAGCACATAAATTAGCGCACCTAGATCCGCAAATAATCCCAAAATTTGTTCAGAAAATGAGTGGGAAAATGAGTGTAGATTCCAAACAGGGGAACATTAAAGGTGGGCAAAAACCTCATATATAGTAATTCCCATAACAGGGCAGTATGCCATCCTATAAGTTGCATAGAATGATCGATCAGTGCGATCATGATTAAACAAAACCCATGTCTGGAGATGTGATCAGTACACTGAATGTGGCAGTGCTAAAGGGAAATCCTTAGTCTAACACCTCCTATAGGAGTGCCACACTGAATTGCAGAAACAGGCGCAAAAAGTGCTTACCCATATTAGGGGAATGTGCCGTGCCAGGACTAAGGATTTCCCCCTTTAGCACTGCCACATTCAGTGTGCTGATCACATCTCCAGACATGGGTTTTGTTTAATCATGATCGCACTGATCGATCATTCTATGCAACTTATAGGATGGCATACTGCCCTGTTATGGGAATTATTATATATGAGGTTTTTTGCCCACCTTTAGGCTAAGTGCACACGATCAGGAATTGTTGCAGAATTTTCCTGAGCAAAACCTGAATTTTTCAGCGGTAAAAACGCGCGTTTTTTTTTGCGCGGTTTTGACGCGTTTTTGACGCGGTTTTATAGCGTTTTTTATGCGGTTTTTAAATGCGTTTTTTTAGCGGTTTTTTAGCGTTTTGGAGAACACATAAAGTTGGGAAAAAAATAAAAAATAAAATGAGGTCATTTCCTACTCCAACCCCTCCTGTTCTCCATTTTTTTTTCTTGTTGGAATCAAGATGCCACAACTGCAGCCACAGCGGCGTCTCAGCCGAGCAAACATGAACATTTTGCTGCTGACATCACTTATTTTGCTGCACTACCACATCGAGCAGGTAATATTAAACTAAATTTTTTTCGTATACTTTATTTTGCCTTTTTTATCTGTGTTTCTTTTGCACATAAATGTATAATAAAACCATGTGCAATCGTTTGTGCTGCAAATGTTTGTTTCATCAGCGTGCGCATTTTCAAGCGGTTTCGCTGTTTTTTTTTTTTTTTGGCACACATGTCTTTTCTACGTGTAAAATTTCTATCATCTCTGTCTCTATCATATTTGTCTCTATCATCTGTGTCTCTATCATTTATGTGTCTATTATATCTGTCTCTATCATTTATGTGTCTATTATATCTGTCTCTATCATCATAGGAATGCATTGAACCGCTTTTTTTCCGCATGTGGCTATGCCCACCATGCGCCAAGTGAGGTTCATGTGTGGATGGTACCCAGGGTCTGGAGGAGAGGAGACTCTGACCTGACCTGGGTGCCATATCCCTGGGAAAATAATGCAAAAAAAATTTTGTGATATTGTCACCTAGCGGCGGACCCCGCAGCCTTCCTGCTCGTCAGCGATGGTAACGGCAACTCCTGTTCCCAGTGAAAAATTTGGTCACACTTGTCAAACACTATGTTTGACTTGTGTGACCAACCTGTCAATGATTTTTCCAAGCGATGCTACAGATCGCATGGAAAACTGAATCATTCTGCACACAAATGATGCTTTTAACTATTGTTTGTCGGGAATACGAATACCAATCTAATGCGTATTTTACGCTGCAAGCCCCAATGTGTGCACATTTTTTTTTTTATTAATTTGTAATAAACACTATATTCTCCCATAGGAGCGCTCTCAGAGGAAGAGGAGATGAGGCGAAGAAGAATGTGGGTGCACCCCATTGTTCAGGAGCGGACAGAAAAGGGTCACTTCTGGCTTCTTTATCAAGATTTAAGGAGGTAAGATAAATTCGGGCATAAAGGTATATGGTCATCCGTGTGCACATAAATTATTTTTTCCATTGATGTTTTCTTGGTTGTTATGTAGAATTGTAATACATGTCCATTTTTTTTTGTTTTTTACAGTTATCCCGAAAAATTTGTCCAGTTTTGCAGGCTCACAATAGAAGCATTTGATCGACTACTCGCCTTCTGTCTCAAGATTTAACGTATACGGACACAGTCATGCGAAGAGCCATCTCTGCTGAGGAAAGGCTGCTCATCACCTTGCGGTGAGTGTCCTTTGTTTTTATTTGCCAAAAAAACATTTTGCACACATACTGCCATCAACAGTGCCCCCATAATACTTGCAGCAACAGTGCACCCATAATACTGCCAGCGTGCCCCTAAATATAATGCCACAGTGGCCCATAATACTGACAGACACAGTGAAAAAAAACAAATGGATTTCTTTAATTGTATTCATTGAAAACACCATACATGTTTCCATATAAATGTATAATGTTCAATTGAAAGTTAGCCTTTTGTTTTTTGTTATTTTCTAATAATATATTTTTTCTCTTTTCAGGTTTTTAGCCACAGGAGAGAGCTACACATCACTGCATCTCCAATTTAGGGTTGGTAAATCCACCATCTCTAAAATTGTGAGGTGCACATGTACCGTCATCTGGCATAAGTTGCAGCCCATCGTGATGCCTACACCAACCGAGGAGACTTGGCTACAGGTCGCAGCAGGCTTTCAAACTGTGGCCAATTTCCCCAACTGCATAGGTGCTGTCGATGGCAAACATGTGAGAGTGCTGAAGCCACCACATTCAGGATCACGCTTCTTTAATTATAAGAAGTATTTTTCTGTGGTCCTGATGGCGGTGGCTGATGCACGTTACAAATTTGTTGCCATCGACATTGGTGCTTATGGCAGTACTGGGGATTCTCGGGTGTTGCAATCATCACAGATTGGACTGCAACTTCTTGAAGATGGCCGAACGCTCCCAGCCCCAAGACCTTTGCCAGGTTCCACACATCCAGTGCCCTTTGTGATGGTATCGGATGAGGCTTTTCCCTTAAAGAGCAACCTGATGCGCCCATACCCAAAAAGGGCACTGGATGACCGGCGGAGGATTTTTAATTATCGGCTGACCCGTGCACGAAGATATGTGGAATGCACCTTCGGGATTATGTGTAGTCAGTGGAGGATATTTCACACTGCCATACAGTTAGATACGGAGACAGTTGACACTGTAATAAAGGCATGTTGCGTACTCCACAACTACGCTCGTGATTACACCACGGACGTAGATGTGGAGTCCGAGATGTCAGAATTAATTGGAATTGACTACTTGGGTCAAGGAAGGCAGTCCAACTCGGGTAAGCGTGTGCGAGAAATCTTCACTGACTACTTCATGAGTCCTGAAGGTGCCGTGCACTGGCAATACTCCAGTGCCGGTGTTGAGCAGCCTGAACAGCAGAGAAGATCTGATGCCTAACGGAAAGCAAGACCCATTTTACTGGACCAGATATTTACAATAAAGAGAGACTTGGTTGCGTCATCGAGATGGTACAGTTGTATGGTCTGCTGAGTTCACCCGGGCATTGCCCTTCCCTCCCTCAACCGCTTTACTCCTGTCCATGTTTTATTTTATCTCTGGAGTACCGTGAGTCCAAGGGAAGTATCTGCGTCCACGTTAACGGTATCACTGAGAATCATGTGACCCTGACATGCCATAGCCGGCAGTAACCCACCTATGATCAGACCACCATAAACATAAACATCCAATGAAGGGGAGTTTATAAAGTAAAAAATTTTTAATAAATAATTACTTTTATGTATAATACTGTCTCCATTATTTTTTTAATGTTTCTCTGTTGTGTATCTTATGCACTATATAGTAAGCACGGACACAGTTGTGAAAACAAAACTTTTATTATAATAAACATTATAAACATATATCAAACATTATAAACATATTCGGACAAACATTGTCCAATAAAACACAAGTAAAGTGAATTTTTTAACAAACTGTCAACAGGACAGGGGAGGGTGGTTGTTTGGGGAGGGCCAGCCTGGTGGAACTGTTCATAAATTGTGGTACTCAGGATCGTACCCAAACCGGTGAAAATATTCCTGGGACACCATGGTAGTACAGGTGGAAGCAGCATGCTGGCCAGTATTTTCAGGTGCTGCTGTGCGGCCATAATTATAGCCTTCACCTGTGTTGGGCTATAGGATGGGGTCGCCTGCCCAAAACGCTGCGATGCAGGTGCTGGTGCTGGTGAATGGCCACTTGGTCCATTGAAAACTTGAAGAATCGCCGTCATTATAGCTGATGACGGGGGTATATTGTATGGGACGTCAATAGACATTAGCAACAAATTAAATGCTGACATTATAATGTGCTGCCTCTCCCGTGTCATGGATCTTAGACGGTCGGCTAGAAAAGAGCCGTATTTGTCAAGATCATCCTGGTTTGAAGAATTGTCAATCATACCGAGGGTTCGACTAGTGAGTGCTTGAATCACAGTAGTCGAAGTCTCGGGTGTTGTTGCCTTCTTGGGTGCCGCCCTTCTCAATGGCACGGGACGGGCAGAAAACAGGCCCCATACCAGTGGGCCTTCGCACAGCACCAGCACTGCTTGACGCAGCGCCAGAGGCAGGAACAGCATCACTACTCATGGATGCTACCTCCACCGCCGAGAATGATGTCCCAGGGTCACAGACCAAAGCTGAGACCGCGGAGGAAGGCCGGTCACCCTGAGGATCTGGGGAGTTGCATAAAGGAAGTTCCTCCACCTCTTCTTCCAGACCCTGCTCCTGGCTGTGGCCTTCTTCTACTGTTGGCGTTTCTGGCCTGATATTGCCGCCACTTCTGTGGAAGGAATAAAAAAGGCGTGTTATTCAAAGACAATGTGAAATGTGGAATTAAACACAAAATTATCTATCATTTACCTCCGTAAAGTCCTACTAGTTAATATAAACTGGAGCTGGTCTGAAAAAGGCACCCTCCTAGCTGGCGAGCTCCCACTCACTGTCCTCTGTGACTTTATGAATCGGTCCGTCACAGATCGCCACCTTTTTTTTACATCTTCCACTGAAATATGAAACAAAAAAAATTATGTATTTTCAAAATGAACAGTTAAAAAAAGGACACAACTTATTACTAAATACTTACAAATCATTTTTTGAGCATCTTTTGATAGCTTTGGCCACACTGAATATAGTTCAGTGACAATTGATGTCCATGCATCCCTTTTGGAAAGCGAGCCTTTGTACTCCTCACAGGCGCGGTCCCAAATAACTGGATATTTTTCAATCTACAATGTAAATATTTAAATTTCAGAAACATTATCACAAGCATTGAGGAATAATTATCCAAAAAATAAAAAATATATATATATACACACACATACACACATGCAAAACAGTTCATCCATGTAGACGTGTGCGCACTAAAACACACAACCCTCCTACATGCCTCTTTCAAATTCATGCTGATATTGTATACACATTCTGTTGAAAGTAATAAACATATGCAAACATGACGGGCGGACACAACACAGAAAGAAAAGATTTATATGGCAGTTGATCCTTATTTTTTTTAACAATTTCATAATTTCACATGAAATGCCCCATGAACCCCATATGATGCTCCTGTGTATAATGGGGACATATATGATTCTCCAGTGTATGATGAGCCCCATGTATTGCTAAAAAAAAATTAACTAACTCTCCTCGCTGGGCACTGCTCTACTCTGGACTCCTCAGCGTCGACATCTTCCAGCTCTCTGCACTGTGACTGTTCAGGCAGAGTGCGCAGAGACGTGACGTCATTACGCCCTATGACCTGAATGTCACTGTCAGGAAACGCGTAAGACGTCACAGCGATGGAGCAGGGAGAGGTAAGTATTGCAAGTGCTGGGGCCCTGAGCAAGCAGGGTGGGCCACTTGTGGTCAACGGCACTGGCAGAAGAAAGGCAAACCAGCTGACCAACTACCACGGCAGGTGCACGGAACGACGTTTGACGAACGTCCAGAGAACTCCAAAAGAAAAGAGATGTTCCAGCTCCTTAAAATTGCAAAGTTTATTCGTCCATTCGATATAAAATACAAAGTGGTATATGCTCCATAGAGGAAGCCGCATACAGCAACGCGTTTCGATCAGTCGATCTTCATCAAGGCAGCCTTGATGAAGATCGACTGATCGAAAACGCGTTGCTGTATGCGGCTTCCTCTATGGAGCATATACCACTTTGTATTTTATATCGAATGGACGAATAAAACTTTGCAATTTTAAGGAGCTGGAACATCTCTTTTCTTTTGAACGGCACTGGCACAGGGCCCCTCATAGCACGCCAGTGTGTCTGATGTCAAGGGGGCCCCCCCACCTGCTCATGGCCCCTGCACTTGCCCGGTGCTGATCCTAAGCATAAACCTAACCATTAACGGTTAAATATTTTAAGTGTATGATTTGTGTAAATAATTAAAGAAAAAATTTGCGTGGGCTCCCGCGCAATTTTCTCCGCTAGAGTGGGAAAGCCAGTGAGTGAAGGCAGATAATAATAGCCTACAGAGGGTCATGGTTTTTTTTGGCCCCCCAAGGCTAAAAACTATCTGCCAGCACCCACCCCAGAAAAGGCGCATCTTATAGATGTGCCCTTTCTGGCACTTAGCCTCTCTCTTCCCACTCCCGAGTAGCGGTGGGATATGGGGTAATAAGGGGTTAATGTAACCTTGCTATCGAAAGGTTACATTAAGCCGCTTTAATAATGGAGAGCTGTCAGTAAGACAACTATCCATTATTAATGCTACAATTTTAAAGTGTGAAAAAAAAACATACACATTTTTTAAAAATATTTTTAATTAAATAAAGACAAAAAGTTTTTGACAAGATTTTATTTTTTGGTAATCCAAAAAAAAAACCATTGAAAAATAAAATAAAAAAAAAAAAAATACATACATATCCGCTGTTCAGTCAGGTCCCACGTTGTAATCCATCACAAGGGGTTAACAAGTTTACAACAGGGACCAGTGCTAATGCTACTAGCCCCATTGTAAACTGAGTCCTGTCACCTCCCCTGCTCACTGGAGATGAAATGATCACGTGGGAAACTTTCCCACGCTGTCATATCACCTCCAGTCAGAAGGGGACTCTGCGCAGGCGCTGTGAGTCCGCTGGAGTCTTCGGCTGATAACGAGTTCACCCGACCTGCATTCGGGGTGAACTCGTTATACAATGATCGGTGCGGCTTTAAACGGCCCCGTTCATTGTAACGGGGTCGGCGGTGGTTTAGAGCAGCCACATGTTGTGTGGCTGCTCTAAACTTTAGATCATCGTGGGACACTCGTTTTTTTATGGGATTCTGCGGAGGGTAGGTATATTTTGTGGTTTGTTATTTTATATTGAACAAGGGAATCGTGGAATTAGGGTGTCTAGGTGAGTATATGTTTTTTTTTTACTTTTATTTTGGTGGAGATCGGCGGGGACAGGTAAGTATAATTTATTTCCACAGGTTACCACTGGCCACCAATGAAAATAAATATTGGGAATAAAAAATTGTAAAAAAAAAAAAAAAATAAAGGGGCAAACACTGACCACCACTGAAAATAAGTGATGGGGGGATAATAAAATTGTAAAAAAATATAAACCACTGGTCACCAATGAAAAAAAGTGTTGGGGGATAATAAAAATGTTTAAAAAAATAAAAAAATAACACTGGTCACCAATGATAATTTTGGGCAATTTTACAAAAAATAATTAAGTTGGGGGTATGACATAAACAAAAATAAAGGGCCATGGGTATTAAAAAAAAAGGAGCAACTTTATGGGGGAAAGGGGGGCGAGGGTCACAGATTTTTTTAAAAAGAATGGTTTTTTTTTGGACACATTTGTTTCACAGCAGGAACAGTTCGATGGGAACTACAGCTCCCATCGAGCTGAGCCTGCTGCAGCCACTGAGGGGGAGCAGACATAGGCCGATGAGAGTAGTAGTCTCATAGGCCTATGTCTGACGACTCACATACAGCCCATATACAACGCATATACACCACACACATAGACACACACACGGACACACACACGGACACAGACACGGACACACACATAGATACTTATCACACTAATCATCTGCGCGACATCCAGGTCCATCCTGTCATACCACTCCATGTTGGCAGCCATCATCCAGGAGACGAGATTATTGTCTTCCTGGATTATGGGATGCTCATGGATGGCATGATGGGATGGACATGATGTCACTTCCCATTTCACGCAGCTACACCGCAGCTAAAGCGCTTGAAATCCGGAAACATTTTGAATATTTCCGGATTTTCATGCGTTCCAATACAAGTCTATGGCGGCGAAATCGCTGTCATTACGCGAAATTAATGAACATGTTGCTATTTTTTCCGCAAGCGTTTTTTTCGCGGAAAAAAACGCAACATGTGTACAAAACATGCGGAATCAATTCAAACGTATAGAATGCTTAATGCTCGCGTTTTTTTCGCGGTTTAATCGCGGAAAATAGCGGAAAAACCGCGAAAAAAAACGCAACAATTCCTGATCGTGTGCACTTAGCCTTAATGTTCCCCTGTTTGGAATCTACACTCTTTTTCCCACTCATTTTCTGAACAAATTTTGGGATTATTTGCGGATCTAGGTGCGCTAATTTATGTGCTACAGGTGCTTATACTTGCTTACTCACCATTTCATCTTTCATCTTGAATTAAAATATTGTGAACATTTTTAAGTATTTTCAATAAAGTTTTATATATTTTTACTTTATTTCCTTGTGTGATCTATTTGGGCTGGATGCTCTGTTTTCTTGTGATCCATTATTATATAGAGAGTTGCCCCGTTCCATTTTGGAACTATGTGAAATATGTTACCCATGGTTTTGGGTTTAATTAATCTACATTCAGTAATTGGTAGCGCTTCGGGCAAAGCACACGTCCGCTGTGTCCAAAGCGCTTCCGGCTATTGAATGCAGGTGATTCCGCAAGTGTTCATTGAGCTGTGCAGATTCACCGCGACCAAAAACATTGTACAGGTAATATTTATCTTGCGGAGGCTCGTGTTCCGCAAGAAAAAAAGCGTGCTCTGTCTGGAGAGCTGCCGCAGCTGGCTTCGAGGGAACCCCGGGCTCTGTCTGATAGTGGGAGGATTTCTTAAACCCATCCACTATGCTGTAACATTTGGACGGCGGGGGTTTAACGTGCACAAGTAACAGCGTCCACTGCGCAATTTCTGTTCATCTGCACTTCACTTACTCTGGCAGGGAAGATTGGTACAGATTCCCGATACAGTATAATGAGGCCCATATTACATTAGTAAATGCACTCCCCCAAACTTTAGAAGATAATGCAGCCCTCCCAATATAATGCACCCCCATCCGTATAATCAGCATTTACTGCAGCCCCCTCAAGTAAATGCGTCCCCTCAAATATAATGCAGCCCCCTCGAATATAATGCACCACCACACACAGTGTAATGCAGCCCCCCCCAAATTAAAAAAGGGCCCCCCCAACCTATAATTCAGCCCCCCAAAAAAAACACATACAAAGTATAGTGCGCCCCCCCACCCCATTAATGCAGCCACCCCCCCACATAAATGCACCCCCCCCCACAAAAATAGTGCATCCCCCCACACATAAGGCAGCCCCCCCACATAAATGCTAAAAATTGACCCCCCCAAGTATTGTGCAGCCCCACACACGTATAATTCAGCCCCACACACAGATAATGCACCCCCCACACTGATAAAGCACCCCCCCACACTAAAGCACCCCACACACAAAAATT